>VZSC01002213.1:231114-265372 GCA_013398225.1 Steatornis caripensis | reverse complement strand
TTAGGGGAGTGGAGCATCTCTCGTATGAGGAAAGGCTGAGAGAGCTGGGTCTGTTCAGCCTGGAAAAGAGAAGGCTGAGAGGAGATCTGATCAATGCTCACAAATATCTAAAGGGTGGATGTCAAGAGGACGGGGTCAGACTCTTCTCAGTGGTGCCCAGCGACAGGACAAGGGGCAATGGGCACAAACTGGAACACAGGAAGTTCCACCTGAACATGAGGAGGAACTTCTTTACTGTGAGGGTGACAGAGCCCTGGAACAGGCTGCCCAGAGAGGCTGTGGAGTCTCCTTCTCTGGAGATACTGAAAACCCGCCTGAATGCATTCCTGTGTAACCTGCTCTAGGCTAACCTGCTTTAGCAGGGGGTTTGGACTAGATGATCTCTAGAGGTCCCTTCCAACCCCTACCATTCTATGATTCTATGATTCTATGATCCCAAGAGTAAATTTAAGTAAAGGATGAAGTAGGCTTAATAATACCTTTCCAAGATCCTGTCCTAGAACACAGAAAAAAAAAAAAAAGAAACCAAAACCACCAACAACAAAACATTTCACATGTAAGCCACAGGAAACATTTCCCCCAATTCTACTGGTGTCTTCAGGTCATGAAGTGAGTGTTAATCAAATTCCTCTTATGTTGACTTCAGAAGAACCGTAGAGAACAGTTAGCTTTGTATGCGTGAAAACCACTGTGGTACCAAAGAGCTGAAATCCACAAACAGCATTCTTCTCTCTTAACCTTTTAAGACCCAAATATGACACAGAAAATACTACTGAGGCAGGATGCTTAGAAACCTGTGGAACTTAATTTCTGTACTGCAACAACTTTTCCTGTATCTTTGGTTTTAAATTCCTTACTGCTGACATAAAGCATAACTGTGGAGGTGATGCAGTACCTAAGACTCCATAAGACTGATCAGCTTTATGATTATTAAAATAATATTTGGTTGGAATGCAAATAAAAGAATTGATTAACGTTTAGAATTTCCAGTACAGGATATACTAACTTTTTTTTTTAAAAGCTGTACAAAAACTTGAAGTTTGGAAATGTACTACTTAGAAGTCTTAAGCCAACTTGGAACCGTTGGACTATTTTGTTATTTTGCCACCACTAATTTTTGTTTCATTTTATTTAAATTTATTAATATAGTTCATTGTTTACAAAAAAAAAAGTTTAAAGTAAAGATATTACATAGAGTCATTCTTTCCTAAACTCACAAATTCTCTGTTATCCATAGCTTTTGTATTTCATTTGAACCAATATGTCCTCTATTCTTTTTGTTATCATTTTCATGGATTGATAACGTACTGTTCGGCTTAAGCCTCGACCAAGGGTCTTAGATCCTTTGGCTCTGTTGAGTGTGTCTTTTAATCTTTAGGATCTAAGACTGTCACTTCCTCTCTCTGACTACATCTCCTAGCAGTCAGGGAAGAAGAAGTCACTTATCCTCATTAACCCCTTTGGTTACAGAATGACTAAAATCAGCCCTGTTGTGATATTTAGCAGCTACAAATTTTCTTTTAAAGAACGTAAAGGATGTGCTAGCAGCTGAGGCATGCATCTAGGAAATGGAAGACCTGAATTTAATTTCCTTTTTAACCTTAACAGGTTCAAATTAATCTTCTGTATTCTAAGAGAGTGCCTTAATACCTTGGCTAGAAATTAGTTTAGTAGGAGCACTCTTCATCACTGTATTAAAGCTGCACTATTCTACAGAATTGAGTTTGAAATTAATTATATGAGATATAGCACATGATACAAATGCATGTGAGTTTAAGGAACTCCATTGGCTGGCAAGTGTCTTTACTCCTGCTCATTGCCACAGGGGCTATTGTGTGTTTTACATTTTTTTGATAAAATACATGAAGAGAGTGGAGAAAAATGATACCTTGACATATTTTATTTATATTTATTGGTACGAAAGAGAAAAAATTTACATAGCCAATCACATGGCTGGATTAGCAGTTCCATATGGCCCTTAAAATACATATAATTCTAGCTTCTGTGTAAAAAGAAAACAATACCTTGCATCCTTAGAAGGAAAAAAGCCAGATTTAGAACAAAAACTTAAAATCTACAATCATGCAAATTTCTATGTTTAGATTTGCATTAAATTTTAAAGAAATATAACAGTAGTTGTGATGCAAATCCCCCCCAAAAAATGAAAATGTATGAAAGCCTCACTTAATATCAAGGTTAAAAGTTGGTCAAAGCAATAAAACATTTAAGGCTATTCTCAAACCATGTATTGTCAGTGCTTTTGATTTGCAGCTCAGACCTGACAGCCACCATACATTTTAATTCAGTTTGATGTAAAAGCTTCTTGAAGCAGAAAACATTTAAACCTGGCATCACAGTCAGGTTTTGATAGCCAATGTCAATTAACCCAGTGAATGAATAGTAAAATACACATACAAAATTAATCCTGCTTGGTCATGCTATGAAAAGGATTTTTATGACCGTTAACATGCCACTGGGAATTCAGTCTTCAGTTTTATTGTCTCCAGTATCACGAAGAGATACATTTTATTCTATTTTTCATTTAGTTGTGGTTTTTATCTCACTTGTTCCCAATATTGCACTGATTGACTTATCTTCAGGAGGATCACAATTTTTTTCATTAAGCAGTCAGTAATGTGTTATAGCCGAACTTTTCCAAATACACCTTAGGATGAATTTCTGCCAAATCCAGTCAACATCCTTCTTGGTTCTGGCACTACTGGGGCAGTCTAGAAAGCTGCTAGCTGTTTTGAAATGTTTCAACATGAGCTGAGTTCGTCAGCCATTGAGTCTATAGTCTGTTACAGCTGTTCCTAAATAGCTCTATGGCTGAAGGAAAAATAAGATTTTGCATCTGTACGTATAATACATGTATTAAACACATTTTTTTAAACAATATGCAAGACGATTTTAACTCCAAGCTTCAATATACATTTCCAAAAAAACGGAGAATATGTGTTGCATGAAGATACGCACTTTGGAACTTAACTTTTTGTTACTAATTAAATTTCAATTTCAGAAAGGAGTTTTGAGATAGGCAAATGATCAGGATACAGAATCAGGCCATAAGAGTCATCTTCTGTGTTTGATCATTGGCTTTTTAATGTCTTTTCACATGTGTTTTCCTGTCTCGCTGGCTGTGAGTGAATAAGTCATGGTTATATGAGATTCACAAGCCTGTCTGAGGAAGGATCTCGCACATCCTCTTCACAACAAGTGCTCTGCCATGTGGCCGTATCCTGCATACAGATCATTTTGAAATAATGATGGTGCTGTGTTTACCTGACTAACTGGCATCCTATTCAAAAGACAATAAGTTCATGAAGCGGTGTTTGTGTGACAAATTCCTTTGAAACCCCTGACATTACTTCTACCACTTAAGCAGTGCTTCAGATAAATAAAAAGTGCATTAGTTCTCCATTAGCTTTAACTAGCAAATATAACTGAGACTTATAGAGTGTGAAATATATAGATATGATTATCTGCAATTTAAAAAAAATAATAATTCTGCCCCTAGATTATGCCTGTGTTTGGTCCAGGATCTTCTGCCTCGGCTGGGTGTCCATTGCCTGCTCCTGCCTCAGGAATTGGCAAAATCTTCCTCTGCAATCCCAGCAAGGCCCAATGTGCACTTCGTTTTTTCAGGCACCATAGGGTGGTACAACATCAGCCTGTCAGAGTCCATGTCCATGGTAAAAGGTCTCAAGTAAATTAAAATTAAATTAAAGCCCAATTAGTTATATCTTTTGTGTCCATGTCTGCCCCCGACAGGTCACAGCCTCGGCTCGGCGAAGGTGTCCCGGGCACAGACATTTCCCAGCTACCCCTCAGAGGAGAGCGAGGAGCACCAGCAGTCCCTCTCACTGGCCAGCAGCTACGCCTTCAGCTATGGCTCAGGCCTGGTGCAATGACAGCCAGGGGCGGTTGGCCAAGAGAGACAGTCAAGCCTGGAGCCTGCCACCAGGGCCAGGGAGCCACCGGCCCCCTCTGCACCCACCATTTGCCATGAAAACTGATGCCTACCAGCTCCAGACAGGTCACCGCCAAGGCGGAAACCTGGAGAGGCGGCTTCCCCGAAGCAGAGGCTAAGTCTTTATTTATTTATTTTGCCATTCCTTTTGTCGATACATTCAGAAAGGAGGGGGGGTGGAGGGAGGGAAGGGGGACATGTTTGTGTTGTAAGAAAGTGGTGGAAACAAACAAAACTGTGTTGGTGTGAAGGTTTCTGCATGACCGGAGAAGGCCAGTTCTGGGGCTCTGTCGCAATGGTGCATTCAACATCGGGGCCTTCCTACCCACCTCCACCAACAGGCTAGCCTGTCTTCATCCATAACGGTTTTAGCTCCTTGCCACAGCCCACTGATTTTTGCTGGAGTTGCTGAAATGTCGCCGGTTTGAGAAGCAGCATGGGCACCGCGGGGACCGCCTTCAGATCTAAGCAAGTTTGCTCATTACGCTAGAGGGTGGTCGGGTGTTTTTTGAGCTGGACGCCAATACTGGAGTAGCAGGCTAATATGGCTTGTTGAGAATAGAGTTTGATGCATTAAGGTAAGGTTCTTACCTGGTACGGCTCTAATCTTAAGTTCCCAGGGCACAAATTCATCCATTACCAATACACGTGTAATTCTCACGATGCCTCTGAGATCTGTGAACGTCCATATCAGCAGTACAGTCTTGTCTTCAGAACTGCTGCAAAGTCTTCTTATTTGCAAATTGTTTAGATAACCATGCCTGCAAGCTGAACTTGAAAAAGTGGGAAAACTATTCTTCAGACAAATAAAAGCTGGCCACATCCCCAGCTGGCAACCATCTGTGTCATGGCTGGGCCAGATGCAGTAGAGCTGAGCTCTGGTCTTGTCTTTCTGGTCAGCGTTATTTTGATTTTCTCTATTTCCTTCTCAGATTTCTGTTTTAGATGCACATTGTGTCTTGTATGATCATGTCTCAAGCATTGGTTTATTTTGAAAAGGAGGATGAGTACCTCTCAATGGAAATTTTCTCTCCTTGGAAGACATCATTAAAAAATGAACTGTAGTAGGTGTGTTTGTAATCAGTAATGAAGGAATGAGTTGGAAGGCATACCTGTAGGTGGGGAACAAGTTTTATCTATCCTGAACGTTTGGAGTTTTGTAAGTGGTATTGAATATTTATGTATTCCTCGTGATGCCCTGAAATGTTTGAAATTGTGGGGAGAAAAATCTGCCCTCTTGCTATGATCTGAGCAGCCTTGTGTTCTGTTCCCAGTGTGAAATGATTGCCGTGATTACCAGAGGGATTCGTCTCATTAGTTGTTTCTCAGGACAGATCAAGGAAGAGACACACAGACGCTTTTCCAATGAAACAATCAGTTTTATGTACCGTAATTTAACTTAAAAAGTGCTGTTGGGTTGTTTTATATATGCAAATATATATATATATGTATTAAAAAGTACGGAAGAAACTTCTGCTTTTGATCAAACATTTACTGATACAGAATGTCCAGCTTTTCTCCCACCATTTTCCAAGCTAAGAGACCTTGCAGACTTACAGCTTTCTATACCTCAGTGAACAGCTGCTGAATAAAAAAGCTTTGTGATCTGCTTGAATGAAACACTTCTACCCCACCACAATGAGCTTTATTTATTTTTCTTTTTTTTCTCTGTCTCATTCACTACCTCTTTTCCTTCTCACAGTGCTGCCATGCTCAGGAATAGAATGGCTCCCTGCAGAGAGTATTTTGATGAGCTAAAATGAAAAACTTATTTCCCACACTATCAGGGAGCTGTACCTATGGTGCTCTCTGAGCTGTACCTATCAAGGAGGCTTCATTCGCAGTTTCATTTAAGAAAAAAATTTGGTTTATCTTGGGAAAATTTGCAGTTTGCAAATGTTACATGCGCAATATGATACAAAAGGATAGATACTCCGCTGGTGTAATTCCATTATTAAATGCAGCTTTGCCAAATATAAGCCTTTTGAGGAACTGGCCAATTATTTTTATCCCTATGCAACTGTGATTCCTTGACTTACCCTGAAATTATATATTTCCTTTAAAATTCCTTAGATTGAGTTTCCAATACGTTCTGCAGATTTCTACGCTGTGTCCATGTAACTATTTTCCTCTGTTACTTGAATGCTAGTCATTAAATACTTACATATTCTACATAGTCCAAAAGTAGGGAAAAGGCAAAACAAGATAGTGTCAGAATGGCCATAGTGTCAGAAGTCCCCATATACTTCAAGATTCTGTCTAAATCCTAAAGGTAGTGCTTTAGTTGTCTTTACATAAAAAGCATAAATTCTATGTAGTGTGCTCTCTCCATTTCCCGAGGAACAGTTGCTGTCTGTCACAGATGCTTTTGTCTTTCTATGCAATGCATGAAATTTGTCTAGTTAATGAAAATGTAGATGCTGTTTCCAAAGAAAACGCACCAAAAAAAGGGAGGGAGGGGGGATTGGCCTTCTATAGGAGTTTTACTAAATATTTTGCTTTCATTATGTAATGCAACTATCCTCTCAACTCATATGTTTATAAATGTCTGTGAAGTTCCATCTTGTAGCAATAGGCAGAAAACTGAACTCCAGGACACAGGTGGAGAATACAACCAACAAAAAGCAAACCTGACCTATTGGGAACCTGTTTCTTGTAGAGAATAAACACAACCACACTGGATTTGAAAATAAGGATGCAACTTCATAGCATACTGTAACACAATCTAAGAAAACTGGGCACCTGAAGCACAGAGGTATTCAGCAGCCGGAGGGTGTTGTCATTAGTCCCACTCCGGAACAGCAGATTATACCGCTGTAACATTTGTATATTTGCATAGCTTCCAGAAATGGTCTTCAGAAAAGCTCCAGGAGAACCAGGCAGGCACTATGCCAACAGTTTGCCAGAAAATTATGTTTTCAAGGAATTGCTTTAATTCCTGGCATATGCTTGCTGGTAATCTAAGTGATTCCCCACTGAGACTACTTTGTACAGCTCCCAGTGCTTCTGCCAGAAGGAAAACTCTCTTTTGGCACACGTGGTAGAGCTGCCTGCCCGGAGACTACAAGGGCCTTTAAATAGGCCCAAGGACCTCATGTGTCCCTGTTAAAGTCTCAGCTTTCTTCATGTGCAAGGCACACAGATAATATGTCTACTCCTGACCCAAGAGGAGCTCTCTGTTTTCAGATAATGAGCTATGAAGAGATGGAAGGCAACAAAATGTCTTCAGTGGTAACCATATACAACTGGTACAAATGGAACTTAGCATTAGTACATTAAAAAATAGAAAAAATAATATAAGGCTTCCGCTTTCATTTTCGTTCTAAGGATGTGTTATGAATATATAACTGTAACCATGATTTAAATTTTTAAAAAATTTCCATTAGTAATAACATATTTACCCCATGAACAAATAACACACAGCATTGCTAAATATAGTTACTAATATATCTTAAGTGTGAATATTATAGATTGATGCATGCTGACGCTTTTGATTTTGAAGTCACTTGATGCAGAAAAAGAGAAACTGAAGGAGACTGGTAATTAATCATGAAATGGTGCTAAGGTACTTGAGTAGCCCCATTTTTTAAACAGCTACATTTTGTTATTGGTAGTTTAAATCACCTGTGAGTATGCTCCTTTGAAACAATTTTGCCTACCTGTGTAAAGGAAAAAGAAAGAAGAATATCTTGTAACATGGCGTTTGCTGTCTTACTGAGTAATTTTAAGGCTTCGCTTTCTGTTGGCAGGCTCTGATTCCAGCTCCTCACGTGTATCAGATCCATGCAAAATTCCATTCTTGAGGATTTTTGTTGGAGTTTTTTCCCTAAAACTAGCAAGTAAAGCTTGGAGATGTATTGAAAAACTGACTAAGTTTACTAGACAGCGACAATAGCTACTCTGTTTTGTTTTGACAAAAGTCTACCATGACAGTTTAGGAACTTCATTTCACAGCACATGAATGGAAATCCTGTTGGGAAGCAGCAAACGCATTTCTAATCAGGACTTGTTCTAAGCTAATAAGGCTTTGCTGGAGGAGGGGTGGAAATTGAGTATCTAAAGTCAAAAGTATTTTAAAGTGCTCTCTATAGCAATAATTTAAGTACAACATACAACCTTCAGGCATCCATTTATTTAGGAGTTGCTAAGTGCAGGCAGTCTGTGAAGACCCTTTCCTCTTCATGGGAAAGAGGAAAAAAGAGCATTAATCAGATGTTTGTAATGCATTTATCGGAAAACGAATGAACTTCATGCCTGTTCGGCTCTCCAGTCTAATAGACAATCCTATGAGGAGTAATGATTTTTGAGATATTTGATCTCTAGGAACTGAACAAAGACCACCAGCCTGTAGCATATAAACCTCTACTCAGACTTAGCTCACCAGCCGCATTCACTGGTTTTTGTCTGATAACCTAGAAACTGCAGGGTGGTATTCTATGAGCAAATACATACCTCTTGAATGGCTGTGCTTTGTACACAAAATACAGCATTATTTACAACTGTTTCTTCCTAAAAAGGAAGGAAGGAGGGAGGTGTTCCAATTAATCTCTTTTTATGTGTTTAATATCAGTGTATTTTAGCTCCTTTTTGTACCTGCTGCAAAGGAATAAATGTGGCTTTTATCCATGTACAGAATAGAGTGGGCTGTGGAGAAAGTGTGAAAAGCTGCTGTTCGCTTACAAGAACGGATCCAACAGCACTGGAAGTTTTCATTTTTCCGTACATCGTCCAAATACTTCTGACTCATTCCAAACCAACTTGTTACTTGACCTGTATATATTAGAATCTTACTTTTTTTTGCCACAGATAACTGGTTGGGGTGGGTGGCTGCATTTTGTAAGTAGAAGATAGCTGTGCAACACTGTTGTAGTGACATAACTTGACGATCAAAGGTTATAATGTTGGATATAGTAATTCTTCAGATATAAAGTCTTGCACTCCATAAAGGGTGCCGTGTTTGTTCTTGATATTATAATAAATGCTCTTCATTTTTGATTTTAGATAAAAAGCTGTGTTACATTGGAAAACAAGTACAAGCATAGAGTGGAAAGAAAGTAATGTCATAGAATACTGACTAACCTGTTGTAACAAGAATTTTGTCTCTCTCTGTGCCTTTACAAGACAGTAAAAGGTGATAGGTGAAGGTGCTGTGTATTCAGCAATTATTTAAATGGTATTATGCTTAGAAACCTAAATATTAGAATCCATAGGTGAACTGGTTCTATTGTAAAAGAAGTTTCACTTTGCAAAGATGCTTTTCGCATCTTTGCGTGTACATGCAGCGTGACAGATTTTTGTGGCTATGGCTAAAACAGATACAAAAGTAACTGAGGTTTAAGTACGATTAAATATAATTAAAGCTTTTGAAATGTCATATTGTTATGAATATTGCAAGTTGTAGTGGAGGTATTTCCTTTTTAACTAAATGCAAGCTCAGAAACTAATACGCTTTCTAAGATGAAGGAGTTAATCTTTTTAAATCTCACACTGAACATCCCAAAGAATGGATTTCACTGGCTTTTTCCTTCAATACAGAAATCCTCATGAGATTAAATAGATTCACCATGTTCCCTTATAATCCTGGGATTGTCAAGTGAATGGATACATTTTACAGTAGATATTTTCCTGTAACAATATTTGACATGAATGAACTTAACCCTCATTTTTAATATAGGCTACACGTTGTTTTCAATATTTTTTAAAATTGTATGATAGCAAGACTGCAATGGGCATAGAAAACAGCACAAAATTAATCAGCTGTCTTGGCAATTCCATAGCAGTAACAAAAATAAAGATTGCAGTTAGACACTTATTCTCATAGATGACAGGCTGTTCCAGGTCTGCTTTTTGTAAGTTGTACTGATTTAATATGGTTACAAGAAAAAATAGAAAATGGAGAAAAAAAGTATTATGACTTCCTAACAAAGTATGACACATGCTCACCTTTTATTTCTTTTTCCTTATTTGAAAAACATCGTTAGAGAGAGAGAGAGAAGGTTCTGAAACCTAATAAAAAGGAAATGAAAAATAGATTAAGAAATCAACAAAATTTAAAAAAGATTCTGTTAAAAGATTAGGAGAATTTAGCAGACATTTAAGCATATAGCAATGGGTCATGTTGAGTGCAGAAGAGTTTCCTGGAGCATTCAGATTCTTCTGACTTTATCAGGAACCGGGAACAAGTTGCTCTAAGTTGCTGTGCAACAATGGAGTCAAAAATGCTGGGCTCATTCTCCCCATAACCTGGCTGGAAGAACCGAGTACCAGTCCAGGTAACATGCATTATGCAATATAGATGCTTAAAAAACAGTATTTTGCACAATGCATCATAATTGTTGTCACACAACTTTGTGGAACCTATTGCAGCCAGATATTGTAAAAATACGAATTAGAATATTTTAAAGTTGATCAAATTTGGAGTAATAAAATTAACATCTGCATTTATGATGCATAAAAATACATACATAGGTGCTCTGCTTTTATACTTCTAATTGCAAAATGATCTGACAGAGTTCTGTGGGGAAGTTCCTCACATACTACCATTGTTGGGTAAATTATGGAGATTTAAAAGAAAATAATAAATGTCAGCTTCGGCTAGTTTTATTTCAGACAAAAAAATAGTATTAAGAAAGTAATTTTAATACATGTAAACATTCCTAACATAGATTTTTCTCTTCAAATACACATACAGACATCAACACAAATGGAGAAAGGTATTGGAAAAAAAGAAAAAAGGGAAGATACCGTGTATTAGTTTGACTGTATCTTAGTATGATAAGCTATTGATCACTTAAATCATGTTATAAAACTTACTGGTTAATACTGCAAATGAATTATTTAGTGTAACAACCTAATTCAATAAACTTTTAAGAAAGGTGTTAGATATCCTTTAGAATCCTTGAGACTTTTTTTCTAAAATTACAACATTTTCTATTTAATTAAGCATAAGGCTAAAAGAAATATGTCAGCCATTGCTAGTAATTCATATTAGTTATTTTATCTAATTATAGTGGCTAACAATGCAGATAGTGTAGAAGTAAAAGACATATTAGTCTTTCAAAAATTGCCTTAGGTAGCTTTGTGCATTTCCTTTGGTTGAACATTGTGTCCTATAACAAAGATAATAAGGTAAATCTACAGGTTTATAACCCAAGCCTAAACAGGGTCAAGAAACTAGTCAGAGCAGTGGCATGGTCCCATGGTATGGTGTTAGCCTGCCCAGTAGTCTCTGAGCTCCCATAGGTGAGGCTGTCTCAATGATCCTGAGGCTCTCTTACTTTAAAGAAAGTATTAGCAAACTCACCACATGTTTGTTCCATGGTTATTCAGATGCTCATTCCCTTCTCATCACTATTAATGCATTTTACTCTTAGAAAAGAACTAAAAAAAAAAGGTTATGGGTAAAAGCAGAAAGAAGGATACTCTCACTGGTGGATTACTCTACCGAGCCCTCCAGGCTCTTCTTAGTTCTTAAAACAAGTTGTTTCTGTACAGGAGCCCAGCTTCAGGGGGAAGGCTGGAAAGGGCAGGGGAGAGGGGGTGCATCTGTGATGCAGGCTTGGGGAGAACTGGGCCAAGGTCTTCCATCTCCTGGCAGATTTGTCAGGTAGGATGCTGGATGAACAGACTGTGGTAGCAGAAACAGACAGCATTTCATGTGACAGAAGAAAGCCTAGTTGACTAAGTGTTTTGAAGCCCACTGTGGGTCTCTAGCCTCAGGGTGGAATCCTTTGCAGTGGATGTCAAAGGGACAGTGACCACCCTGAGCCCACACATACCGCGTGCCAGCGAGGCATGGCAATGGAGGCACGTCTCATGCTGTAGCCCAAAACAGTTCCCCAGGAACGTGTGAGCATTGGAAATGTTTTTTGAGTTGCCTTACTTACACCTTAAATAATACAGTCTGAGAACTTGACATACAGTTTCTACTCCTGGGGTCCACAGTCTAGAAGAGCATTTTAGCACCTATCTTGTAGACAGACAGGGTTCTTTTTGGAACTAGCCTTTAGTGTCAGACTTACAAAGCCCTCTAGGAGATTAACTCCTATTGAGCATCTAGGCTTTAAAGGAAATAAGTCTTCTTCCACTTGCACTGGGGAGTACTCAATGAGGCAGAGTTTCAGCTACTGTAAATAAATACCATTGATTTGAACTTCTGCATAGCTCAATAACATAGAAGGTTTAGAAGAGCATAATGCAGATAAGATGTAAAAATCAATTTTGAAAAATCAGAACCCTGGTTCCCAGATGTCTTTATGTTTACAAAAAAATCACCATCACCCCTCTAAAATAAAAAAATTAAATTAGAAATTAACCCAAAAGTGAGATCAATCCTCTGAAATGTTTTCTTTTTCTGAAGTAAGATTTCTTATTTGGATCTCTCAGGAGTAAACTAGCATCCACCTGTCATCAAAATAACAAATGCTGGCAGCACCTATACTTCAACTATTCTGCCCACTTTCTCGCCTTGGTCATCTCCTCCTCTCCACTAGTCCTAGGATAAGATCTGGATAGGAGGTAGGTGGTTAGGTTGCACAGCACAGTTAGAACAAGCTGCTTCTGAGCATTCCTGAAAAATTTAGCTGCCTAACAGAAAAAGTGCCTGGGAATTTAAGGTGGGTGGAGGTCAGAAAGAGGCTTAAGTGCTGGACTACTCTGCCTAATGTGGGGGTTCGGAGTCGTCCATCTTCTTGTGTTCCTTGGTGGGTCCAACCCTCAAATAGGGATGTTTCCTCACAGAAACATTGTCTTATCCCAAGACCCACAGCCAAAAGAGAGCAGAAGACAAGCAGAATGAGCACTATCATGAATCTATTATGCATTCAAAGAAGCTCTTTAAGGTAAAGGAACGTATTTGAGATTAATAAAGAAAGTAACAGGAGATAATGCATGTTACTGTTCTAACTTTCACCTGCTTTCATAGACTGTGAGTTTAGTGCTTGCCCTGTTGATACAAACTCTGGCAACAGACTCTCCTACATTCAGAAGTCCTAGCAAAGGCTGATTATAAATATTTTTGTCTGATTTCTTTTTTAAAAGAGATGTGAGTTTACACCCTTTAAAGACTTAGTACTATTAATCATGGAATTTTCCTTTGAACAGGGGACTTAAACATCTACCTTTTTCACCCAGTGTAAAAGATGAATTTTATTATTATGGAAAAGAAATCTGCTTTTACTTTTCTTAAAGTCTCATGGATTCATTTTCCAGTTACACAGAAAGTAGTTACCCAGTGATTCAAGACTGTTTTTTTAATGAAAACATGCATTATGATGTTTATTTCCTTTCAGTAAAGTTTCTAAGGTCTTAAAACAACAAAAAAAAAGTGGAATTATCTTACAGTTTAGATAGTTTACTGAGCTGGTTGCTATGACATGCTTGAGTCATGTTCCTTGATTTTTTTTTTATCTCCCTCAACTATTTGGGCAAGTGGTACAGCATGAAATAGCACAGTAATTGTTCAACATAAAATTTCCAAATTACAGTTGATTACGTTCACTCAAAAGGAACTAAAAGCTTCCAAAAGAAAAAGGCAAATCTGTGAAAAATAAATAGATTTAGTTATTTAAATAGATTTTTAAAAATGAACAGCAATAAACAATAGTTTGTACTATTTTACACTGGAAAGTTTATTTACACCATCCAAACTCTGTCACAGCAAACAGGCTCTTCCTGGGTCTCGTCCTGCCAAACTCATAAGATATTATAACAGTTATAATATTACATTTCAAATTACACTTTTGGAAGTTTCTCTTGTGTGTAGCTTACTAGTTTTTAAGCCCATGAGACTATTGATAATATTTGGGTTGTTTTCTTTTTCATTTTCATTTCTATATCTGTTCAGCTGCTGTTCACTGATATTACCATGGTACAAAAACGAAGCTGTAGTTTTGGGTTTGTTTTTTGAAAAAAAATAATGTATCATTCTTATTATGCTATGTGTGATGTGATTTTTCCTGTGGACTATCCTGGTAGAAGTAATATGTCTATGGAATTTGAATTAAAACAGATTAAATACCTGCAAAGATGTGCTACATATTTCTTTTTCTTCCTCAATTCTCAAAAACAAAAAATAATTTTGAAAAGACAAGCTAAGTACCAAGGGAGGCAAGAAATAATGATATTGCCAGAAATAATCAAACCAATCTGTTATTCTAGGTACTTAACCTCAAACTCTCCCCCCTTTTTTACCCTCGGTAAAGTAGGGGTGTATTTTACTGTCTCTACAAGCAGTGAAGCAATACCAGCTTCTCAGCTTATGGATATTTCTGTATCAGGGTTCCAACTGAGAACTTCAGTGTAATGAAATTCATTACATTATCATTTTGGCATTTTAATATAAGTGGGATCATCAAAGAAACGACCCGATGCTATGGAGTTTTATTTGTAATTCTGTGCGTAACTTAGAATTACCTGCTACAATGTTTGATAACTCAGGAAATAAACCAACTTATTAATAGTACAGTTTTGTGTATCCTCATCAACTTCACATGCAAACATTTATATATCTGAAAACCTTCAGTAAGTGAAAGAAAAAAAATAGCCCTTGCAATGTGTATGTGTCCTTGTTTACGAGTACACAAAACCAAAATGAAATGTTTTCTAATGGTATATGACATTGTAAAGAATTTAAGTCTTCAATTCTAGGTTGAAGGACAGTTTCGTTTAGGTTTTTAGATTTTTAGCTGAAGTTTAGGATAACCACACAATGCTATTATTGCTGAAATAGATCAGAGAAGGCTGTAACCACATTAGTCTTAGAAGAACCTAGACTCCTATTTTCCTGTGCATGTGAAGAAGACTCTTCTTTGGAGAAGGCTACTCAAAATGTGCTTTTCGCTCTCAGGCTATTGATGCTCCTACCTAGTCAGCCAAGTGGAACCAGTAACTGATCTGTAGGCAGACTCATGATGCCTCCCCGCCCAGCTCCGTAAAAACAAAAAACAAAACAAAAAAACCCAAAAAAAACCCCAACAAACCAACATATTCAGCAACACTTTTACTAATGCTTCAAGAGAAAAGGGTAATCAAGCATAGGTGGGCCAGGCAGACAGTTTTGTTTAGTATGCAGACATATATGTTTATCAGCCATCATGGTAACACCTTCATCTACTGGGATTTCGTCCTCAGTAATACAGTGGATTTGTAACAGGCCAAAAGATGTGTAGATCCTAATTCTCAGGTCTGCCTTCTAGTTCTGTTTGTTTAAGGATTTTTTTTTTTGTCTGTTTGTTCAATTTCTGTGTGGTTTCTTCTGTAGGTTTCAGCAGAATATATACATATGCACACATAAAACTACCTATGTATGTGTATTGTTTTGTAAATGTTCTCAATCACGCTTTTTTCTGCTTTGCATCATTTATTCATGTTCTCATTTATTTTTTGTGCAACTAAACCTTATAATAAATTATTATTAAATATAACCTGAAAGTGACAGAATCTTCATGTTTTGTTTTCTCCTGGGCATAGGGGGAGAGATGGGAGGGAAGGAGGGGAACAGGGGCTACACTTCTATTTCATCCCCAAATAGTAAGTGCTGAAATAACTGTGGTGAGTGGCAAGAAGCCTGTAAAATCACACAGCTGTCAGATAGCAAGCTTCTATTCATACTTTTAAATCTAGGTTCAAGGATCCCTGCTATATTTGCTTTTGTCAGCTGAATATTACTGTTTGCCCAGCAGCAAAATAACACCTCCTATGTGGAAAATCATGGATATTTATTATTCTATAGAGCTCTCAATTTGAGATGCAAAAATCATGGGCAGAGACAACATCAAGCGCATTTTCTTTCTCACCCTGTCACATAGGCTTCTGAGACATATAGATATCTCAGACCAAATTAACTTTATGTAAACATATGCAGCTCCACTCTGCATATCAGAGCTGTTCTAAAATTCTTACTTAAGCGTACACCTACTGGGTAAAAGTGTTTAAATTGCAGAACTGCAAATAATCTTTAATTCTACATATGAATCAAAGGACACAGGAACGTTGCAGGCTGCAATATAACACAGACCCACCTGGTGTAAGCTGGCCCAGGCAGGCTGTTTAGCCAAAGCAGTCTAAGCAGTGCTCAGCACAGACAGTTTGACCTTACACATCTCGCTGGTGCAAAGAAAATAAAGTCTAAGCTGCAAATAGAAGGCCTGCACTTTGGTTACTTCATTCTTAAGAAGCAAATTAATGGTCTTTTCTTAGGTTTATGTGAGATGTTTTTGCACAGTTGCTGTAAATTTCCTCTGTCTGGCTGAGTGACGATTCTACTCCTCTTCCTTCTGTGTTCTGTGTGCCATGAAAATTAGATCTTCTGTAGCTGTTAGCACACTACAAGAACATTAAAGAAAAAAAATTAAAAGTTGAAGGACTTTTCTCAAACAGCTACAACTTTGAAATAAGGAGAAAAATGGCAACTTTTCCTCATATGCTGATTTATTATTGTGAAATATTCAATCATCAAGTAAAATATTTTTTGTCTTTTTGTTATCTATGAATACATTTCAGGTTCAAGTCATATGAAAAAAGAAGTTGCACATTGGATACATTTCCCAGCTGTCCCACATCAGATGCCTGATAAAGCACCAGTGCAATGCCTTGTTCCCCTCACATACACACTTCAGATACTGAAGTAGTCTCTCCTACACCTTAAAACATTAATTACTCTAAAGTTATTGACCACTCTAAGAATTAGTCACACCATCAAGACAAATTAATGTGACAGTGCCTTGGTTAACTTGCATGGGAGGAAAGATGGTTTCTGAATCAAAAGGCTAGTTTCTAGCCTATGGTCACCATAGGAAGAGCTTTATTCTAGTACAAATGGTGACCCAAGATCCAGAATGAGAGAAATGGACATGGCAGGAGCTCAAAGAGCTTTATATGGACATATCTGCACTGGAGCTCGCCATTGGATCATACAGAAGTGCCATCTGAGAGGAGACAGAAAGCAAGCCAGAGTCTCACATCCACTGTGAGAATGGGGTCATTTCCCTAATCACAGAATGTCAGGTGTTGGAAAGGATCTCTGGAGGTCATCTAGTCG
The DNA here is from genome assembly GCA_013398225.1 of Steatornis caripensis. Classification (NCBI taxonomy): domain Eukaryota; kingdom Metazoa; phylum Chordata; class Aves; order Caprimulgiformes; family Steatornithidae; genus Steatornis; species Steatornis caripensis. The sequence goes on along the minus strand of VZSC01002213.1, from coordinate 248,363 downwards.
AAACTCCCTGCTAAAGCAAGTACCCCTAGAGCAGGTTGCACAGGAACGAGTCCCAGCGGGTTTTGAATATCTCCAGAGAGGAAGACTGCACAACCACCCTGGGCAGCCTGTTCCAGTGCTCTGTCACCCTCACAGTAAAGAAGTTCATCCTCATGTTCAGCTGGAACTGCCCATGTTCCTGTTTGTGCCCATTGCCCCTTGTTCTGTCGCTGGGCACCACTGAAAAGAGTCTGGCCCCATTCTCTTGACACCCACCCTTTAGATATTTATAAGCATTAATCAGATCTCCTCTCAGCCTTCTCTTTTCCAGGCTGAACAGACCCAGCTCTCTCAGCCTTTCCTCATACGAGAGATGCTCCACTCCCCTAATCATCTTCGTGGCCCTCCGCTGGACTCTCTCCAGTAGTTCCCTGTCTCTCTTGGACTGGGGAGCCCAGAACTGGGCACAGTACTCCAGATGCGGCCTCACCAGGGCAGAGTACAGGGGGAGGATCACCTCCCTCGACCTGCTGGCCACACTCTTCTTAATGCACCCCAGGATGCCATTGGCCTTCCTGGCCGCAAGGGCACACTGCTGGCTCATGGTGAGCCTGTTGTCCACCAGCACTCCCAGGTCCTTCTCTGCAGAGCTGCTCTCCAGCAGGTCAGCCCCCAAACTGTACTGGCACATGGGGTTATTTCTCCATGTGCAGGACCCTACACTTGCCCTTGTCAAACTTTGTCAGACTCTCTGCTCAACTCTCCAGCCTGTCCAGGTCACGCTGAATGGCAGCACAGCCTTCTGGCAAGTCAGCTGCTCCCCCCAGCTTTGTATCATCAGCAAACTTGCTAAGCACAATACAACTTCATACGCTCACTTAGGGCATGAAGAGACAAGGCAGAAGCAATGAAATGGCTCCCATCTTGCCACTCATAAACTTCAGTCTTTGAATAGTGTTATTAAGTGAGCGCAAAAGACTCAGAGCTCCAAAACATTTATTGTTACAATACAGGAAGAAATGGGAAGCACTGAAACAGCTGTTCCAATGAATCACAGTGAAGCTGAACTAGAAGAAATACATAAAGACAAAGGGTATCACAGGATACAATTTTTTGTCTCAGTTTTACAAGTAGCAACTTGAGGAAAAAATTTATTACCAATACACAAATAATAGCTAGGAAACTAAACCAGCTAATTTGTTAATAACATGAACACAGTTGAGTCTCTAAATGTAGCTGTAAAACATTAAAGAATATTAATCAAAAATAGTGCATAACTCTAATCATATTTTTAAATATTTTTTTTTCCTGTCTGTATAGTTTAAGATTACACTATAAGATTCAAAGGATATAAAGATCAGATACAGAAGAGAAAGATGTTAAGAAATATGCAATACAAAATATGACTAAACTCCAACTGATCTTACCCTGGTCTGAGTAGCTTTTGCTAAGTCCTCCATGATCCTCTTCCTCCTCTTTCTGGTGACACACATTCAGTCAAAAACAAAATGGAGGGAACTGCACCCTAGTATAGTCCAAACTATCTAATTCCAGTGTACAAAAGATAATGCTGGTATTGCTTACTTTCCCATTGCAACCAATAAATGCAATAAAAATACAAATAGTCTTTCCTCTGACTTGCAAACTACGGCATGCATGAAATTAGCAGTGTTTCATAGAGGCCTGGACACAGATAAAAGGGCCTTCTGATTCAGGGGAAAATACAATAATATATTGCAAACAAGTTCCAGTAGCTTCACACATTGTGGTGGGGGAAGAAACTTTTTTACTACTCACTATTTCTTTTCATTGGAAGCCGAGATTCTGGATCAGACCACTAGCGTATATTTGGCAACAAATACAGCAAACCTAGATAGTGGTTTAAACTATTATTTTGGATCCAGTTGTGAAAAAATTTGGAACATAAAATCAGAAGACAAAAAATTCTGGAAGATGCAGAAAATCTCAAGTTGTCGCCCGTCCTTCTCTATGCACAAGAGAGGAACAGCCTATGCCTAGGCTCATGATATTCCTGACAAATCACCCTTGACATGAAGTTTCAGCTAATACCACTGTAAGTATTTAGCTGACTAAGGAACTTTAGTAAGCAATTGGTTTTTTTAAAGTGAAAAAAGTAACTTTTTTCATAGGCTTTAGAACTGATTAGTTTGTTCGAGTTTAAAATTTCAGCAAGAAAATTAAATTTTCACATATATCTTTTTTTTAATCGGTTTGGAAGAAGATAGTAGGATGAGCTGTTAACACCTTCATACTAAGCTGTCTCAGTATATCAAGCAAATTGGTTTCTTACTTTTTGCAATCAGCGGTGGTAATGCAGAAGATTAGTAGGAAAACTAAGAGTAAGACAGCAGCAGAAATTCCTCCAGCTATGCAGATAATAAACCATTTGTGATCCCAAGTTGCTAAAATACAGTTGTAGTAAATATGATTAGTATTTTGTATAAACCAGCATGAACATTTTGTGACAAACTAAGTTGAAAATCAATAATTATGTAGAGACATTATTCCATGACAGCTCATGCTCATTATTCAGACCACACAATCATTTCCTCATTTCTAAAATTCCTTTCTTATGCTGAACTAGCTCTTACAAAAGTTGTGACTGGAATGACCAAAGGTGAGTGAACACAGCACAGTGGTATGAAAAGCAATAGTGCCCTCTATAATCCTTTCCCATCTCCTACACTCCCCTAGTGAGAAAGCAGTCCAACAGCATACATAAGTGACTCGATATATGGATAATAAAAGCACTCAGACTACTCAAGTGAATGCACCTGGCATTGTAAAGGTTGTCCCATAAGAGATACCTAACAATCATGCACTACTTCCATGGGCAACAAGACCTTTTTCACAGTACCAGGAAGACCATCTCAGTCCCCAAGAGGTTTTCTATTCAGTACTGCTCAGTTGTAGAAGTCATCTTCTGCTCTAATTCAAAAGGAAATCTGTTCACTTGTTAACAAAAATGTTTCCACAAAATTTCTTCCATTCTAATTGCTTTTGTTTTTATAACCCAGTACTGTACATACTTTGATGGTGGATGTCAGGAAACCCACCCAATTTGTCCTAGCCTAAAACCAAAATTATTTATTTGATAATTACCACCGAGGCAGGAAAAATTACATTTATAGAAGCTTTCCTTAAAAAGCATAGACATCTTCAGTATGGAGTCACATCTTCAAATGAGGCTAAAGAGCAACACATAATACCGAAAGTGTAGATACAGGCAAGACTATGGCTTCAAGGTATGAGTCAATATATTCTTATGGTGCTCAAGCTGGTGGAGAGATAATGTAATATTTTCGGTTTTGAGGTGAAAAAAACTGGAGGGAAGAGGCAAAGTGATATACTCAAAATCACACAGAAGACCACAACACAGTATAGTTATCACGCATTTAAAACACCTATGAATTTTTTCTATTGTCACAGTTCTGAACTTGGTGAGTGGTAGCATTAAAAAAAAGTGTGTTAACAGAAATTCAAGTCAGCTTTTTGCACCCACCACAGTGCCCTGCTTCCTGCTTCTCTGCTGTATTTCTGCACTAGTGTTCTGCAGACTTGAGACTAACATCACAAAAAGCAAGCAAACACAGATAGTATGCAATAAACATTTCTGTGAGTAGTGTATTTGTGGCTAGCAGTATCAGCTACTGCAGGACACATCTTAGCCAGATGGTCCTACGAACCTCTAGCAGTCGCAAATAACCCTGTGTCTCAGCGATGTCTTGGTGAGGCAAGCATTAGGTGTGACTCTCCCCACTTACCTCCCAAAGAAGAAATATTCCCTGCATCTTCTTCAGTTGCTCAATATGCAGGAGTAAAATAAAACAAGAAGTAGAAAAAAGTGAGGATGGCCTGGCATGGAAAAGGAGTACTGCCTCTTGTAGTACTTACTAAGAGAGATGGTGGTCATAACTTATGGCCACAAACTTGTTTCTTGTGTTTCAGATAAACACTAAAAATTCATTGGTGAACAGGGACTAAAATACTGTCTCTAGGCTAGTCCCTCTTTAATGTTCTGCTCACTGTGGGGAGGAAGATAGTATCTGAAAATGAAACCACATCTGCCCCAAAGAGCATTCATTCTGGGTAGAAAAGAAAGTTACAAGTTCAGTTCACAGGCAAAGGAAAGCAGTCGGTATCACTAATGACAGTAATCCCAGCTAACTGGCTGCTGAGCCATCATCAGATGGCTTTTCTCTCCTGGATCAAAAAGGTTCACAGCTTGTTATCTGGGTATCCTGAATACCAGTTGAGGCTTTCTCATGTACTGCTCTTCAGTATTAATGTGCTCTTTGGAAAGGATAACAAAAAATACTGATTACAGTAGAGTCTTACCCTTGAATTCCAATAATGTTTTATTGGAAAGAAGAAAGAAAGAAAATTCTCTCGAAGTTTTAGCTGCTAAAGGTATGTGACACTATAGAGAAGGTGCCTGATAACAAAAACTGATGTCTTTTGTATTATAACTGCATATTAAATCACTCCACTTCCAGCATGTTTTCAATTGCTGTGTACTTCAAATGACAGGATGGACCATACAGCTATGTCCAAATTCAGGAAAAATTATAATGTCTTTTTTTTTCTAAGTGCTTCCAAGATAGATACTCATCACACAAAATCATTATCTGTGTCAGTGAGTACTTACAGAAATAAGGAGGAAACATCCTTTAAGAAATAAAGACAAATTTTAAAAAGTTTGTATTTAATTATCTTCAAGGATGGATCTATCTGGATAGAATTCCAGACTTCAGCAGCATCCTCACCCTTCTTTCTAAGCCCTCCAGAGCTCATTTTCCTTTTCCTGAAGTTTCACCTTCCATTTTGTCAAGTCAAGATAATAATCTCTGAGTTAATGACTTTGAGAGCTGAGATTATCAGCTGTCCGTTAAATCTGAATGAGAAAAATAATTAGATTTTTTTTTAGGAACAACAACTACTCAAAGACCTTTTGCCTTTTCTCATTTGAAGGGAGCAAAACGTTCCTGAGACATTTGTTTTCTGTAACTATACAAAACCTTTTGTAATTACTGACTTTTTAACATAACATTCAAGATTTTGCAGAAATATGTCAGAGTCTTGTCATGTGTCTCTTTAATTCTTGCATCTTCATCAAAGGTGACATGCTGACGGGAGGCTATTAAGTATATTTTCAGCATCAGTACAATTTCTGGCAAGTACTAGACAATGTGTCCCTCTCTCCCCCCATCTTTGTAGCCTTGACATTTTCTCTGCAAGATTGTGAAATTTTGGAAGGTGAAGATTTTTGACCTTCAATGCATTGACTGTGGTTTTGAGGAGGAAGCACTGATGGAACAGGCAGTTATTTGATCTAACAAGAGATTTGAACTGTACTGTAAAGGTCTACATGTAGCTAGTCACATGCCTCGCTGGACTGGCATGTACGGTATGCTAACTAGACATCACTGAAAAAGTTTTGCCCACAAGTGAAACGCAGAAATCCAGCACAAATGCATTCGTGCCCAGAGAATGGTGCTTTGTTGTGCAGAGACCCACAGCCATGGACTGACTTCTGGCTTTCATACTGGATGAATTCATAAAGGAAGAAAGAAGCTAATTTCATTCCTACTCTGAATCTTCTCGGCCCCTACTGCAGCCTTATTTTGTGATTGTGTTCTATGGTACAAAAGTACTGCTGTCTCCTCCCAGCTCAGAAGGACTGTATGATAACCTTCAATGACTGGGCAAGTAGTCCCCTGCTTTTCATCTATTTGCTATGAAGATCATCCTGAGTGCTACTTAAAGACATTTAAAGGACAATTTAAGGGCAGAGTCAACATGGGTTCACAAAGGTAAAGTCCTGTCTAACTAGTTTGATATCCTTCTATGATAAAGTCACCTGCCTAATGGATGAAGGGAAGAAATGCTGGATTCTGTGCCTGGGATGGAGTAATACCAGGTACAAGCATAAACTGGGAGAGGAGTAGCTGGAGAACAGCGCTGTGAAAAGGGACCTGGGGGTGCTGGTTGACAGCAGACTCGATAAGAGTCAGCAGTGCCCTGGCAGTCAAGAGGGCAAACCCCATCCCGGGGTGCATCAAACACGGCATAACCAGCCGGTCAAAGGACGTGATTATCCTGCTGTATTCAGCGCTGGTGTGGCCTCACCTCGAGTACTGTGTGCAGCTCTGGGCCCCACAATTTAAGAAGGATGTTAAGGTCCTTGAATGCTTCCAGGGGAGAGCAACAGAGCTGGTAAAAGTGCTAGCACAAACCTTTATGTAATTCTGAACCCTAGAGACACATTTAAATACAACAACCAACCAGTTTTTCAGATCCAGTGAGAACACACAGCAACACAAAATGTATCTATTTTCCTTTGTCTAAGATGGCTTGCTATTCCACTTTCTGCTAAAGCAAGAAAAAAATCAGTTAAATCTTTCTAAAAATGGCTAGGTCTTCAGAATGGAATAAGTATTTCTTTTTCAAAACTTCAATTCCTTCATATGGTATCTCCCCTTCTTTCCCAATCATCTAGGAAAAGAATACATGGATTTTTAGTCTGCTTCCTTCCTTCAAAAACATGTTAAAAAAATGAAATTTAGTCAAAGGAAAAAGCATAGTAAGTAAAAATGAGAAGTTAGTTCAGATGTGGAATCTGGTGACATGACCAATCTCCTTAACAATAAAATTTTTTTATGAGAAATATGAAGAAGAACACATCAGAACTTAATCCAAAGTCCCTTTACCTAATTATGTAAAATTCAGCCATCTGTTTCTGTAAGTGTTGTTTAACAAAAGCTACACTACTTTACATACACATGTTGCTTTGTGTGTTCTAGGTTTTGAAGTCTAAAAAGATTTGCAGAAGTCTCACTTCAGCTGGAAATTCTTGATACTGGAAAACAAAAGTCCCAGTATTTAGTGGGATGGACTGGACAAACTTAATGACACTGAATTAATCTCATTGTTTAATTTTCACTGACATTTGAAAATGTTAAATGCAGCATGCTGAATTCTGCTAATACAGCTGCAAGTATAGAAAAGTCTTTCCGAACACTGGAGTACCTATTCCCCTATACCTCCTTTTTTTCTTCATAGGCATTCTATGCTGTTTCTCCATGCAAACACACATTCACCTTTAGACAAGAAGCAATCTGTTCTTTCTATTGTATCTGTGGCAGAAGACGAGCTGCAGCTGGAGCCAGAACCCTCTAGCTCAGCTGACCTTCCGGCCTTGGTTGGCAAAAAGCCATGGGAAGAATGAGCGAGTCCTGTTCTCTCGTAGTGCGCTGAAACCACAAGTATGCAAAAGAAAGAGATAAGAGGAAGGACAGGGATGAGCTAATAGCATCTGCAGGGCCTCCTGGCAGCAGGAGTCCAGTAGGACCCGCAGGGCCTCTTGGCAGCAGGGATCCACAAGGCCGAAGCGGCAAAGGCATTGGCGGAGAGGCTGAAGCAGGGCTAAAGGGTCCAATGAAAAGTGTGATCACGCATGGTTCACGCGCGGCTCATGAGCTCAATCCTTTTACTGATTGGTTTAACCTCGGAAAGACAAGATACAAGAATGTATAAAAGGCACTTGCTAAATGCAATAAATGATTTCATTGCTTCACTGCATATGAGTCTGTGCCTTGATCTGCCGCATTTATCATCTCTTTAAATCGGTGGGTTTGGAACTATTATCAGTTCTTCAAATAATCCTGTGCTCTTATTTCTACCTTCTTTATCCCAAGCTTCCTCTTCTTCAAAAATTCTTGACTTCTCAATAAAGTCTTCTCAAAAAAAAAAAAAATTCTTATCTTTTCTCTTACTTTCTCTCAACCTAAACAGAGTTTTCCCTATTACTGTTTACAGTGCAGTTATTCTCCTAGCTCCTAGACTCAGTATTTCAAAATATCTCTGGAACTGGGCAAGGCAAGAAGTACGCATGTAGAATCACACCAAAAGATTAAAAACATTGACAGCGTTTGCTAGAAAATCCAAGCTAGACTGCGGCTTAGCTGTAAAGCTAAGCCAAAGAAAATTAAGTGACTGAACTGATAGAACACACACAAAAAATAGCATAGCAAGTTTATGTCACCATTTGGTTTATTCAAGTCACAGCTTTACATCAAGACAGGGTAAGTCACTTGTGAGATTGTGAGAGACTTTACTGGCTGTGCCACAGGGTGCGGTGGTGACCTGGCCTGTCTCTCCTTTCCCCTTACTGTTTCTCCATATCTCACTGGAAATATTGTGTGTTATGAAACAGTTCCAAATATTAAAGAGAAATAATTGTAAATCCTTGACACTTCACTTCCTTTGGAATTAATGAAAACTCAACAAAGTACATTTTGTAATATGGAGTGAGGGTTTAAAAGGGAGACAATGAGGTGTTTTCTGAATCATAGTGTACTTCAGCTTCTTCAATGGTCTCATAACTTTTTTTCTCCAATAAACAGGCATAACTATGCTGGCATTGTTAGAACTAAAAATGATAAATAGAATTTGTTTAAAGAGTAAAAGAAGCACAAAAATGAAACTTTTTTTGGAGAAGAAATACTTTGTGTGTGTAGGATTGATAATTCCTAATTTTTTGCAACCGATTATATGCTTTCATTTTGGTATGTGAAGCACTGCTCTTGGAGTAAACAGAAAATATTTCTATTGCTCTAAATTTGGATATGATTGATTATATGAATATAGTCAACATTCTGAAATTTGAATGTTTAAAGTGACAGAGTTGAGAGGAATTTTACCCCTGATATGCCTTTTCTTTTTATCACATTGTGCTCAATTTCATGGACTTTGTGGTCAAGCATTCAGAGTAAAGCAGGTCAGCGAGCACATGCCAAGCACATTTCCATTTCTAAATAACCATATCACAGATCAAGCATACTCCATGCCACAGCAATTAGTACTGCCAAGAGAGATGTCGACTAACACTCATTTATTGCCAGGAACAAAGGCAATACCCTCAAAAGATACCAGAGAGCTGGGCTGAATGCTGCACCAGGAGAAGGACTAGGGTGGTACAAGAATCATATCTTCAAAAAGCATCTGTAGAGAAGAACCACAACTGAGTCTTTCTCTATTCAGTCATAACAGAAAATATACATTAAGGTGGTATTCAGCTCACAGTTTGTCAAATCTTAAGTGTGCGTGTACAAAGTCGAATGTCCCATTATAATCAGACCATGAAAATAGTCACAGCAAAACCTAGAGACCTTCTCTAATCTTTCAAATTATGATCATGGAGTTTGCCTGACCAGACCAATCCACTAGTCTATGCTCCTTAAATCTGAACCAAAGTTTTGCTTTCCTGATGAGCTGTCCTGATGGACAACTGTATCTACCCGATATGCCTTAATCCTTTCCCACACCACTTGCTGCACTGAATCTCCAAATTTATAAGGTCAAGTAAAAGCAACAGTTCCTTCTGACTTGGTAGACACGGGATTATTTTGTTTCTCAGACACTTCAAAACTTCTGTTCAAAAAAACAAAAACAACAAAAAACTGCTTATAATTAATTCAAGGGAAGTTTAGTATCAACAATTCCTGTATGACAAATATTAATGAAATTGACTTAGAGCAGAAAGATATTCAAATCATTTGAAATGTTGAAAAATATCATTTATACCTATCTATGACTCTATTTTTGTGCACATTTAGACCAAACACTCTTTATGGAACTGTGAAGCTGCAATGACATTGCAAGAAGGCTGTTTCTATACATTTTGAGTACATGAATATTTTATTAACAGTTTCAGCAAATATTCAACAGCATAAATTACGGGGCCAGTCTAATTAAATTTGTGATAATCTTGTTCTGCTTTCACACTAATTATAAAGAGAAAATGATTTGATGTGACCCTCAGGGCGTGCATTAGTAAATTATGTTACAAGACATTCCATCCTATGAATTACAATTTCTTATTCCCATACCTCAACACTTAAATAAAAAATTTCTTAGCTATTCATACACTCTACTTGGGAAAAACCTGTGTGATAGTTAGGCCGTGGTATGAAAGGAGACTTCCAGACAAATTCAAGCCTTCTGCCATGTTTGAGATGTAAATATATTGTATCTTAAATAATTTTAGACTGAAATTCCCCTGCTCAGAGTTAGTGTTTTTAGTGATAGAATTCACTGTTTATAAATCAAGAAAAGATTGGTTTAAGTCTTCAGTAGAAAGACTGTCAATGTTTCTGGTATTCAGAGCATTCAACAGCCATTGGGTTTATAAAGTCAGCTTTGTAATGCATAGATTGATGTTAGGACTAGCACTGTCATCTTTTTGAAGATTTTAGTGTTGAAAAAGATTAACGATCAGACTGCTTTTTTCAAGACTGTAAAAGGACTGATCTTTCAAGCTGTTCAATCAGTTTCTTTTTTGGTAGATGTCTTTATGTCAAAAAATGTCTACTAGTAGATTTTTTCAATATGTTTGCCTCTACACAGTGTAACAATTGGAAGCAAAGAAAATTAAAATTGCATAGGAAAAATGGCAGTCATTAAATGCATCAAAATCCATTTTAAAAAAAGGAGTTTTAAAATGAAGCTGTAGTCAGATTCATGGGATGGGATGGTTGCAATAGCACTCTAAAACTGAGCTGGATTTAGATTCTCCTTGATATAACATTTTTATCAAAATTCTAGGGGAAAAAACGCTGGTAAACTGTGTTGCTTTGGATGCTGGTAGTGCCAGCATTGTCAAAATCATAGGTACTGGAGAAATAGTCAATACAGGGTGGCCTACCTCATCTCCTAATCTAGGTGCAAAGAGCAATAGGATTACACGTGGGCAAGCACACTACCCTAAATCTAGGAATAAGTGATTCCATTTATTTTAACAGGATGTAAACTTCATTTTAGAAGTCTGTGACTTCTGAGGCTTGTTCAGTCTCTCTGAAATGGTGAATGAAAATGTCTATCCTGAAATTTTTTATCAATGGAACACAGCACTCTTGCCTTTGGAGACCAGAAGCGTGATTAAAATATTGAAATGCTGAAAGACAAAAGGAACTGTGTCTAATGAGTTTACCTAAAGAAAAAAATTAATGAAGAACTTGAAGATCCATGTAGATTACAATCAAGGAGACAGAAAGTTAATGATAGACAAGGACAGAAAAGAGATTAATTCAGTAAAATAAACAGAAGGTACAACACAGTGAAGCTAGTTAACTCCTTGGACAGCTTGCCAAAGGCAGCTAAATTTCTATTACTGAAGATGACTGCCAAGGCCAGATAATCATTTAAGATACCATGTTAGTTCCAGCAAGAATTTACTCATGGAAGTCTTATTATTCAAATCAGACTACTATGATGGGGCTCTACACTTGCAAAATATGCTCCTTGAAGGGTGTTCCCTCAAAAGTCACTATGCTAGAAAGGGTAATTTTTTTAATATCTAGCAGATTCAGACCTGCAGATTCAGATTCAGATCAGCTAGGGAAGAGGAGTAAATGAAAAGGGAATTGAAACCAATTCTGTCTCTTGCCCATCATATTCTTACAGCTCAGATCCCTACCTCCTGTCCCACCTTCCAGACCGCTAACTTCCAGCAGTTGTCTGCTTTACAATAAACCACGTATTCTTCCCTGAGAAATCTTGCCTTCTTTACTATACAGTCTTTGCTGTCTTCTGTTATGAGCAAGCCCTGCTGCTACCCATACTCTCTGTAGGAGCCTTGAAGTCTCCCCATCTGCTCCTGGTCCATTCTTGCTGTCCTATTCATTTCATTCCAATGATACCCATAACTCCAGGTGTTTCTCCTGTCTAAACATGCTTATTAGGGAAATTATGTCTATGATGATGATAACTCTCACCTTACAAAAGATTCCCACCTGACCCTAAGGGCAGCAACCAGGACTGCATAAAAAACAGCCTTCTTACCTGCTGCCCTGCCATACATTTGCTAGAAAAATATATATTATGTATATGGTGAAGTGAGAACAAGAAGATAAAACATTTTTCAACAAAATCATGACAATCCCTTCTCTCTTAAAATTTATTAATTAACTTTGTATGTTATATTTGCCAAACTACATATCACAGTTTCCAAATAACATATAATACTACACCTTACTAAAGTTTACTGTGACAGGTGCATTAAAAAGCTAAGGTTGCATTGCAAATTAAGTGAAGAATTTCCTGGTACAAATCACAGAATCATAAGGGTTGGAAGCGATCTCTAGAGATCACATAGTCAAAACTCCCTGCTAAAGCAAGTGCCCCTAGAGCAGGTTGCACAAGAACGAGTCCCAGCGGGTTTTGAATATCTCCAGAGAGGAAGACTGCACAACCACCCTGGGCAGCCTGTTCCAGTGCTCTGTCACCCTCACAGTAAAGAAGTTCATCCTCATGTTCAGCTGGAACTGCCCGTGTTCCAGTTTGTGCCCATTGCCCCTTGTTCTGTCACTGGGCACCACTGAAAAGAGTCTGGCCGTATCCTCTTGACACCCACCCTTCAGATACTTATAAGCATTGATGAGATCCCCTCTCAGTCTTTGCTTCTCCAGGCTGAACAGACCCAGCTCTCTCAGCCTTCCCTCATAAGAAAAATGCTCCACTCCCCTCATCATGATTGTAGCCCTCTGCTGGCCTCTCTCCAGTAGTTCCCCGTCTCCTTTGAACTGGGGAGCCCAGAACTGGACACAGCACTCCAGATGTGGCCTCACCAGGGCAGAGTACAGGGGGAGGATCACCTCCCTTGACCTGCTGGCCACACTCTTCTTAATGCACCCCAGGATGCCATTGGCCTTCCTGGCCGAAAGGGCACATTGCTGGCTCATGGTGAACCTGTTGGCCTCCAGCACTCCCAGGTCCTTCTCTGCAGAGCCACTCTCCAGCGGGTCAGCCCCCAACCTGTACTGGTGCATGGGGTTATTCCTCCCCAGGTGCATGACCCTACACTTGCCTTTGTTGAACTTCATCAGATTCCTCTCTGCCCAACTCTCCAGCCTATCTAGGTCACGCTGAATGGCAGCACAGCCTTCTGGTGAGCCAGCTGATCCCCCCCCCAGATCATTCTCAAAGATAAATACGTTTACCTTGCCCTCTACTTTTAATTGATTATCTTTTTCCATCGGGGATTGTTTCTAGTAATGCATCTTTTCATCCATAGTATCAGCTTTCTATGCCCCTGTGTGTTTATAAAGGGAGGAGACATGTATAAACACTTGCTATATAAAAAAATTGTTGAGGGTACACTCTGTCCCTTCATCCAGGTAGTTGATGAATACATTGAACAGGAATGGACCCAGTACCAACCCCTAGGGAACACCACTAGTTACAGGCCTCCAACTAGACTCTGTGACAGTGATCACATCCCACTGAGCTCTGCCATTCAGCCAGTTCTCGATCCGCCTCGCTGTCCACTCATCTAGCCCACACTTCCTAAGCTTACCTGTGAGGATGTAGTGGGAGACAGTGTCAAAAGCCTTGTTGAAGACAAGGTAGACAACATCTGCTGCTCTCCTCTCATCTACCCAGCCAGTCATGCCTTCATAGAAGGTTATGAGATCGGTCAAGCAGGATTTCCCCTTGGTGAATCCATGTTGACTACTCCTGATAACCTTCTTTTCCTCCACATGCTTAGAGATGACATCCAGTATGAGCCGTTCCATCACCTTTCCAGGGATGGAGGTGAGGCTGACTGGCCTGTAGTTTCCTGGGTCCACCTTCTCGCCCTTTTTGAAGATTGGAGTGACACTGACTTCCCTTCAGTCCTCAGGCACCTCTCCTGTTCTCCATGACCTTTCAAAGATGATGGAGAGTGGCTTAGCAACAATATCTGCCAGCTCCCTCAGTAGTCGTGGGTGCATCCCATTGGGGTCCATGGATTTGTGGGTGTCCAGTTTGCCTAAGTGATCTCTAAACAAATCCTCCTTGACCACAGGGAAGTCTTGTTTTCTCCAGACTTTCTCTCCTACCTCCAGGGCCTGGGAATCCTGTGGGCCAGGCTTAGCATTGAAGACTGAACCAAAAAAGGGATTAGTAATTCCGCTTTCCCTGTGTCTTCCATCACCAGGGCACTGGCCTCATTCAGCAGCAGGCCCACATTTCCCCAAGTCTTCATTCTGCTACTGATGTACTTGAAGAAGCCCTTCCTCTTATCCTTGATATCCCTTGCCAGATTTAATTCCAAGAGGGCCTTAGCCTTCCTCGTTGCATCCCTGCATACTCTGACATAGTTCCTGTATTCCTCCCAAGTGGCCAGTCCCATTTTCCACATTCTGTAAACTTCTTCTTCCCTTTGACTTTTTCTACAAGCTCCTTGCTCATCCATACAGGTCTCCTGCCTCTTTTGCTTGACTTTTTACTCATAGGGATGCATCAATCTTGATCTTGGAGTAGGAAGTTCTTGAATATTAACCAGCTCCCTTGGCTCCCCCTGCCTTCTGGANAAAACATGCAGTTAATTCCAGAGAATGCAGCTTCTCAGAAGAGACTTAAATAAAAAGCAAAGTTACTAAAAGAAAATCAGTTCTGTCCTGGCCCAAACCAGGACAGTTAGTATCAGATCCAACAGTACTCTTCTGATCAGTGCTCTCCAGGAACTCACTGGACTGTGCAGACTTAGCTGTGTTGTCTTTCCAGCAAATATCAAGGTGGTTGAAGTCCCCCGTGAGAACCAGAGCCTGTGACCATGAAGCAACCTTCAGCTATTTGTAGAAGGCCTCGTCAACTTCCTCTTCCTGATCAGGTGGCCTGTAGTAAACACATAAAACAGTATCACCCATATTTGCCTACCCTTTAATTCTTACCCATAGGCTCTGGACTTGTTCTTCATCCACACCTAGGCAGAGCTCAATACATTCTACTTGCTCTCTCACATAAAGAGCAACTCCACCACCTCACCTTGTTGGCTTATTTTTCCTAAATATTACATAGACATCCACGATCCTGTTCCAGTCATGCAAACTATGTCTCTGTAACTGCAATGCGATTGTGGCCCTGTGACTGCACACTGATCTCTAGCTCTTCCTGTTTATTCTCCATGCTGCTTGTGTTGGCATACAGGCACTTCAGAGAAGCAATCGAGCACACAGGTTTCCATGGGGGTGTGCAAGAGGATCCACTATAGCCACACACACCCTTGAGGTGGTTGGCCTTCTGCTTCTTATCTTGGTATGCAGCTGAGGAATATTTGTCCATGCCCTGGCTGGCCTGGCTTAATACCCAGCTGGTTGCAATGGCATGAGTATTGTCATTATGGACCCCACCACCCGCCAAGTCCTTCAGTTTAAAGCCTGCCTCACCAAGCTGGCCAGCCTGTTGCCAAAGATTCCCTTGCCCCTTCAGACAGGTGGAACCCATCCCTCTCTAACAGGTTAAAGTGGTTGAAGAATGTCCTGTATTCATAAAAGCCAAAACCCTCGCAATAACACTAGCCACGTAGTCAAAAGTTGATGTTCATTATGTGTGTATTCCTGGCTTCGCCCTTCCCCTTAACTGGTAAAATGGAGGAGCAGATGACTTGGGCACTGTTTTTTTTTCACTCCTACCCCCAGGGCTTTGTAGACTTCCTTGATCCTGTCCAGGTTCCAGAGTGCAGTGTCATTCATGCCCACAAGAAAGAGTAGCAGTGGATAACAGTCTGTGCTCTTGACAAGTTGTGGCACCCTCTCGGCAATGTCTCTGATCTTAGCTCCTGGAAGGCAGCATACCTCTCTTGACCCAGGTCAGCATATGGGTCCCTCAGTGCCTTTTAAGAGAGAGTCATCTGCTACAAACACTCGTTGTCTCTTTTTACAGCATCCACTCTGTGATGGTACAGGCACTCCTTGCAGCCCTTGTTCATGGGTGTCTATAGGTGTTAAATATTCATATATAAATCTTGGTATATTTGTTTAATTTTCTGGTATACAAATAATAATATGTTAATAGTGTGAGCTATGTACAAACAGTCAAATTAAAATAGCATGAGTTTTGAGATTCTTGGCCACTGCACATTGTCATAACCATTTTCAGAGACATCAGGACACATTTTGGGTTTTTTGCATTACATGTGTGTTTTACTCTACAGTATGCAAAAGCATTCCGATATTTTCATTCTTGATGAAAGATGTAAATCACTCCCCTTCTTACAGTATGATCCATATAGTTCTAATCAAAGCTTCCAAGTACACTAAAATGTTCCCGGCTTTTGTTTTAAGCAATTGTCCCATTTTGTTTTGACACCAGCATCAGCATAGATCTTTCTTCCTCCTCCTCTGTTCAACCACTTACTTTATTTTGCACCTTTCTGAACACAGTTTCTTTGCTTTCGTCCTGGTACACATGGGATAAGAACCTCCTGTTCTGAGAAACACTTCTAGAAGGAAAAACGCACGCCCACATACCTTCACCCCCATGCACGCAAACTCAGGGTGACACATCATGTGTGAACATCTCAGAAATGAAAAAAAAAAGTATTGTTGCATCTGATCAAGATAGACTTCCCTTCCCTTGCCTGCTGCTCATTCAAGCCACTCCCTCTGCTGCCTGCTCTGCCCCCTGTCACAGCCACATCTTATCCAGGAGGACAGAAAGTAGGAGGAGGTGACAGCACTCTCCATAGGTGCATTTGTCTCTGTGTAGTAAAGAAGGTCTCTGTGTCCACAAGGTTAAGACAAGCTCGTATTGCTCCTACTGACAGTAACAAAGCTACCTTCAAAGTAGCTACCCTTTGGAAGTATTACTCTACATCAGGATAACTAACGACCTTAGCAGATTTTTGAAAACTGAAAAGCTAACTTAGCTCTACAACAGAGACAAGTTCCCAGCACTCACTCTGTTTGCTGAAGTTCTGCATAAAAACAGTCTTCTTCGTCTGTTTACAAGTGTCAAAATAAGTTGCAGATGAACAGGAGGCTTCAAATTTTTTGAAGATGAACTTTCACTGAGGTTTCTCTTTTCACCAAGAAAAACATCTTTCAGATGAGAAAATACTTCAAGAATGACCCCTTCAACCTCCCTGCTTAATATGAAATTATATTAAATATTAAAATATAAATATGAAGCTATATTTATCTCCCAAAATGATGTCTGCCAACTGTACTAGCACATACCACACAATTCTGCTGAATTTCCCAAAAAGAAGGGGTTGTCCTATTTTGGATGAGACAGGAGACATGGATGCATATCTATTACATAAGTTGGAACAGTAAAGATATTAATTTCTAATGAGCTACTGACACCAGATCTACAATCAGGTGGATCAAGAACTGGCTGTAAGGCAGAGCTCAGCGGGTTGTGATCAGCAGTACAGAGTCTAGTTGGAGTCCTGTGACCAGCGGTGTTCCCCAGAGGTCGGTACT
>VZSC01002213.1:217134-230131 GCA_013398225.1 Steatornis caripensis | reverse complement strand
TTCTTTACTGTGAGAGTAACAGAGCACTGGAACAGGCTGCCCAGAGAGGCTGTGTAGTCTGCTTCTCTGGAGATATTGAAAAGCTGCCTGGGTGCGTTCCTGTGCAACCTGTTGTAGGCACACCTGCTTTAGCAGGAGGGTTGGACTAGATGATCTCTAGAGGTCCCTTCCAACCCCTACCATCCTGTGATTCTGTAATCCGACTCAGAAACCAGCAGTAGTGCAGTGTTTGAAAAGGATATATTTTTCTAATAGCAATTATTTGATCATAAAAGTTGAAATGAAAGTATTTATACTCCTATACCTTTAAAATATCCCTTTAAATGTGTATTAAATTATATTATGACAATTTGGTGAATCTTTACCAATTATTAATTCTACATGACATTATAAACACTTAGCTTGCAAGTGTAATTCACCTGACAAGTCCAGTTTGTTCACATATATTCCACTACTCTTTGTTACTGTTTTATTCTTTTAAGCTGAATTTTAGTTACCTAGGGTACAAAGAAAAGAAGAAGCCAAGAAGAGGGAGAGACAAAGAGTACAGTGCTAATAATAAGAGGAAAAAAATGATTCTCACTTCATATGTAAACATTCATGAAATTCCAGCAAGTAGAATTTGGTTGTTGGGAAAGGAGTCACCCTCCTTAATTTTTCATATTTTAGAGCTGTCACTGTGCACTTCCCATTTTCCCCTGCAATTGCATCCTGTAATGATTTCCAAATTCCATTATGTCAAAATTTCTTCCGTCACATTTATACCTTGAGAAACAAAAAACAAAATTCTAAAACTCTTGGATTTGTATTTAACTACTGAATGTCAAAGTACTTATGGTTGATATTAGAAATAATACAATGCTTTAGTTAAATTGAATTTCCCAGTAGTGGCTGTAGTGGCTTAGAATTAGGGAATTTTAGCCAAGATTCAGTATTTTTGCCTTATAGAAGTAGTGCTCCCACACAACACCTCCCTCCCCCCCAAAAAAAAGAAAAAATATTTTAACCCACTAAATTCAACTCCAGGACAGTTTGGGATTTCCTAACTGTATCCATTCATGTTTGGACAGTGTTTCAAGGTTCCTTCCAGGTCAACTGCTCCTGCTTCCATCATGTCTTTTATTGCCTTTTATGTTCGAGTTTAGTCAGGAGCTTCTTGTTCACCTATGCAGGCCTTCTGGCACTTTTGGTTTATTTCCTTCTTGTCTAGATAGACCACTGGAGGAGGTTTTCCTTGAAAGTCTTTTCTCCATCATCCTTGGGATTCTTCCAAGCACATCTCTGAACAGGCCAGAGTCTGCTCTTCTGAAGCCCAGGACTGTGATCCTGCTTTTTTGCTTTTATCCTCCCTTGGGATCACAAACTCCAGTATGAAGCCAAGGTTACCCCGATCTTCGCAACCCCAACAAGTTCATTCTTCTCTAAGTCTGAGGTTGAGCATAGTGCCTCCTGTCTTCAGCTACTTAATCACCTGAGTGTGGATGTTATCATCAATGCACTCTAGAAACCTACCAGATTGATTGTGCCATGCTGTGTTGCTGTTCAACAGATACTAGGTGATTGAACTCTCCCATGAGGACTGTAGAATGAGAAGCTTCTTCCAGTTGTCTGATGGAGGCCTCATCTATATCAGGCCTGATCACCCTGATCAGGCAATCAGTAGCAGGCACCCACCACAACATCACCTATGTTGATCTGTGTGTTAATCCTAACTCATGAGCTCTCATCTGGCCATCCCTAGGCAGAACTTCTCGCATTCCTGCTGCTCTCACATAAAGATTAACTCTCCTTACCTATTGCCCCAGCCTATCCTTCCTAAAGAGCCTGTGTCCAGCCATTGCAGCACTCCAGTCATGTGAGACATCTTACCGTGTATCTGTGATCGCAATGAGATCATAGCCCCGTAACTGCACACAGAGCTCTAATTCCTTGTTTGTTACCCATGCTGTGTTCACCAGTGTACAGACACTTCAAATTGTCATCCAGTCATGCTGATTTCCTGGAAAGGGTATGAAAGCTTCCCCACAATGTGTACCCTCAGTATTTCCTTATTTGTGTGGGCATACAGTTATACATGTGCCATGATTTGGTGGTTTTAAGATATTTCCTGTCTGTATAATCCCACACCATTTGCTTGTCAGCCCAGTTCACTTCCTTGCTCGCTTGTGGATTATCGTCTCGTGTTCCTGTTAAGGGTCCCCTCACCAGCCTGTTGGTGAGGATGCTTTTCCCACACATGCTCAGGTGGATCTTGTCTCTTCATGGCAGTCCTTGATCATCAAAAAGGGTCCGTGGTGATAACACCTTGTTGTCAACACCAGCCATGCAACTGGTTCTTGACACACAGAATCCACCTCCTCTTCCTAGGGCTTTTCCCTTCCTCAGCAGGATCAAGGAGACAACACTTAAGCAGCCCATGCCCTTCACCACCACCTCCAGCACCATGTAGTCATGCCTGATGTGCTCTAGGTCTCTTCTGGGCTTGTCTTTGGTGTATGTGTGGAAAAACAGCAGGGGTTAGGAGTCTGAGGACTGGGCAAGACTTGGCAGTCTCTTTGCAGCATCCTAGAGTCTACTTTCGCAAGCAGCAAACCTCCCCAGACAGCAGGCTGGATCAGCAGATAAATGAATGGAAGTGAGAGTCATCCCCAAATCACCACACAACAGCAAGTCAATTAATAGGTACAGTATCCAGCTGACACGCAATACACATTCATCAAAACAACGGTCATAGGGAACATATAAAACAACTTTTCTAATTTGATCTTACTTTGGCAAAAAAACTGCAGTCCTCATGGGTAATGGATGTTACAATTTTTTTTTTCCTTAACATAGAATATTCTGATGCAAACAAAGTAACCAAGAGTGCAAAACAGCATCTTTATTCTTTGTAATTAATTGAACATTCAAAATGGTAAGAAGTAAAAAAGAAAAGAGGAAAAAAATGTCAAAAAATCCCCAGTGCTGAATAAAAGGATCTGGATGCTGTGATTGCTAGCCAAATAGAATCAAAGATGTTATCACATTGTCTGTTTCCATGACAAATTTCCTCAGGTATGTCAACAGAGGGTCATATACAAGACAAAGGAGGCATTATTCTGCTTCATTTAGCAATGGTAAGAATTTAGATGGAACATGGTGTTTCATTCTATGTATCTTATTTTAATAAGGTTATATACAAACTGGAGAAAGTTCTGATGAGGACAACAATGATGACATTTAAAATCATGAACTAAGAAGAAAAGTTAAAAGAACTGTGTTTAGTTCAGAGGGATGACTGAAGGCTGGCAACATGAGAGCCTTCCTCTTTTTTCAAAGGAGGGACTACTGTGAATAAACTCAGTATTAGAGCTATCTAGGTTAGATATAATGGGGGAAAAAAATCTCATTCTAAGGCTGGTTAAGTGCTAGAATGATTACACAAGAGTATTATACATGCATTTCCAACATGAGAATCAGTCAGGGATGATACAGATATGCTTATTCTGCCTCAGAATACAGAGGTGAATGAGATGAATTTGGAATGGCTCTTCCAGCCTGAGCTTTCTACAATTTTATAATTCCTTTTGATAGAAGATTTTCCTTCAGAAAGGAAGAGGGGATATCTGCTCTACTCCCAACAAGGCCGGGTTGGGTTTTTTTCCCCATCAGCCTTCTATACCAAAGGGGCATCCAATTCTTAGCTCATCATAGAAGATAAAAAGTAAGAAAAGTAGCATTTACCAGGTCAATAATGACAACAGAGGTGTGAAAAAGGCAGCTTCACTTGCCTCTGTTTTCTTGCGTTCTAATTAGGCGCTGACAATGTGGTTGACACCCTGTGAGATACAGAGATAGTTCTTGCTCTGATGAGCAATGATGAGCAATGGTCTAAGAGCCAAAGAATGAAGAACCCTCAGGATTAGTTCTTGCTTCTATATGCTTTAAAGGGCTGATAATTTTTCACTGTAGACCTACAAATCACATTCTAAATTGAGACAGAGATAAATAGAAAGCAAGTTATTTCAGGTGAATAGGGACTTAAAAAAAAAAATCTATGCAATGTGCAGCTTTTGACAAGCAGGAGAGCATTAATATAGGAGTAAGTGCTGAGTGGCATGGATATCATCACACTAGCTAAGAATAGAAAAGCTCTGTCTCTGCTGTCACAGAAGAGGTTGATCATTCTATTCAAAATATGGGAGTACTTCATGGTAAATCTGGCATTTAACTACTCTATTAATGAACTTCCATTCTTATTCAGAGTTGCTAGCAAACTATATCCCCTGAGCAAATGGTCCATTGTCACTGATTGTCAGAAATACAAATTTACTCAGAAATCAAAAAAAAAATCAGGCATATAACAGAAAAAAAGAAATAAACCAATTACGTAACTCTGTAATTCACAGTATGGATGTAGAAGTCACTATGAACATCAAATAATATTTCCCACTCTATTCAGAGCGTAGCATGGGAATTTTGAAATCAAACTAGTACTGTTTTAAGACCTAACTGAAATAAAACTCCTGAGAAAATAACCATAAGTTTCACAAAATAAAAAAAAAAAATCATGTTAGAATTTAACGTTTTTGAAATGCAAATAAACAAACCCAGGATTAAAATATTCCAAGTAATTTTAACTACACTCGCTCTTTATGTAAATAAAGATACAACACTGGTCTGCCATAAAGGCCAGTTCTCATTTAAACAGTTTATATATATCACATAATTCTTCACTGCAGAAGACTCTTGACTTTCTATCTAGATGCGTTGCAAAGGCATAATATATAAGAGTAGAACAATATCAGTCTCTGATCTCTCTAATGATGTTCATTATATTCTATATTTTAAGTTACATTTGCATTGTAAATTTGTCTATTGTGTATTTTAAGACTGCTGATCCAACTTTACCAATTGAGTTCTGCATTACAAAGCTCTTTGCAAGTTGATTTACTTTGCTTCTAAGACAGTTTTTGCCTGCACTCAATTATCTGATTGTTAAATTTAAAATAATCAATTTCTAATTATAAATTTCAATGGAAACTTAAAAACCCTTAATTTGGGAATTGCTACATTTTGACGCAAGGCGGCTCAGAGAATTATCTATCGATAAGGCCAAGTGGTTTGGGAGGATGTGTTAAGCACATAAAGCCAGATGTACTTATCAATATTTCTCAAGGCAGAATGAATCAAAGAATAGATTGTAGTTTCATAGCAGGCATCAGTACAGTGGTCTGGTAATGTGAAAAGTATCACACTGAGCTGCAACTGAAAAAGAAATGTCTCATACTTTCATAAACAGGCAAGAGAGAAAAGGGCAATATTATCATTATGAGCAATGACAATACAAAGCTGTAATCAAGTAGTAATGTTGTGCCGTGTATCATCACAGATATGAGAGTGCCATAGAAAAAAGTTTTATATAGTGTCTGTATAGGAAGCCTAAATTAAACCCAGTAAGTTCAACAAAGATTTGAACCTGAAAGACGTTATAAATGTAAATTATGGGTAATTTATTTTTCCAGGTCAGCAACAAGACAGAAATACACTTCAGATTTGCAGAAATCACAGAATCACAGAATCTTAGGGGTTGGAAGGGCCCTCTGGAGATCATCTAGTTCAACCCCCTGCTGAAGCAGGTGCTCCTAGAGCAAGTTGCATAGGAACGCATCCAGGCAGATCTTGAATATCTCCAGAGGAGACTCCACAGCCTCTCTGGGCAGCCTGTTCCAGTGCTCTGTTATGCTCACAGTAAAGTTCTTCCTCACGTGTAGGTGGAGCTTCCTGTGCTCCAGTTTGTGCCCATTGCCCCTTGTCCTGTCATAAGATCTAGATGTACATATACTAATGGAAATCGTATTTTGAACCAAATATTTGTCTATTTATCTTGCCTTAACCGTCTCTGTTAATATATACTCATTATAATGACCCATGAAGTCAAGACTGGTTGAAAAAGAACAGACAAAACTGAGTACTTAAAGACAGATGTCACGGTTTAAAGCTGGGCTGGCTATTAAACAGACAACAGATGCTCTTTGTTAACCCCCTCCCTCCTGAAAAGGGGTAAGAGAAAAGGGACAGAGACTTACAGGTTGGAACAGTTAAAACAGCTTTAATCTAACTACAATAATAATACTAATAGAAATAATAATAATGAAATATATACAAATATACACAAAACTGGTATCGAGCTCCCGCCTCACTGACAATACATCACCCAGATCCTGGGGGGCACACCCCAGGAAAGTCCCAGACTGTACTTAGCAGCAGGCAGGAACGGGATTCAGGAATGCATAGATCAGGATCAAGGGCAGAACATCTGGGGAGAGTCCTCCTCCCACACTTGAGCAAGGAGCTGGGCAGAGCTGGAGAGCAGTATCCTGTCACATCACCAGGACCTCACTGACAGCCCCATGCTGGGCTGAAATAGGCTCCTGGGCCATGGGTGTGGGTGGAAGCACCAGGGGAGGCTGCTTAGGGCCATTAAAGCCCATCAGTGCCCTCAGGTCCCTGGCCATAAAGGGAGAGGGAGTGACCCTTGTGATTCCTCAGCTTTATACTGAGCATGATGTATGTCTGATGGAACATTGCATTGGGTCAGACCAGGACAGCAGATATGCATGATAGGCCAGAACTTAATTTCTGTTGAATAAATGATGAAGAGGCCAGAATAATTCTTTAAGCTCTTTTTCTGTGAAATGATAATTTATTCAAACTTCAAATAATCCCTTCAAAGATGAGTAATTCTTGTACTGATGGATTTATTTGAAGAGAGAAGAACCAAAGGACTGAAGACAGGTTTGGAAAATTTTCAAGTAAACAAATGGTCTCAAGTGGCTATAGGTAAGCAAAGATCTGTACAAACTCCCAAAAGACAAAGCATATAGCATGAAGATAAAAGGAATTTTGCCATTATCTTTTCCAATTCCTTCATAAACTAATGTAATCCAAGTATCCATTCTAAAGTGCTAGGGACTGGAAATGTATCCTATGCCTGTATGTATTTCTTTGCAAAAGTTTATCATTAAAAAAACCAAACATTGCAGAATTCCTGCTGCTTCTTTACTGTTGTTAGGTATATGGCTCCCAATTGGCAAAAGGCCTCAGCTAAAAGCACTGTGTTTTGAGTGGCCTCTGGGGATGACATTTAAACCTGCACCTCTATAAGCACCTGACCAATGGACTGACAGAGTACACTGCGCTCTCAACACTCTTTCATTTGAAAGCAAAATTACAACACCTGCACCTTCAAATGCTTTCTGTTCTGGGCAGTAAGTTAATGAAATAACACCTTTTTGAGGATCAGCAATACTTGGCAAGGGATGTCTCCAACATAATGCTTCTTCTATTAGTAGTCACTCTCTGCTCCTCAGATTTTATACTCCACTCAAAATCAATCTTCAGACATACATGTCTAAGCACTGCATACCTGAAACTGCAGATCATCCTTAAACAGTTCATGAAAAAAGGTGAACTAAAACTGCTGACTTTTCCTACATAAATGTTACATCTTATAAAAAAATGTACAATGAGTTTTCTCTGAAAGTATACATTTTGTTTGCTTATTGTAGGAGCTGTGTTTCATAAAATGTGGGAACACTAAGGGAAAAAAATCCCTTCAATTCATTTCTGAAAACTGTTGGATATATGTTACGCTACAGGAAAAAAGAAGCAACAAATTCACCCATCTGGCAAATAGCTTCCTGTAGGATAACTAGGTTATTCTTTGCCAATATATTCATATGTAACAGTGGCAGTACACACTCTTAAGTTCTTTGCTATTATAGTACTGAATTTTGGCACTGCATCCACTTCTAAGAATGCCCTGTAACTACATAACATGTGAAATTTCCAATATAATACCCCGAGTATTATTGCTTTTCTGTCAGCATGTTTCAGTAACTGCCAATAAAGAAAGCGTGGATAACATTGCGTAGTCTGCAAGAGTTCTTTCTTTCTTACCTGTTTCACAGATGTCTGTGTGGCGGGGCTTTGGCAGCAGGGGCAGGGGCTACACGGGCGGGTGGCCCCTGTCAGAAGCTGCTCAAAGCTCCCCCAGCTCCAGGTCAGCCCCACATCAGGCTGAGGCCGGGCCATTTAGAGACAACAGATGGGCCTCTGCGATAATGGATTTAAGGAGGGGCAAAGGAGTGGTTGTGGAGTCCTGCAGCAGAGAAAGGAGGCCAGAGAAACACCTGTGCAGATACTGTGAGTCAGTGAGGAAGGAGCGGGGAGTAGATGGCTGGAGTGGAGATTCACCTGCAGCCTGTGGGGAGAGGGCAGGCTCTGCCCCTGCAGTCCACTGAGGATCGCGGTGGAGCAGCCCATGAAGGACCACAGTAAGGCAGAGATGGACCTGCAGCCCATGGAGAACCCCACGCCAGGGCAGGAGATGCCTGCTCTGGAAGCAGACCACCACTCTGTATGGACAGCCCGTGCTAGGTCGGTGCATTCCTGAGGGGCTGCACTGCCCGGGAAGGACTCACATCGCAGGGGTTTGTGAGGGACTGTCTGCCACGGGAGGGACCCCGCGCTGGAGCAGGGGAAGCGTGTGAGGAGCCCTCCCCCGCCGCCCACCTGAGGAGGAAGGAGCGGCAGAGACACTCTCTGGTGAACTGACTGCACCCCCATTGCCCGGCTCCCTGCGCTGCTGAGGGGGAGAAGGGAGAGACCTTGGGAGCGAGCGGACTCGAGCCCAGGAAGGTGTGGGGGGGAGGGCTGGGAGTTGGGAGGTGTTTGTTTTTAAGATCTGGCTTTTGTGTCTCCTTATCCTGCTCTGCTTTGATTGCTAACTGATTCAATTGATTTTTTTTTCCCCAATTTGAGTCTGTTTTTTACCCATGACCACAACTGGTGAGTGAACCCTCCCTGTCCTTGTCCCGACCCACCATGTGATTCTTTGTTGCTGGGGCTGGGGTCTAAACCACAACCATGTCATAGGAGATCTTCAGCTAAAACTTAAGGCAAAAAGAACAAAGCATGTCCTAACGTTTTTATTATGTACCCTGATGCAGCCCCAAGACTAAGTTGAGACCACACATAGTAAAAAAAAATCAATTACTACAATAATTACCTCAAAAATTTATATAACTCATGATTTATCAACAATTCTAGGGTGTTCCATCTGCCAGTGATGCAGTGAGGATAGTACACCAAGAAGAGACCTCTGTAACGAGACCTATAGCCTCCTCTGTCTCCTGGGATCTCAGATCCTTGTGACAGGTCAGCCATTGCTTATCCAAGATTAATCTTTCGGTTTTGGGGTTTTTTTTTTTACTTTTATCCCTGGCTGATTTAAAAAAAGAATCATGTTCACCACTGTGGAGTGAGCAGCTGTTCTGTAACCAGAGACTAAACCAGGAGTAGAGTCCTAAATAGAGTTTCTCCAGTAATACTTTGCCACCCCATGTACTACAAATACATTGTGATCTTTTTATTCACTCAATAGCATCTTTAATCACATATGTGTGTAACCACAGTGTACCTAATATTTATAAAGACACCTTTACTCTAAAGGGAATGAAATAGGGATGTTGTCAAAATACTATTAAATAGAAACGTGCTTAATGCTTTTCCAATACTAGACTTCTTTCTTCTCTTTCTGTGTTTTTGTTTAAAAAAGGAAGCCATGATCCCAAAATTTTTTTAACTGCTTGATCTTATAGTGTCAGGGTCTTGTTAATACTTGAGTTGCTGGATCTAGTGACACTACTGTAACTGTTACACACTACTTGAAATATTTACTCATTAAGCATCAGCACTTGAAGCTTCAAACTATGCAAATGAAAAATGTTGACAAATCAGAATCAAACCAATTTTACTCACTTTGTATTCATGGTTTTTAAAAAATATACAAAGGGAATATACAGGGGAAAGCAGAATCAGACTCATGACCTCTGTTGATTGATTACCAGGAGTGAAGCACTAGAGCAACTTTGAACAGTTTGAGTGCAGAAATATTCATTGTTTTGCAAGCCAGCAAAAGTTAATCCAAGACATTTTATCCAAATTTATGTAACTGCTAGCAGATATGATTGCCATGTGAAGAACATTTCACATTATACTTTAATCTAGTTAAAAATCTTCATCAGGGTATAGTACCATATGGTATTCTTTCCATTTATTTCTGCTATTTCCTTTCAATGGAAATTCTGAAAGCCAATCATATACTCTGTATCTATATTCTGTTATCAGATTTCATTGAGGTATGTGCTGCAGATTCCTCAATAGCATACTTACCTGCTTAATTTGGTGCAGGAATGACTCTAGATCTCACAGTAACAGGTGAGTACAGA
Organism: Steatornis caripensis; assembly: GCA_013398225.1. NCBI lineage: Eukaryota > Metazoa > Chordata > Aves > Caprimulgiformes > Steatornithidae > Steatornis > Steatornis caripensis. The sequence goes on along the minus strand of VZSC01002213.1, from coordinate 219,857 downwards.
CAAATTCTGACAATTTTCAGTGGCCTGGTAGTGCAAACTAAATAAATTATAAACTAGGCTTCAGTTTTGATTGACAGAAAAACCCTTGATAATATCAACTTCATATGTGCCAATTACCAGAGCAAGCTTAAGTTGCATGTTGAATATTACGTGTCCATAACGTTGAATATGTTTAAAGGCAGATAAAACTTTATCTTGGCCAACCAATCTTACCTAAACTAAAACCATAAACTGCAAAGATTAGACATCATGCAATTCCCTTTAAAAAAGAAAATCTATTAAATGTTTGTTGATTAACTGTTATAAACAGAAGAAATTGATTTTGCAGTGAGTTGTTTATTTGTCTGGGGTACTGTAGGTAAATTAATGCTTTTAGAAAAGCAATGTCTGTTGGGAATCAATAAATTACAAATCCTAACCAAACAGTGTAATTGGACAAAATATTTAATTATCTCTATAATTATCTTCCTGGTATGTTGGCCAGATTTCTTTATTCCAGTGAATATCAGATTCCTTAAAAAACACTTCACATTCCAGAACCTCAACTATTGTGTATATATATATATGTGTGTGTATATATATATTTAACCCTGTAGAACAAGATCCTTGTACAGTGAAATTATGAGATTAACACTCAGCTTTCTCAATTCTCTTTCCCTGGTGCAGAACGAAATAATTTTAAAGATGAACATCAGTGTCCTGTTTTTACAGGTTGGAAGACAAAGAATAAAAATTACATATCTAGTGTCAGCAGCAAGCAGCTGCATAGAAGTACATTTGAGGCTTATTTAATCAAAGCAAGCTGTCATCCAGGGAGTTTGAAATATTTAGTACTGATGAAGGTGCTAGTAAAGTAAGATAAAGCCTGACTGATAACAGTTCTACTATAACTACTACATAAATAAATACCTTCTCTAAACTCTGGTTTTATTGACATAATTAATTTGCAACACAGATTTGAAGTTGTAATATTTTCTCTTCATGGCTGATACACTTCATTCTCTTCAGATCAGTGTTTATAAAGATCATGATTATATACGTCTATTGGGAGCTGACAGGACTGTTCTCAGAAATTTTGATTCTTTAAATGGAAAAGGATTAATTTCTGTTCATCATTATTATCTCCCTCTAGTAGTAGGATTAAATTTATATACTTGAAAAATTGGCAGTTTGCTCTTGGTTTAGGTTTCTGATTTACTGTGCTCAAACCAAGAGAGAAGTCTTGCATACTGAGAATACTGAATCCCACAGTATTGTTTAAAAATCATACCTCTGATCACTGATCCACTTTTTGTGTGGTTTACAGTGTGCTGAAATGTCTCAGTGGGTTGCCTAATGAAGGCATTCGACTGAAGGGTAACATCCCACAGGAAAGTGACTGCCTTGTTCCTTGCATCATTTCAGAGTAACCCTAGCCAACACATTCAGGAACAAATCACTGAGATCAGATCTGAGATCCTGCCTTGACCAGGAAAAGGGCTAAATTGCTGATCTCTACTGCATTTTACATTTAGGATTTTATAGAAAATGAACCCGCTGTGAATAAGGGCTCAGCACTGCCAGAACTCAGGTTGGACTGAAACAAATAAGAGATCTGGTTTGCTTGTTCCTTTTTGTAAACAACAACCTGAATTTCCAGATCTTGTCTTATCTGAATGCAACCAAAAACTATGTTTCTAATGTCTACATTGCAAGAATACTGTGCACTAAGTGGATTGACAGAGAAAAAGAAATGAGGGAGGTACTGCTTCAGTAACGTTACTCCTTATACAATAAAAAAGACACTAGAGTGAAGCAAGCATTCAGAGATGCCACTAAAGGAATCACAGTTGAGGAACTCTGACCTGAACTGCAAGCCTACCCTGAGGGACCATGCTCAGCTCTTTCGCTAGCAGGACTTTCCCTGTACATGTGAATGGCTGTGAATTGTACGGATATGCTGATTTGCAGCACAAGGGAAAATAATTTAAATTCCAAACTATCTTATCTAACTAAGCAATCTGGGGGAAATAGAATTATGTTTTTCAAAGCTGAGGCAACAAATTGTGTGTGGATTAATTTCTGGTTTGATGAGCAGCAATATTTAATAATACAAAGCTAGCAGAACCAGGGAGACAGATTGGGATTCCTGTTTCATCAGTGCCATCAACAAATGTACTGGCTAAAATCAAGTTTCAAAAACCTTCAGTGGTGCAGGCAGGAACAATCTACCTTGAATTTTTGAAGTTTAAATATCTCCTACAAGGGTCAGGTCCACTGTTTCCTTGTAACATTGAAATTACAGAAGTGTAAGTAAAGTAAGGTTGAAATGAAGATTCAGAGGGATCAGACTAGGAAAAGAACTGTTGTTTTTATCTTCTCATCTTTCAAATGCTAGGAATTAAGTTTTCCTTTCAACCCATTCTTTCCTGGCTGGGGGTTGACTTGCTGGAGAGCAGCTCTGCAGAGAAGGACCTGGGAGTGCTGGTGGACAACAGGCTCACCATGAGCCAGCAGTGTGCCCTTGCGTCCAGGAAGGCCAATGGCATCCTGGGGTGCATTAAGAAGAGTGTGGCCAGCAGGTCGAGGGAGGTGATCCTCCCCCTGTACTCTGCCCTGGTGAGGCCACATCTGGAGTACTGTGTGCAGTTCTGGGCTCCGCAGTCCAAGAGAGACAGGGAACAACTGGAGAGAGTCCAGTGGAGGGCCACGAAGTTGATTAGGGGAGTGGAGCATCTCTCGTA
>VZSC01002213.1:205117-216866 GCA_013398225.1 Steatornis caripensis | reverse complement strand
GGGGTCAGACTCTTCTCAGTGGTGCCCAGCGACAGGACAAGGGGCAATGGGCACAAACTGGAACACAGGCAGTTCCACCTGAACATGAGGAGGAACTTCTTTCCTGTGAGGGTAACAGAGCCCTGGAACAGGCTGCCCAGAGAGGTTGTGGAGTCTCCTTCTCTGGAGATATTCAAAACCCGCCTGGACGCATTCCTGTGCAACCTGCTCTAGGCTAACCTGCTTTAGCAGGGGGGTTGGACTAGATGATCTCTAGAGGTCCCTTCCAACCCCTACCATTCTATGATTCTATGCTTCTATGAAATCAACAAACCAATAAGCAAAACTAGTTATCTTTTGAAGGTGATTCTATCATATGTACATAATGATGTTCTAAAGACTTCTATCAGAGAAGCTTGGTAATTTGCACCAGAGTCATCAGTTGATCAATGCTGAATAGGTATGCATGGAAAAATATTAGAAAAGAGTTCTTTTTCCTCTTACTTACAGAGTTGGAAAAGAAACCAAATCAAATGAGTGGTCAGGTAATAATAGAGCCTTTGGAAACTATGTGGACAGCTACACAGAAAGTGCGTAGATGTAGCTGGATCTTTTTCTCTCCTTCCATTTTCAATCTTTAAAATAGTCTACTTTTAAAGACAAGATCTTTTTTCTTCATTTAAACTTTCCTACTTCCCTCTCCTTCGTTGACACACCATTCCTAAATGGTTATTTTTTTCCTGAAAGAGCAAGCACAGAAGAGCTTTGTGAAAAAAAAATCCTAGTTTCAGAACGGGAATGCCCTCGCCACATAACATAACAACGAAAACATGGTACTCCTCCATGGGTAGTTACGAGGTTCATCCATTTAATTCCATGGGTACTTGCAATTTCATCATCTGAAGAGATCCTATATCTTGTTGAAATGCTATAAGAACCTTGAGCCGATGGAAATATCACCGTTGCAATGACCATTAGTACCTGAACTCTGCCACATAATACATTGCTGCTGTGACTTCTATCACCTCCATTCCCCTCCTTACTTCCCACTTCTCTTAAAACAACCTTTTGTCAAAGTAATATAATTCTTTTCTATCCTGCTAGTTCTTTTCCCCAAATTAGTCCATTTCTGCATGCTATATAATTGAAAAGAAAAAATGCAATGCCAAACACACCCTAAACTGGCATGGATTTCTGTTTTGCATATAACAAAAATTTAAAAAACAGTGAGAGATATAATTACCTGGCTGAATGATTTCTACTACCTTTTCCCAAATTCCATCTGCGTAAGTTGCAATGGAGCAAATGTAAAGACCGACATCCTCCAAAGTTCTCTTGATGAAGGATAAGGACTTGTCTTCCCTGGAAGCGTTTTCAAAATAAATTCTTTGAGTGCATTTGTCTTCGATATGTACGCCATAGATTGGATGCAAGACAGCTATATTTTCTTTATGCGTTACATTAAGTTTCATCCAGGATGTCTGGATTGTCATGGCTTTTTTTGGATATGTGCATTCTGGTTTCACCTTCTCAGTAAGTTTTATTCTTGAATCCACAAACTCTCCTTCCATGTTGGCTAAAGCCATACACAGAAATTCACTTTCAGAATTAACGTAATTTAAAATTGAAAATATAGAAAAACTCAGAAACAATTTTGGCAGCACTACAACAAAAACACTGAAGGAAAAGTTCACTAAAAAAACTCCCAAACCCCAAATTATTATTACTTCTAACTTGTGAATATCATTGAACAGTTAAAATTTGTCTGAATCACACAGTAACACATTTGTGAATTGTGATCATATCTGTCATGATGTGATAAAAAATAGAAAGATGTTAGCTAGGAATAAGAAAGTAACCTTGCTTCCACAAAGCTGGAGAACAACAATAAAGAGAGCTGTGTGGTCCATCTCAAAGAACACTCAAATCAGTGACACATTGTGACATGGTTTTATTCAATCTCCACGCATCTTGTGCACTTCTCACAGGATGTTTTTACTTTTGAAATATGAAAAACTTGATGTGTTTTTACTTTCACATTCTAAGAATTACCAAGTATGAGGTCTCAGTGAAGTTGCACCAGAGAGAATCTGAATTCCTATCAAAATCCACCTCAGTAAAGTTTTCGTTACTATTGACTCTCTAGCAATATATGTAAACACTATGATGATAACTGATGAAGCAGAGATCTTTAGGTTTAATGAGCAGAAGAAAACAGAATTCTTCTGTGCCATGTACCCAATATCAACAGAATTTCTCAATTTTTCTGACGCTGCAGTTCAACATTTATCTATTATTCAGGGAGTATAAAATCTAAAGAGAAGATAAGACAGTTCCAATATATTAGAGGTCATAATTCTGTGACTATTTATAAAAACTAACTTCTTAAGGTCTGAGAATTTATTTGTGACAACGTGTCATGAGACAGTATTTTAGGATCAAAATTATGTGGCTCAAAAATTCTTGTTCAAATGTGTAAGAATCCTGAGTATTTGTAACTCATTGAAATTTGTGAAAACAAGCCACACTCTTACATTTTTTCAGATTTTTCTCAGGACAGCTGCAAGCATTTTTGCACCTCAGCAGGCCATAGTTTTATGGAGCTGCTTAAAATTGGAACAATATGATTGATTTCGAGTCAAAACTAAGCTTGAATCAACTAATTAAAATTCTCAATTAAATAAACAAATGTAGTTTGAATTAAAGCTGACAACAGAAATTGATATTTCAGGTGAGTAATAGCCTGTACAATCTTGAGCAGGAATCAGCATTCAATCTGTTTAAAACATCTCCCACTAGGCAACAACCTGTCTGGAAACCTAAATCTGTATATATTATCTGTATTAAGTTAGGCACGGTTTAGGATAATACAATGTTTGCAGTGACTCTGTTTTGCCACTTCCTAGGTAGATCTGTAATTTTCCATTGTTGCTGTTGCACTTATTCCTACACTATCTTGTCAATAAACACAGAATCCACCAAATGATTAAGTGATTAGAAAAAAGTACTCCATACCACTTTTTAACTCAAGAGGATGTACTACCTGAATGACAGCCTGTATTTACTCTTACAAAACAATAAAAGGTTTTATATATATATGTAAATAATAATGTGTCTGTTAAAATTTAGAAAAAATAGAATTATAAAGGTTCTTTCCACAATCTCTTAAGGTGACAAGATTTTTGTGTTCCTGTTATCTAGAACACTGAAGAGTCAAATATTTTATTAATTTTCATCTTCCTCCTTGGAAAGGAGGAGATCTGAGACGGAGTGTGAAAAAGCAATAAAGCATTTTATTGCTTTTCCCTTCCCTTCCCTTCCCTTCCCTTCCCTTCCCTTCCCTTCCCTTCCCTTTTCCCTTTTCCCTTTTCCCTTTTCCCTTTTCCCTTTTCCCTTTTCCCTTTTCCCTTTTCATTTTTCATTTCTACAAGTGGCTTCCTATTTTTTCCTGTCTGAGAAATCACGTTCACAGCTGTAGGTTAAGGGCAGTCATTGTAGGTAATGTATTCCCTCTTAATAGGAGGATTTTATTTTACAAGGAAATTGTATTATTTGAATTCACCAGATATGTTTCTCACAGATCAAAAATATTGCATGCAAAATCTTTTCCTAGAAACCTGAGCTTAGCCTTCAAAATGATATTTAACAAAAATTACTCTGCATAAAAATTTCTAATGACCTCGTCTCTTCATATGTGTATTGTTTTTCTTCCAATTACTTCAATATGCTGAGAATTTCCTCAAATACTGGAACTTCACAGCAGCACCAGCTTGAGGCCTAATAAAGTCTTATAACATGACCGTTGTCTTTTAAGCAGCTTCATGTTTGCTAAGAGTAGTACTTACTTACATTTTAATTGAGAAATTGAAATTGTTCTAGCCAACCCAAAATCCGGATTCATGAAGTACACCTAGATAGTCGGTAGTCCATCTGATGTTGAGTGTAAAAATCTAAATAGATGAGAATTGAGTTGGAGACTGAGTCTTGTTTTATTTGTATTACAAAGTCTTTTCAAACAGATAAAAATATTAACTTACATTTGGCTTGTCTCAGGAAACAGAAGTATTAACGATAAAAAAAGCAGGAAATGGAAGGCTTCAGAAACTAAACTGCAGATTTGTGTGGGAAAATAAAGGGTCTTGTGAGTTGAGGGTGTCCAGTTCCTGGATGCTCTGCGGCATCGCAGCCTTTAAACCTGCTACACAGGATCTATACAACTCCCACATTTAATTCTTTAACCTCAGTGGCTAGCTGTTCTCAAATTGCAGTTGCAAAAGCAGCAAAAAGATGAAATATCCCTCTAGCTTGAAATATTATTCTTTATGTCATACTACATATATAGTAGTTCACAGGTGAATGGTATTCCGCAATACCTAAAGTGGGATGAAAAAGGTAAACTTATGTTAATCTTTTTACTACTATTATTACAAATGAAACTTTTTACACTTCTATTTTCTTTAATTAAAGCTAAGATAAAATACTCTAGAAGTCTCCAATGTTAAGAGATGTTTCCTTAAATTAAAATTATTCTTCACTCATCTGTTTATGTATATAAATTACAATTTTATTGCTCTGAATTTCATACTCATTTCTCTCCATCTGGCATTGAAAGAAAAACAGAACTTAAGAAATTAATGTCCAACCCTACAGGATGACTAAGTATCGATGACATAATATGTTAATATCTAAATACATTTATTTGCTCTATGACACAGTTACTACAAATGTCAGGGATTCTGGTCAGCTAGTCCCAAGAATACAGTCCCTTGTCATATCTGCTAAGAAAAGCAGCCTGGAACCAGAGCATTACTGGGTCTCCCTCTAAAGACTGCAATACAAGACCTTTCCAGGCACCAGTACAAGTCCCCTCTAGACACCCGGGCAACATGCCTGCAAGTCACAAACCAGAAAGCTGTAGGCCCTGTGAAAGTTGACTCTACTGGTATAATTTTGGAGCAGGCATACACCTATTTTGACAGAAGATGTAATCTGTAAAAAGAGAAATACATCTCCACCCTACTCTCCTGGGTAGCAGACGTGTCAGAGCAGGTAGCATAAGGAAAGGTCCATCATGCACTCCCCTCCCTTCCAACCTCTCCTCATACCTCCCTTACCTCTATCCTCTGCTTATCCCTACCAACCCCAGCACTAAAAGGCTGGAAAATCCACATACGTCATCATCTGTGGATAAGACATACAACAGCAGCAGCAGCACATCTCACAGTCACTCCATCACCTGAGCAGTTCCTTGGGTTCTACCTCTCTGGTTCTCTGCTCACCGTTCCCTGCAGCCTGGTTATTCTTTCCCATGAATCTCAAAGGAAAGGAAGAGAAAGCTCACAAAGACAAAGAAGCCATATTTAACTAATTGTTGGTTAAACGTCAATTACAGTTTGACTAAAAAAGCAGCACAGTGGAGTTTTCCAGCTGTATATACAACTGTAGGATGTGGAAAGAAAGGAAGGAAGGAAGAAAGAAAGAAAGAAAGAAAGAAGGAAAGAAAGAAGGAAAGAGAAAGAAAGAAAGAAGGAAAGAAGGAAAGAAAGAAAGATAGAAAGAAAGAAAGAAAGAAAAGATTGTACAGCAAACACAACAGAGACCTACAGCTTGGATTTTAATCATGACTTGAACATACATCTTCGGTGACCCTGGGTGAGTCATTTCATTTCCTGGTGCATTAATTTCCCGAACTCCAATACATAGATAATATGTAATGAATGCTGTCGTTTCAAAGCATGTCGCAATAATCTCTGTAATGAGGTTTTTTAATGGAAATTGCTATAAAACTGTGAAGAGTAAGACATAGATACAGGGCTAGCACAATATGTTAATGCCCTTTTTAATGATTCATTAGTATTTAAGATTTAACAGACAAGCCTGCAGCACTAGTGCAGAAAGAGGCAAATATATGCGCAGACTGCTGCTACCACCAGAAAGAAAGTCCTTGACTGTGGCAGCACAGTGAAGCGGGAGATAGCTAAAAAGGAGACCACTCCAGGTACTACTTCTTTACCTACAAACATGACCAACTGGAAAATGATCAGGGCAAAAAGGTTCTTCAGTTTCCATGAATTTTAAATGAAGATAATGAAGCAAATGGACTGGGAGGAGGGAGATTTTAGCTATTTCGCAATTGCTGTGAGCATCCCTGTAGATTACCTCTAACCCTGCAGAAGACAGGTTAACCAACGCAGAACAGCAGTTCATAACATGTGATGTAAGTTCCTATTTCTCTATGGCTGAAGGTCCTCCTGCTGCCAGTGTGCTACCATCAAGGAAAATACCTCTTTTTCCATTCACCATTCTACGTTTCTTTAAGCAGGATGGCTGAGTGGTACAGTCGGATAAAGGCACGGTAATTCAATTTGTTTTTTCCTATTCTGCATCTAATCTAATTGAACCAATGAAGCCCCCTAAATTGGATTAATCTATAGGCATGCCTGATGCAGTAACATAATAGACAAGATTCTTCAGTATGAATTCATTAACCTCAGAGGAGGAGTTAAGTCAAAGCCAGTGTTCCTTCAAAGAGAAAGAAAAAAGTTGTGAATTAAATACAATCACATTTTGGGGATATATTGGTAAAGATGATTCAGAGACAAAAAACAATGAATCTGAAAGGCTTTTCCAAATGTGGAAAAATAAAGAAAATACAATCTACATGCTCAAGTTCTCAATAATTTTTGATTGTTAAACATACTGGCCTCCAAGAGGCTACATTATATAAATTGTAGTTCTATGGTGAAACGTTTCGACTCAAAAAAATCAATCTTTGTAAGAGGATATGTATTTAGGAATCTTTAGATAAAGGATTATATTTCTGTATTTCTGGAACCGGAAAATTATTTACATTTTTGGAAATGGAACACTAACTGGATATTAATCCTCATGTAACAGTCAAGACCTAAACGGGTCATGGAAGCTAAAGACTATTGGTGGTAAAAACCACAGCTGTAATATGAAGGCTAGATAACACTAAATGTAATTCAGGAAGGGTATTTTCACAGCATTTTTCTTGGAGATCATTCACGAGTAATGGATGCCATCTGAACATAGGAAAGATGTTTAGTGACAGAGTAAGCTAATGGTGAGATGTACTGACGGTATAAAGGTCTAATTTAGGCATTGGAAGAAACACCATTGCTGAACAAATTTTGAACACCGTAAAGCACTACCACTGTTGACTCTCAAGAGAAAGGCATGTTGGTAGGAGATAAGGTTTGTGGTATTTTTGAAGTTTGCTTTGTAAGTAATAGTCCTTTGATTTGTTCATAGCAGGACAGTCCACCTGTGATGACGTTGAACTTCAGTGAAGTTTGCATGTCTCCATGTGAGGGGGAAATCCTTGAAGCAGGCATTCAAAGTACTCCTCTGTCCATTTGAATGAAACAAAAGTGGAAAATATGACAAAAATGTGAACTGAAGATAATTATTAAGACAATGAAAAAAAGCCAAATTGATCTAATTGAAAAAGAGAGAGAAAACCTCAACAAATAATCCCAAGAAAATATCCAGTTAATTATTTTGCTTATATTTTTATTTATGTGATTGCTTAATGATAAAAGCTATCATTATGCCTTTTTCTTCTATCTAAACCTTTTCTGTTCAGTGATCTTGACTGTAAATATCTGCCGCTGGTTAGGTCAATAAGGTATCAACAATGCCCTTAAAAATATTTTATAAATATTTCTACTTTTATAATAGGAAGATAGTATTTGGTTTCTATTTACATTTTGTTGATAATTAGTCAATGCATTTTCATCTTGTAATGACATGGAAGACAGCATTTGAAAGACATGAAAGAAACCAATTCACAAAGAAAGGTAGTAAATCACATTTGAGTCTCTAAGAATTTAATGTACTAATACTGTACAGCTATTTCTTTCAGTTTAGTACTTGTCTTCCTATTGAAGGCTCTGATTTTATTAGTTTCCAAAAGTTATACTATTTGCAGAAACCTGAAGGTTTCATTTTAATGAAGGAAAAATGAAAGAAGAAAGGCCTCAAGATTCTCACACAAATCCGTTACTGGGATGGGAAATGGACCTTTCTGTTTCGGAGCACAGCCATTCTCATACACCTAATATTTTTTCCTGAATTATTCTTTTCCTGTTTCAACTCTACTTTTTATGTCCATCTAGTTGCTAAAAAAAAAAAACTTGTAAAAAGTCAGTTTAAGGAAATGAATGTTGCTGGGTTTTTTCTTTTGCTGGCAGAGGCTTACAGAGCTGTTGCCTAAACAATACCCTCAAATACAACCTGGATGTGAAAACCTCCTGCAGAGGCAGTTTACTTAAGGTTGAGGCTATCCTTAATTATAGGATGTTGTCAGCTCAGACGTGTCTCCAAGAAAGATCTGTAACTTTTATATGGCGAAGAAGCTTATGACTTTTTAAATGGCCTTCAAAATCCAGGGAGAAAGCTAAAGTGAGCAAACAGTGCAACTTTAATATATGGCATCTTTAATCTTTTTTGCTGATGTATCCAGGACCTGACACAGCCTACCTTTCTAGAGAAGAAAGTGATCTGATGTATCTTCTTTTTCTTAAGCCCTTTTTGTGCCCCCGTATTGGGAAAAAGGTTGGTAAATAGCAATGTGACAGTTTATCTTTTTCCAATACCGCACATCTCTTTCCTACAAGATCAACTCAAGCAGCCAATACTATCTAAAATCTTTACCCCTACACACAAAAAACCCAGAGAAAACTAAAACCAAAGAAAATTACCCCGAATACCAAATCCAAATACCCCCGAGGTAGTGCTGATGATGCATAAAAGTAGAAAATCAGATGACTCTTTGCTTTGTTTGCTATTTCCAGTTTGATGAGTTCTGCCTATTGTTTTTTTTCCTTTTAAAAATCAATAAAGAGGTGTGGAAACGTCATTGTGCAACGGAGGTGGAAGCTGCTGGCAGTGCTGGCTGAGACGAGCTGGCTACAGTCAAGCAATCAGATGAAGATGGGGAGGAAGCCATGTGTACATCACACAGGCGTTGGCTGGATGAGATGGGATCCCAAAGCAGACAAGGCTCAGAAGCTCAGTGGTAGCTGCAGGGGGTTGCTCACCTGGGAGGAGTGGAGAGGCTTCACAACAGAACTGGGAGAAAGACCCACTTCCATGAGGACACAGAGTTCGGGGGAAAACTTATTTTCAAACTCGCTTATTTAGTCTGTCACACATATCAGATTTGAGGTCTGTCTTTTTAAAGAGTCACCTTGATCTGGTTCATTACTTGTGTTCTGAAGAAACACAGCCAAGGACACCCATATACCTTGGTATGGTGACGTCAGAGAAAGCAGCGGTAGTTTGTACTCAAAGTCCCGCTGACTTAGTGGTACTTTATGCAGAAAGGGTTGTATTCAGATTTCCAGATAACTACTTTGGCACAAATGCATGGTCACTTATTTTCTTTCCTCTTTTAGATCTTTGACTTGTTTTAAATGTCCTAAGAGGTACCAACCCAACCATTCAAACTTGAAAGAAGCATACTTCAGAACAAGCAAGCAGCTTCTTCCCCTGCAAGTATACTGCTTAAAGATTTTCAAAACAGAAAACAAAAAAATATTTGCTGGTAAACTTTTGAACAAATAATAAACTAAACTTTCCCCACTCTAGGGGGAAAAAAGACCTTGGAGTTGCGGAATAAGGACAAAGAAACTAAAACAACTACCTCCTAGCAAGTCTTTGCATATTTAATGAAATGGAAGAAACAACAAACCCTAAAGTAAGAAAAAATAAAGTTCTCTTCTACAGTAATGAATTAAGATAAACTGTTGGTTTGGGGGCTTTTGGTTTTGTTTGGGGGTTTTTTTGCTCTACAACCCTATACACTGATACATAGCAATTCCTCAGGTAGAAATCCCTTTCCTGCTAAAGTCTAGAACAGATGGTTCTTGAACATGCTGTTTCCTTACAGAAGTTCGTTTGCTTAGCCCAAAGCCCCTAAAAACAGCAGAGCCTTTTCAAGAAAGGTATCACAGTCAACTGTAAATTAATGGAACAAAGGAATATCTGCTGCAATCATTTGTTTTAGTAGAAACAGCATAATTGTACCATAAACTCCTGACTGATTCACTACAACATACTACATCTGTTTTATGTTCATGTAGTTCCAAGGAAATCAATGATATTTATACCTACATAAAGCAGCGGTGAGTCATATTCTCAAATAGTCTCTTCAGTTTGAGAAGGAATATCAGAGATTTTTCTTTATTTTCCAAAATCTAGGCTGCAACCATGTTCACAGATTTCTAAGAACCTGAAAGTTTCATTACATCAATAGGGCTTCAAAGCACCCATTATAGAATCATCACAAGTTATTTCATGAGGATTTATTTTTTTAATTGAATTATTGTGACTGTATAGGTCTTCTGTTTCATTAATGTGCTCATAACAGGAGGCATTGATCTCTGACTTTAAAATTGTATGTGTGATCTATAGGAATCATAAAACGAGTGTAAACTAGCTTGCCTGCTCAAAAAAAGCTTATCAACTATCCTAACTTTTTGATCTGCTGTCAATTAAAAATATTCTCTTTCTATTTTTATGGTTGAGTTCAATTCCCCTTAGCTGAAAACATGTGTGAAGCCCCTGACAGTTTGAAATATAACCTATTTTCAACCATACAAAGTTTAAAATTGCAGATGTTATGTCTCTTTTTAATTGAATTCTTGTTTCTTTTTTGTTGATGTGAAAGGGATTTTTAAAAAAGCTTATGATCTGGGTATATCTGAGTTCTCAAAGGTTTACCAGAATAATCTGATGCATTAGATAGGCAGGAATTTAAACAGGTAATTTGAGTCAAACCTTGCTACGATCATTTTAAAGAGCTGGTAGACTGAGTTTAGGTTGACCAGAAATATCCAGAGGACTTTGTTTTGCAGGCAGTTCATTCTTAAAGAGCTAAAGGAGAGGGCTCCTCATGCACGCACTGAACTGTCACACGTACAACTTCAGGTTGTGGGTTATTCAAGATAATAGCCTGGATCAAGACCTCCAAGGTCAAAATTGCGTTTATCAACTTCCTTGCAGCAGCGTTTGTATCCATTACAAACTATGTTTATTTTGCAATGAGAAACCTGGATATATAGCATGAATATTTTTGTTTATTTTTCAAAGTATAAAATGAAAGATACACTGTATTTTTAGGTCTGTGTTTTGTCCCTGGATTCCTGGGACTCAGAGGTTTGTGTGTTGTTTTTGTCCTTGTTTCTGTTGTAGATGATGGCAAATGATACTTCCTGGATGTTATGTTTCAGTCTCAATGAGCTTTTTTTTTTATCCCTCACAACGGAATCAACTCTGTTTTCTACTAAGCCTGAGAGGAATACGTATGTGTTCCCTTTCATTTAAGTAGAAATTCTATTGCTTAAAAAAACATATATAATAATATACAGAATGTGGCAGCTGACTTAATTCATAAAATGGTGAATAAATTCTTCTGAGAACAAAGATACAGATTTCCTGTCATTCTGATATTAGCCATTCTTTGTGTAGGATGGGTAGCATCAAAAACATCTTAAATAATTCTCAGTCTTCTGTTCTGAAAAGATTTTGACAGTGTTAATTACTTCTGCTAACAGAAATCCCTGACAGTTATATGCCCTTCTGCTGCATTTGAAAAAGGCTGTGATGTTTGATGTACTGATACACCCAATGAAAACCCTGGGAAATGAAACAAAACAAAGCAAAAGAAAATGAAAGTTACTGTTAGCATTGTTAGCTACCAAGTACAGCATTTCCAGTGACTTCAGCAAAAGACAGATTTTAC
>VZSC01002213.1:168930-202741 GCA_013398225.1 Steatornis caripensis | reverse complement strand
GGGGGGGGGGGGTGTGCTCTGTTGATTTATGATGAATGCAATAGATGGAAACAATACAACAGTGAACTACTGTTGGCAAACACCCAAAGTGAGCAGAAATAGTTTTTCTCCTATGAATGTCAAATGCAAAAAACAGTAAGGGACAATTTTTTGAAACCATCATTAGTTTTACGCTAAACATCACCATTCACTTTCAAGTAATTCTTGTTATTTTGGCCGCTGCTTGGTTGCTGACTTTGCCCCCCCCCCCAGCAGATGGGGATGGAGGGTGAGCCTCGCCACAGAGGCAGCTGCAGGCTTCGTATCACTCCGAAACCTCAGAGCTCTCCCCACTGACTGCTCCAGCTCCTGCCAAACGGCTCCACTCCTTCTCGTGTATTAATGCACCTTTTTGCAGAGATGCTTTGCAAACCTTTAGTGATTGCACAGTAATTTTAGACAACGCAAGATTTTTCACTCAAGTGTAGCGTTTCTGTTAGGTCAGAAACCAGGATGCAGGTGAATTTAATATTCCTTTTTTAAAACTTATTTTTAATACCAGAAACTGTACATCTTGCAGGCCTGAAGAAACCACACCAAAGGATCTAACGAACAGTTTCTTAAACTGCAGATTAATGAGCAGCTGCTGTCTTAATTCATGCAAACAGTTTCAAAAAAATTGAGAATTCCAGTGACACTGCTTTTACCTGCAGGAGAAGCTTGTGTTAGCCTTTGAAACTTTCAGCGTTATTTGCCATTTATGAAAAACTTTCAAACTGCAGAAAATCTAATCATACAGGCACTAAAGCATGTGCCTAGTCTCAGGATTCACCAAATTCTGGGTTTGGGAAGGCTCTGAAATTTAGATAAAGTAGTTTTGATTGGCAGTAACATAAAGTTTTTATTCAGGTGTTGTTATTCAGCTCTGGAAGACACCTTTCTGGAAAAATCTCCTGATGGGCAAGAAAAACTCCAGCTGAGGAGGAGTGAGGCACACTCCAGCTGCCCCAATGATGGGAAAATGTCCTGCAAATCCTCAATTACAGAGAGTCCTAGAATGAAAACTTAGAGGAAAGACAATCTTCCCCTTCCTGATTTGGTGAAATCCACCTCTGAAGTGGAAGCACTTTGAGCTTTTCTACAGCACCCTAAATTTGCATTTACATGTTGAGTACTGCTGTTCTGATGCTAGCATGTTGGTTGCTGTTGCTTCAGTTGAGAGTGCATCTTTCTCAACTCGCCCAGGTGTTGACAACTGTATTCTCCCAAAAGAGCTTTTAAAGAGGTCTTTTTTGTTGGTTTTCTTTTTTTTTTTTCTCAATACCGTTCAGGTTTTGGTTTATTGTTTGGTTTAACGATTGGCACTAAGCCATGCTAACTGGTGTCAGAAGTCAGTAGCAGCTGATGATGTAGACATAACACAGGAAATTAAACTGAGGAGACAGTATCTTCTGGTTAAACTCAGTTAGCAGACTTTATCTAAACTGGCTAGCAAGTTTTTAATAGCACATATATATTACTCCTGGATCGTCCTGGAAACAAGGACTCAGGTTAATTCCTGATATGTGTAAGATACTGGGCCACAGGCAGTGCAGACATTCCCTCTCTCTCCTGTTCCATTCCATTTCCATGAAGCTCTGCACTGCTACTTAGGGTTATTGAAGGAATGTGAATACAAAATATTTGGTTTTTAAAGGCATTCCTTGGTGATGATGATCTCATATATATTTCAACTCCAGGTTAGTCTTCTGAAAATATTTTCAATTAGGAAGCATTTCTAAAACTGCCTTTTTAAAGATAGATAACACCAGTGAAAAATCACAAGTCATGTATATTACTTATTCTAGTGAACAAAATCTTGCTTACATTGTTGTGGAGGAGAGTGATTAAGGTCTTAATGAATGCTTAAAGAATCACCATCAAAGATATTACAAAAAGTTATTTTAATACGAATTTATAGAAAAATGCAACTGAAGGGAAAGTACAAAGGAAATTGGGTCAGAGTAGTGCTTAGGAGTGATTTACACAGTGGCTGGGGAAAGTGATTTATATGGAGATCGGGGGGGAAATCAAGTCAGAATCAGGTTGGAGTGATGTGCACAGGGACTAGGGAAAAAGCATAAGGAATGCCCTCCCGTTGAGTCATGAGGTTCAAAATGGAGACCCTTGCTTTCTAAACTCCTTCTCAGAGAGGAGCCTAGGCGCAGCTGGATCCAGTCCTAGTCCCATACTTGGTGAACAGTTTATGTCTAAAAGAGTGTGGTACTGGGATTTTAGTGAAAGTGATTCAACGTGTGATTATGATCCTATATAACTTTGAGGTAGCAGTGAGTTGCAGTTGCAATTTAAGTATATTAACACTATTACAATAAATCGCAAAATTAGGTTATATTTTTTCTACAAATACTTAATCAATAATCAAAATAATTTGATTAGAATTGTAATAAATAACATAATGATTTAACTAAAGATTTAACAGTTTCCTAAAGTAAATCGTATACCTGTACATACATACATACGCACACGCACACAAATATAGGGGTTAACCTACGATTAAGATGTTTCTGTCTCTGAAGGTTACATTAAATTTTGGTACCAAATGATCTTGCAATATGAAATATAGTGAATTAATCACTTTTTCCTTCATTGGCTTCTGTCAGTGGACAATCTGAATCACGTCATGAAATCTACCTTAAATGTTGCAAAAATCTGCACTAAGAGGTGTTCCTCTCTCAGGGGGAGACGGTGCACCATCCCAACACTGTGATCCTAGAGAGCACATGAGACAAGTATTCATAGGATTGCAAGATGATTGACTCTGGTCAGTACTTTTTCCATTGTGTCCACAATTCTTGCTAGGTAATCTTGGCACCTCTCAGAGCAGGCTGTGATCCAGGCAGGAGGGTTTTCAAGTGCATTTCACAGGCAGCAGGAGTTCCAGGTGCGGTTTGGGAGTCCCCAATCGTCATAACTCACTGTGCTTATCCCAGGACAGGAGGGTACCAGATTGTCTCCTGTCTCAGCTCACTGCACCAGCAGACAGGATCAGAGAGTGCCCAATTGTCCCAGCCCACTGCACTTGCACCATGTTGGCTGGCCCCGACGTCGCAACACGGCCCATGGAGGGGTCTGCACCACCACACACCTTCATGAAGCGCTGGGAATCGCCAGCCTGTATTCTGATGGCTTCAAATGCTTCAAACATTCAACCCACTAGCAGCATTTCTTGTGTCGTGCTGCCCTACACTTAATGTCGGTTTTAGAAGCACTCTTCTTATGGAAATAGAAGGAAACATAAGTTTCACCTGCCAGTAAGAAGCAAAAGTTCTTACAGAAAGTACATATGGATAAATATTGTTTGTGCGTTCAGATCTGCTCTTTATTGGCCATAAAAGCCAGCTGCGACTCAACCAATCCTGCCTGGCTGATGAGAAATTTATTTCACACACATACAAAAAATATTTTTGCCCACAAGTTTCTTATAAGTCTTTTCACTTTTAGAATTATTTTTTTCCTTACTTTTTTCTGCTGTTTTTGACAAACAGTAGGTCAAAGCCAATGCTAAATTTCTATTTTTAAACAGTAAGTTATCCATAAATTATTTCACAGAAACCAGTCATATAATATGAATGATTTGGGGTTGTTAACGTTAGGCTTCTCAAGACAGAGTATCAGCTTTAATATTAACAGTGAAAAAAACCCTTACAGAGTGCTTCTTTTGAAAGCAGACACTACCTGGCCACTATTAATGGTGAAAGGAAGCATAGCAGGCTTTCTTGTCCTTCTTTCCCAAAAATTCTGTCCAGCTGAACCTTTATTGCACTAAAATGGTTCACAAATTAAAACCAATCCGCTTCTACCTATCCTTGTCAGCAATGGAATATTTAAGAACATTTAAAGCACACCTAAGCCAGTTTTTCCCTCATTTATGGAGAGAAACAGCAAACAAATTTGAACTTGGTTATAGCTTTTCCTTCTTATCAATAAAGTTAGAAACTGCATTCAACCAGAGCTTTCCTGCTCTAAACAAAGTGAATGAGCAGTCTTTGACCAACGTGTTCTTTTAAGAGGTGTGGGTGAATGCAGTCTGTCCTGTCACTTTGAGGTTAGGTTCAACTTTGTGTCCTCATGGCTTGTGATCTCAGCCATGAAAGGCTTGGGCTAGTTCTCTCCTACTGTAACTTGACTGTGAAATAGCTGTTGAGTTTTAAGGATATTGCTTACTTAAATTCTCAAAGCAGTTTGTTTTGGTTTTTTTTTTTCCCGACATATCCCATAAGGTCTCACAACATCCAAGTAAACAAAATGCCACACATGAGATAATAGAAGACTATTTCTAATCAGCTACACCAGATTCCACATTTGGAAATTTTTTGTTTGCTACAAAATGCTCATTAAACAAGTATTCCAACACAAACAAAGAAATCTTGCTTGCAGGTTTAAAACACTGCATGCAGTCATACGTTTGGGTAAAGTACTTGGAAGACTGCACCATTGATCATATGCATAATTTGGCATTAATAAAATATTTTTATTTGTGAGAAATAACTGTCACAACTATTTATTTCGATAATTTCTTGCACTAGATTTGAAAGGGAAGGAAGTAACATTAGCAAAGTTTTCAGCTTTTTGCAGAGAAAAGCATGTTCTCTAAGTTGCAGGGCATATCTTTTGACAGGTTAGAAATATCAAAAGGGGCTTGTATGCATCACCCATGCTTTGTAAAACCACAGACCAACAGATACCTACTAGCTTCTTGAAAACCATCTGTTGCATTTGGTAGCAGGAATTACTGTTAACCTCTGAGATTTCAATAAAACCACACGAATTCATGAATGTTTGTCGTAAGTCAGGGAAAGTAGAAGAAAGAACAGGTGCTGCTTAGAAAAAACAGAGAGCAATAAAAAATTGTAATAATGCATGCTACTTTTCAATAAAACAACATGGAATATTGAAATGTGTTTGGTTCTGGTTTAATTTGAAAAAAACAGCATTCTATTTCAGATTAGTTCGATAACAATGACTGACAATTTGAATGGCATAATTGTTCATCTGGAGTAGAATTAGAAATGCCAAATCAAATTCAAGATTCATGTATTTGATAGAATCACTGGCCAGAAGAATTTACATTTTTAGACTCTAAATAATGCATTATTTGATCTAAAAGGTAGATAATGGTGTGTCAGTAACCCACAACAAAGGAAAAGGAACATAACAAAAGCAGAAAAAAACAGTTTTGAAGTTACTGAAAATTTATTAGACTTCCACGAAAATCTATAAATGTCTAAAAAATGTATAAAGAGTAAAATCATAAAAAGTAATAATAAAAAATCTATTTATGAGTTTCCTGACATTTCTTTATAAATTATTTTTATTTTCAACTCAACTGGAAAAGAAATGTAAAAATTTTTTTGCAAAGAAAATTAGAACTTTTTCCAAACAGTTCCATCACATATTTACAAAAAACCCTTCTAACTCCAAATGTCTCCCAACATTTCCATTTTGAATAATTATAGAATTGTATGCCAACATCATAAGCAGTATTGATTTCTATTAAAATTATATTTCTGGTCTGCAAAGACTTGCACATATGTACTACACACTAAGGACTAGGATCTAAAAATGTAAATCTTCGTATTCCCATTGGCAAATGATCAAGAAGCTGGAGCGATGACAAAACATCCAGATTGATCATCCAGAATCAGTCCATGTGTTTATGAAGAATAAGTACATTTGTGAACCTGAGGACATTTTGTTTGCTGTAAATCCATTATAGACTGACATACTCTGTTTTGGATGCAGGAAAGCAGGCACTGTGAGACTCTCCTCTTCCAGTGAAAACAGGGCCAGCTTTCACAATGCACATTTTATCTCTTGTAAAGATTGTGTAAATTCCCTACTGTTAATCTTTGGCACCTAAAACATCAGTTATAAAAATAAGACACACCCAAGAGTAGGTGGCACTGAGGCCAGAGGAGGCAGACAGACACTCATCCATGGTGCCAAACCCTGCTGGGTTACACAACAGGGAGACTAACCAGCTCTTGGGAATGCCCAGGGGCCATGCGTAATTGCTGTGGCGAGGTCAGGTATTCACGAAAAAATGACAAGGCAGTGATAAACGAAGAACGCACTTCTTCTACAGCATGACCCAGGAGCAAAAAGATAAGCTAAAAAGGATTGAGTTATTGTGAAGTTATATCTACCATAACTCTCTTCTAAAGTAATGGTAGTATGACTGCTATCACAGGGGTAGAGCTGTAAATGATTACCCTAGGAGTCCATCTGGGGAAAAGATTTGAAGGGATCCCTTTTTTTTTTTTTTTAAGACCATAAGAAACCTCAAGTGAGTTGTAGTGTCCCTAGACTCCCTAGAGGACAGCAATCTTCAGATGTCTGCTAAGCAATTTTTTTTTTTCCCTAGAAGATAGTAAAACAGTTCTGTGAAGGACAGTCAGATCTGAGAAACAGTCACAGTAGCTTCTACTTTACTGTGAAGGGAAATCCTTACGTAAAGATGGGCCAAAGCCTCAGTATAGAAGATTCCCCTTCACAGTCTGTAAATGCTGTAATTTGCAAGTTTGATATGGAGAGGAACCAACAAAAAACTCCACCAGGGGCCGTGTAGTTGCTATGACTGAGTGCACAGAATCCGTATCTCCAAATTGCTGGAGAAGCAAAAATTAGTGCCTTTCTCATAAAGGAAATTTTTTCTGAGAATTTTCAAGTAGGCTTGAAAATCTGTTACTCAAAGGCTTGAAAACTACATCAGCAAGTCATGACTTAATGTCTCTATTTGCATGAACACACGCACAATCAAAACTAAATGATTTAAGTTTAATCTATGATTTTTTACCACTCAAGCAAAAAACAATTTCTTTGAAGGTTTTAAACATGCAATAGATGACACATCAGTCTTGAAAAATCTGAAAGCCTCATTTGTACAGGATTTTAAATTCAAAAGAGGATGCACATAAAGTAACTTCTTTCTTAATTACAAACTTATCATAAAAGATAAAGTAACCAAGTAAGAGCAGAATGTATCTGCAGTTAGTGCAAATGGCAATTGTGTTCTCCTGGATAAGGATTTTCAAGAGACTCCTAGCTTGCATGGTCATGCGTTTTATTAGAGAAAATAGATGCATGATGAATATTACCTTTTAAATTCTGTAGTCTATTCAGGGAATCCGTCTCCACTTTAATTGCACTTTCCTCTGTAGGACAAGAAATGATTCATAGCTCTTAAAATTTGAAGGTATTTTAAGATTTAATTTTCTTTGAAAACCCAGACATGATAAATACCACATCCTTGAAAACAGACGCATCTCCAAAATTCTGAAATTAAGTGTAACTCTGAATGAGGTCTCAATATTTTAATTTTCTTTCATGAAAGCTATGAAGACTAAAGGTCATCGTGAGGCTAATTGTGCTAGTCTAAGCATCGGTGAACAGAAATGATAAGGTCATTTATGTTTTATAACCCACCTCTTTATTAATGTGCAGGGAGACCGGATGCAGCCACTGCATGTCACCAGTTTTTGAGGGAAAAGAAGATGAGTGCTGTCCTCTAAATAAATAAATAAATAAAATCCTCTCTCCTTAATCTTGAATGGTAAAAGTTTTAAGTATTCTGTGAAGACTTTGTACACAAAATGAATATAGGTATTTAATGTACATGCCCCTAGAGGCTAGAAATTGTGTCAATTTTCCTGGGGAGCAACACCACACAGAAGTATTTACTCATGCCATCAGTACAGTTGCTTCCCACAATTGTTAAATGTTGCAATATACTGACAAAACAGCCTTAGATCTACGCTCGTTTTAGGATAAACACAGCCCTTGCACTAAGGCTTACTGTTACAACATACGTATCAGCAATTTATCCGCATTTTTCAATAAGAGTAATTTCTTCAAGAATTTGTACAACTCAGTAAATAGAAAACAAGCATCCAGTTGCTCTTCTGAGACTACGCAGACCTATTTCACCTCGGTACATCCGTGTGTGTTTCTATGCTTTGAAAGAGCTGTCGCCATCCTTGCTGAGCGGTTCCTTCCCTTGGAATTAATTTGGCATCGAGCGCTCTCATCTTTTGTCTCTCTGGAAAAAGAAACCAAACTGGCAAAAATCTGCATCTTAACTTACAACCTGATTTATGAGATAAAATCATCAGGTTCAAGTATGCTGAAACATAGGTCTCTGAAAGGAATTGGCACTCGCTGGTCTGAGGGGAAGAGACCCCTCCCCCGCCAAGCCCAGTCTGCAGCACTATGGGATGAGCATGAGAGCATTTAACAATCACTTCGGAAGTTACAATAATTGTGAGATGTATAAAATGGAAAAGAATCAAGCTCTGGTCGTCCATCCTTGCTTTTTGTTTGGTGGGCAAGCAGTGGGTTAGCAGATAATTACATTCCTAGTAATGATTTAAACCAGTCACTAGACATAAGCATCACGCTTATGTCAGCTGAATAATAGAGTCACACGTTATTTATAACCATTGCAAAACAAACAAACAAAAATCCCCTCTGTCAGTAGAAAATACTTTCACCAGCTGGTTAGGAAGAAGAGACTAATTACAGGTAGACATGGCCTTGCTACAACTCTTTCAGAGATGTTACCCAGGTTTTACTTTCTATTTGCTCACTTTTATTCATCCCTGACATAAACTAAGAACTTTGTATTGGGGGAAATCTAAACACCCTGCTAGATATTTCAGAAACATGTTCAGCAAAGCTGTCTTCTGCTCAGGCACGAATGTGTTTTCCTCTCAAACTCACTTAGCAGAGAGCACTGAAAAACTTACGACAACAGTTACATAGGAGCAGTTCAAAGAAAACAGGCCTGGATAACAGACTGGGTTTCTTCCTCAAGGAAAAGGTTTGACATATTTTAAATTGGAAACCAACAGAATGTATCTCAAATATTTTCTAAGATGTTTTAACATAACTAACTGAAACTGATGCACATACCGCATATCCAGAATAAACTGCTATGTTAACATAATTGTCACCTGTAATATCTGTGACACAGAGCTCTTTTTCAATTGTTACCATCTTAAAAAATGCAGTTTGAACCGCAAACTCCTTCAAAACTGAAACACACACCTTGCTGTTTTATACCCAATAGGTTCTCGTGGTTTGAGCCCAGCCGGCAACAAAGAACCACGGGGCCGCTCACTCACTCATCCCTCCACCCCCACCCCACCCCCCCAAACCCAGGATGGGGAGGAGAATAAGAAGGGAAAGGCTAGACTTCGTGGGTTGAGACATGGGCAGGGAGGGTTCACTCACCAGTTATGGTCACAGGCAAAACCAGACTCAGATTGGGGAAAAAATGTTCAATTTAATCAGTTATCAATCAAAACAGAGCAGGATAAGGAGACACAAAAAGTCAGACCTTAAAGCACAAATAAACACCCTTCCCCTCACACCTTCCTGGGCTCGAGTCCCCTTGATCCCAATGTCTCTCCCTCCTCGCCCTCAGCAGCGCAGGGAGCCAGGCAATGGGGGGTGCAGTCAGTTCACCAGAGATTGGCTCTGCCGCTCCTTCCTCCTCAGGCGGGGAGGGCTCCTCACACGCTTCCCCTGCTCCAGCGCGGGGCCCCTCTCACAGCAAACAGTCCTCACGAACCCCTCTGACATGAGTCCTTCCTGCGCAGTCAGCCCCTCAGGAACACACGGACCCAGCACACGCTCTCCATACAGTCGCGGTCTGCTTCGGGAGTGGGCACCTCCCCTGACGTGGGGTCCTCCACTGGGTGCAGGTCCCTCTCTGCTCCTCCGTGGTCCCTCACGGCCAACAGGTCCATCTCTGCCTTGCTGTGGACCTTCACGGGCTGCTCCACCTCGATCCTCCATGGGCTGCAGAGGCACAGCCTGCCCTCTCCCACGGGCTGCAGGGGAATCTCAGCTCCGGCCTCCTCTCCCCCCTCCTTCCTTACTGACTCGCAGTATCTGCACAGGTGTTTCCCTCACCTCCCCCTCCTTCCTCTGCTGCAGGTCTCAAGGACCACTCCTTTGCCCCTCCTTAAATCCGTTACCACAGAGGCCCATCTGTTGTCTCTAAATGGCCCGGCCTCAGCCTGAGGCGGGGCCGACCTGGAGCTGGCACTGCTCCAAGCCGCTTCTGACAGGGGCCACCCACCCGTGTAGCCCCTTCCCCTGCTACCAAAGTCCTGCCACAGAGACCCAACACATAACACACCATGACTGCTAACATTTTCAGTTCATGAATCTAAATCCGCACTGTGCACATGTGCAACATTACAAAGTAAAATCCACTGACAACAAACGCTGATCTCAAATAAAAATCCCTTTATTAAGGCCAATCCAAACTAGCAATTCTAATACTTTACAGTAACAATTTCAATGCAAAATTCAAGAAAATTTCTGATTTTTCACATCCTTTTCCTCTGTACATTCCTTTTGTGTACATACTTTACATAGTAGCATCATTACAATTTCCCATTGGGATTACAGTACAAATAGTTTGAACCACATTTAGTGCAATTTCTTTGGTTCAAAGTGAACTCCTTCCTCAAAGGCTTCGTAAATTTAATCTATAGCATGTATGCTGCTGCCACAAATCCAGGAATTAGAAGTGTTTTCTTTCAATTTCAGGCTCCCATCGAATAAGCTGTCCAAGTTCAACACGGAAAGTCATCTGATGATCACTGACAATCAAGAATCTGAACTATATTCTCTAAACACTTTAAATAGTAGGCATGTAGCTCATTTTCTTCTGGCTGTGGAGCAGCTAAAAGGAAGTAAAAACAAGATTTGAATGTCTAGTTGATCCTTAACACAAAATGATTTTTTCAAAGGTCGCATCAAATGCCTTGCTAGAATTCATGCTATTTTATGATCTTAACCTCTACATTACAAGTAGTAAATGAAATACTGATACTTTATGTTGCAAAGTCTGTTTCTTTTTGTTTTGGTTTTTTTTTTTTTTAAAGGCTACATTTTTTTAGCAGCTTTCCAAGCTCCCGCTTAGTTGTAACAAGTAAAGTGAAAACTGCCTTTTGATTATGCTATGTTATAATGAGGTCATGGCTTGTTCTTGCCAAAACTTCTCCTTAGGTAGCACAAACTAGGAAATGAAAAACAACAGTAGATACGTTGTAAAATTCCCCTACTTGTACTCAGAAGAATAATCTACCATTTCAGCCCAATCATCACTAGAAAGTTATCAAAGCTTCAATAGAGTAGGCTAGTTGAGAACCTTAATGCAGGAAAATATAGATGATAACTTCACATGACTGTAAGCTGTAACAATTACAGTTGCATAAAATCTTTCATACTCAATATTTTGATATTTAAATGTTTATCGAATTTTAAAAATCAATCTTTCGGTCTAAGACTTTATATTCTAAAGTAGTCCATAAAATAAATAGGGATCAAAGCTATAAGGTGCCAGTCTGTAGACGATGAGTGTTTCTACTTGATTCAATTTACTATTTAGAAAAGTCTCAGTGGTAGTTATGCTATAAAGAAGAATACAAAATTATCTATTTGTTAACACGCTATCAGTATATGAAATGTTACATTATATTATGTTTAATGGCTGACTTATTATAGGATGAGTTTGAAACAACAGTACATTGACAAAATCAATGGATTTGGGTGACAGCACAGAAGAATTATCACCAGATGTTCCAGCAAAAATACATCTCCTCCTGATGAGGACTGACATATAGTGTTCAACATAGGCAGAAATCTTGCGGCGATTCTGTTGTGAAAACACTATTGGAACTCAGTATTATAAGCTCCCTAACTGATAAACCTATTTGAGTACATCTATAGAGCAATTAAAATCAGTAGGAAAACTCACTGGCTTAAAATGCAACATTTGCACATTTTTGCAAGATCACTTGATCAGACTAACAACCAATTAACCGATTATTGGCCACTGAAGCTCCAGCTACAGATCGGTGTCTGAGTATCTTTCATAATGAATGCTCTTGAGCTGAAGATAGCAACCTATCATATAAAAGCTATCCAAACAGTAGTTATGTTCAGTTAATTGAGCAAAAACTCAAGCTTTCAGAAAGTCAGCTAACTCATAGCACGGTATCTTAAGACTTACACAATGATCTGTTCTTTATGGCTCAACACAGTAAGGTTCAGTGCTGTTAAGTAAAGTCAATGCTAAATTAAGAATTTTTCTTATCACTAAATTTAAGAATTAACACAGAAGTGTACTATGCAAAGAAAGTATTTTGCTGCAAGCACCACCAGATCTATTTTTAGCAATTACCTGAGGTCTTATTTATACTTTATTAATCAAGAAGCATTTTTCTGTATCTGTATTTGTAAGATGCCTACAGATGAACCATACTACTACTCATTATTTTAGAGCGAAAGGTATCCTTTCAAAAACTTGTAGCACCACAAAAATTTATGATGATGATATAAATTGAAATGTATTAATGATCTACCTGATGAAAAAATACAGAATTGGCATTAGTTGGAAGTAAGACTTACTTTTCTTCACTAAAGAATAAGCCTCATCTATTCTTCTCCTTATTGATGGATTCTTCAAAATCACCTTTGCCTGTAGCACACACAAACACACAGAACACAATGGCTTGACTTCCTTCCCCAAACGGTCACATTTTAACAGCAAAGTTTAGAAAACAGCAATAATTCAAAAGAACATGAGATGCAGGAATTTTAGAATTAGCATATGACTGTATCATCATACAGATTGCATTTATATAAGCAGTCACAAATCACAGAAGACGAGCTGCTTCCTCACCATGTTTTTTAACCTCCTAGACTGAGCAGCTAATTATTATTTAAAATAATAAAATGGAACTGCTGCTGTAAGCTTTATTTTTATTTACTTCAAGGCTACTGCATTGTTTACAGCATAATAAAAGTAACATTACAAGTTTTTCAAGTATTTCTCAAATACTAACCTTCTGACAGTTGTGAAGCAAAGCCCAAAGGGAAGCTGCACCTATTCTCTGAACGGCACAACTATCACTTTCCAAACAGGCAGAGAGTACTGCAATTGCTTTATCTAATGAGGAAAAAGTAAAACAAAACTCATCTAGAAAATATCATCAAAAGCACACAAATATATTTACACAGTATTTTGATGCTTGGAGTACGCTTATTTCTATCACAAGTATTGGTACGGCAGAGGAATTACAGAAACTTTATTATCAGATTAATTAAATTTAAATATGCTCACAAAATTGGCGGACTACATTGAATGAAGCGTTAAAAAGAATATAGCAAAACAAAAACAAGCAACGCTAAAAATTTAAGCCATCAGTAATAAAATATGCATGTTATGTACAGCCATCAGCTATGCATAGGGATTGAGTAAGCCATGAAACTGTTCTATACCTCCCAGTAGCCATAATTAGAGCCACATCAGGATAGCAATTAAGATGTTTCTATTTTCCTTAGTACTTATTATGTAGATGATTTGTAACCAATGAGAAATATTTGCCACCCCACTGTAGATGCCTTAATTTCCTAGCGTTGCTCTGAAGCCAGACTCTTCAAGTTCGTTTGTTTACTTTATAATTAAAAAAAAAAAAATCACAAGTTATGTAACTGAATTATGTATGCTTAAGTAAGGCAGTAAATCAGCATCTTGGGAAAAAAATGAAAAGCACAGACACTATGGAAAATCTGCTGACAACTTTTAACAAAGACAAAAGCATTTTCTCTGGAATTAAATGGGAGAAAGAAACATGCCTTTTACAAACAACCAAGAAAAAAGTTCTGTACATATTGTTATATTAAATATATATATGCCACCATCATAACTTTATTATTATCATAAACGTTTTCTGCACATGACAGAACACAAAATAGTTTGTCTCAACACCCATGACTTGCAGGACCCAATAAAGGTTTTGTCCAACTGAAAGATAGGAACTTCCATAGTAACATGTTTTTTAAAAATATTTCTAAAGTAAGTCATTTCAAACTGACTCACACAAGGAATCCTTCAACTGCCCCTAAAACGCTAGCTGTTTGAGAAAACTGCAAAAATCCTTTTATTCATAATGTGTTACTATATTTAAATGATCAGTCTCAGAATAAATATTTATTTTTTTACAGAACTATTTATTAGCTTTTTCTTTTGCTATATATTCTTATTTTAATTGCTTTTCTGCCAAAATGTATGTTCTATAATTACTAACACAAAAATAATTTCTATAAAAATGCTTTTCTAAATAACAATATTGAGTTCTTAGTCAATAACCCAAATTGCAATGAAAATATAGTATTCTGGAAGACACAATATTCTCAGAGTAAAATAGCTTGTATACCCTTTGGATACTCACCATTAGCTAATATCTTTGGTTTATTAGTTGGACTAAAACATACATTATGTAGAATAAGAAGTGCTAGATGTTGGCTGCTCTTGTGTTTATATTTACACACTTCCACAATCTGGTCTAAAAACCCATTTATCTTCATGATCATCTGCTGTCCATCTTCTCCAAAAGATATGTTCAGCAGCAGCTTTAGCCAAAGAGTAGATACATTACCAGGATTTTTATGACTTCCTTTCGGTAACGAGAGAGACAAAAAGTTCTGCAGGAAGTTACTCTGTCAGAAGGAAGAAAAAGAATGTATTCCATGGTTTGTTCACTGCTGTTTGACTTTCCAATGTGCATACTTGACCAAAAAACAGTGCTGATGTTCCATTTACATATTTCAGGGAACCTATTATTAATCTAGCATTTCTGAAAAACTTACATACAAAAAATCCAAATCTTGGTTAAAAAGTTAATACAGTAAAATAAAAATTCAAAGAAACTGCTGTAATTATTAAACTACTACAAAAGATGCTGAAAGCAAACACACTAATTTCTGTTGTTTTAGCTAGTTTTATCACGTCACCACTATACTTGATTTTCTACATGGTTTGACTTCTTGTCTCAAGGTGTTGAATTTAAATGATCACAATTAAATTTAAAAGAAACAGATTTTTCAAAGAATACGTGACAGAGTAAGGGACATTCAATATACAAACTAAAAAGGGAAAAGAGAGTACTTATATTTATATAATAAGAATAGATTTCTACCTAACAGCCAATTACTGACATGTAGGACATCATCTCTAAAAAAATTATTTTAATAAAGATTATGTTTCGCGCAGTATACCTAATGATTTATACAATGTTTAATTTCTTGCTTACTCACATGCAGTTTGTTTTACTGTATGATCACTTTCCTGATCCACTAGTGATTGCTATCAATATATGTATTACAAATTTTATACCCCACTGAAACTGAGAGGTTATGAAAAGCTCTAGCAAAAATTGTGTAGTTCCATATGCTGTTTCTGTCCAGACTATGAATATGACTGAATTACATGCTGCACTTGGGGAACTGTAACACAGCTAACTGAGAAGACACAATGGTTCTGATTCCCACAGAAGCATCTCTATATGATCATAAGGTACTCTGTATTGAAATATGAAGGTTTATTAGAAAGGGAAATGCATCCATCACATTGCTACAATCAAGGATATTATTTACTTACCTTCTGAATAATGCCTTTACAGTCATGAGACAAAGCAAGGTTAGAAAGAAGACAAAAGACCACCTGCTGAATTGGGCTGTTATCGTTTGACACTTGGGAAGCCAATTTCAAGATGTGATGCATTAACGAATTGCCAGCTGCACTTCGTGCAGATGGAAGTGATGATTGTCCGCCGCTGGCCCAACAAAGTGAAGCACAACCTTAAAGAAAGGAAACATTTATCATATGAGAAATGCACATATACATTAAAAAAAAAAGAAAAGTCTACAGAAAGAGCAGTCTAACAGCTCAAAGATTGAGATGGGGCTTTTGAAAGGATTAGGTTTGTTTTCCTTTGAACCACAGTGAAGTCAATGGGACATGCTTTGAAAAAAATTGTGCCTGAATGTGGCAGTTGACAGGAATAAGCATCTACTGTTCTATTGTTCTAGACTCTACTGTTCTAGAACCTAAGAAGCGATTCTGTTGTTAAAGAGAAGCCATTGCTCTGTCTCAGAAGGTGTCTTTAAAAAAATGGAACATTATATCTAAGGCATAATACAATTATTTAGCATCAGAATCTGAAGGGATCCTCTGAAACTGGTTCAGAAAAACAGGTCACTCTGAAAGGTTTAATAAGTTTCTTAAAATATTTTTCTGAGAAATAAAAGCACTGTCTGCATCTGTCATTCCTTTGTACAACAGTAGCATGCAAAATCCTATGCTACAGAGCTACAAGCTCAAATTAATACAGTGGCAGGGAACAACGAAGTTACCAACATGGTATTTGTGCACAAATATGTATATATACCTTTTTATTTAGTGGAATTTGCCATCCACAACAATGGTTAACTTCTTACACGGCAAAAGTAAATACAGATGAGACAGTTTTTAACTGTTACAAACATCTACATGCATTTCTTTGTCTGACTACACCAATCATAGAATCATAGAATGGTAGGGGTTGGAAGGGACCTCTAGAGATCATCTAGTCCAACCCCCCTGCTAAAGCACGTTAGCCTAGAAGGGCTAACCAAGGGGAAGTGGTTACCCAGTTCAGAGTAGGTAAGTTTGGGTCACCTCATAAGCCAACTGTTCTGAATGGAAAGAAAAAGCATGATTAATCTAAAACCACTTGCCCGTGTCAGCAAGGGAAATAAAAATGCAGCCTAGAGTCACTCAGAGATAAGGAACAAGACAGACCATCAGAACTTCAGCTTGATTTCCAGTACATCACAGGATATTACATTTTATTTTTACATCCTGTGGTTGACTAACATATTTGACGTTTCCTCAGTCCCTATTGTCTTTAGATGATCTTGAGATGCTTTTTTCCATAAAGTCTGGAGGCACTAACTTAAAAAGAAGGTAAAAAGTTCAGAGACTGTTCAGTTAATATATTTTAACCATGCTAACTCTTCTATGGTATCTTGACAGGGAGAAATCAACAGATACTTTAAGTCTGTTCAAGCCACTAACAAATCATTACCTAAGTCAAAAACCAGGATATAGATAGAATGAAATTAATTCATACTAGAAAAAAGAACAGCCTTCTAGTAGTGGGGATAATTACTCATCATTAATGGAAAAAAAGGTTTCCTCACATGAAGAAGAGAATCCTTATGAAAAATATACAAATACAAGCTACTGAGCCCAGTGCATAAATAAATGGGAAAAATACAGCATTAAACTAGAATATTGAGTATTTCAAAACCGGAATGTTCTCAACAAGTGTTGAAATACAAACTGTAGAAAGTACTGATACTCTGTGCTCTGTGAGAGATTTCCTAGAGTAGTGTTTCTACAGTATACTATTCAGTTTGGCAGGACTTTAAGTGTAACCTTCAAACGTAATGGTTCGAATTAAATTCTATTTAAACCTTTAATACAATTGTACTCTTGCTAAATCCAACAGACTGAAACAGGATCTGAACAAAAGTCTTGAATATATTAAAATCAAAACTCTTTGTAGTCTTTGATGGACCAGCCCTTTTACAATTTTCTCTTATGGTAGTAATAAACATTATTTTGCCTTTATTACGCTTTTCTGTCTTAATTATTCTGGTTAAATAACTTGATTTACTACATCATAGAGTGACTCTCATACCTGCAGGATAGTTTGCAGTGTAGACACAAAGTAAATGCAGAGCTACTTGCATCGAGTTGTCGTCTGTTAAAAACCATGGCCATAGCGAATGCAGAACAGGAACAAGATGAGCTTTGAGTGCTGCCATCTACAAGAACACGAGGAAGAATTTAAACTACTATTCTATTAAATCCTTTGAAATTTAAGTATAAATAGGGTGAGAAAAGCTTATTTTTACCTTATTCTGTCTCATTAGCTTGCTTTAAAAGATTGTATGGCAAGAACTGACTCCCTGATTTCAACACTAGTGAAATTAACTCTATCCAAGTCAAAACCAGCATGTTTTAATTACTGAGAGACATGAAAACAAAAGCAAAGATTTATTCGTTCCAGCTGTGATTGTTCAGGAGCTCCCTATTCTAAAGTTTAATTCTACTCCAACTAAACTAATCACTGGAACTCAAAAAGCATGGAAATAGAAGAGTGCAGCTCTACAGAGCAAATAGTAGAAAACTTCAGTTATCAATACCAACCTCCTCACCTCCAAGCAATCGTCTCTGCAACTCTCTGATCAAGACGAGAAAAATGTTCCACAATTATCTGAGATTATGGCATGATCAAGTTATGGGGACCTTAGGGATAACAAGATGGCTTATTCAGGCCCATAATTTACATGGTGTTCTGTATGCAAAAAGGATGCTAACACATGCCCTCAATAAGCGTACTTCTGGAAGGTCTGGAAATCTTACGGTTCCACTAATGCATTTGCTAAAAGCAGCATAATTTATACGACAATGCCAAGACAAATTAAACTGTGAAAGAGAAAAAGGAAATAAATTTGTGAAAGGTATCAGCAATAAGAAAGAGGAAGGGTAGTGTTCAGAAAGAAAGAATAGAGGAAAGAATGAAAAAAAGTAATGTAGTATTTTCCCCGTGGAAAAAAGAGGTAGGCAGAAGACCTGAAGTAGAAAAGAAAGTGAAAAGCACAGAGAAAAAGACAAAGAATATGAAATGAAAACAAGAAATCCAAAACAAGATTCTGAGCAAGAAAAATTATGAAAAAAAAAAATCAAGGTGAAAACATTGTACCTTGCAAGATTAGTGGAATTTAATTCTGACAAAGAAAAGTAAACGATAAATTATTATTTAGGGTTTGTTTTTTTGAGGGAAATTCCGTCTTTCAGAAAGCGAAAGGTAAAAAGGAGAAAGGACTAACGAGAAGAAATTGCTTTCCAAGATGTGAAGTGTATCTCTTATGCACCTTTCGTGTGGCCCCACACTTTTCTCCACATCCATTTTCCACATTATATGCTTTGAAAATCGGAATTATTGATTTAAGCAAAGGAGAAGTGAGCATAAAGGATGATATCCATCTGAAACCTTCGGGAGACGATGTTTCAATATGAACATTGAGTTCCTAATGCATGTATGAAATATTCTTAGGAGGAGGGAAGAATAATGAAATTTCAAGTATTTCTTGCCATTAACATCAAGCCTAAATTTAGCCAGCTTGAAAATAATTTTAAAGTAGAAAAAGAAAAAATTATCTTCATTCACTAACCGAATGTGCTTACATTATTTCAGTGTAAGAATACTTACTTTGCATTCTTCATTTTGAAAGAGGCAGTTTCTGAGGAGCTGCATAGGACGACTTAACTGCTTGATAAGGTTATCCTCCTATCCAGATAAAAATATTCAAAGATCATCAACATAAGACCAGAATTAATTTTGTACAAGGAGGAAAGATATTTCAAAGGAGAGGTACAAATCTAAGGTGTATCAACATTTGAGTCACATCTCTTCAGCAGAGTTTCTTTCTGATCAAACGTAGGATTCATCTCAGCTAGCTTTAAACACATACACTAAAGACATTATATAACAAGTTACTTGGAGTCATCCTCATCTCTCTTTCTAACCCACAGATATTATTTCTAGAAGCACTGGTCTGGCCAAATGCAGAGATGTGTAATGTAGAGCTCCATTTCTCTTACAACTAATGAAGAATGGGTAGGAATACTTTCTGCGTATTTGTTCCATCCTAAAGCAGACATCTAAAACAAGTCAAATGAATCACTCCCTAGAAGCACCTATTTTTCTTCCTTGGATAAAAACAAGGATAAACTATCTCTGTCTTGCAGATCTCTACATTTGGTCAGACCAATCCATCCTTATATTCCCACTGTCTTAGTTCCTTATGCTTAATAACAGAAATAGTTTCCAACTTGATAAGAATATTATAAAGATAAATACAGACCGTTGGACAGTGAGGTACTACACTAAGATTCAAGAACAAGTAAACAAAGTATCTATCTTCCTGATAGTGCTGTGACACTAAAAGGCTAATGATGGCTGACCTAACTTCTTTAAGATTGACACACTAAACCACTTCTGAAAGGTGATCAAATTCCAGTAAGTTTATTCACCACAGGAGACCATTTCTGTTTTATCAAGCATAAAAGAACAAAAATGTAAAACAGGATTCATGCTTAATCTCAGACAACACTTATAAACCATATCATGTACAGTTGATGACATTTAGAGAGTAAGTAAAAGTCTACCTCAAAAAAGTTAATGAAAGTCAGGTGTAGTAGATGCAAACATAAAAGCCGTCATTACAAATGCATTTGATGAGCGGTTTGTCTCATTTTTAACCAAATAAAATGCTAACTCTAAAAAGTTCCTTCAAGAACGTCTATATGTATTCATGTATTTAATAAACACAAGTAGCACTAAATCCTATAAAATGCCGCAAGCTACAACTTAATTCATAAATTTCTAGAGGTTGAAAAAGTTACAGATTGTGTTGATAGTACTGATTGTATTTATTTAATTATTGTAGGACATATTGATTTTTATGAAGATCCTATTTTGAGGGGGTTTTTTGAAAGCTTGGCTATTTGTAAATACTTTTCATGCCCTTGGTTAGCATCACATTAATTATTGTGAAAGAAAAGCAATCTCAGGTAAAATACTTCAGTTGCCCTAAGAATGAAGCTAGGTAAACACATTTCTCCCAACAGTTAAAAGAAAGAAATTAAAAAAGAAAAGAACTTCTGATAACTTCACTTTGAAAGCTGTTCCTACAAATAGGCTGAGGGGTAGTTTTGTGAATGATCAGCTAAACCTGACTACAAAAGCATTCTCTGTTTCGCTCATGTGAAACTAGATTGCTTGTCACTATGTACCACACATGATGAACAGCATGCTTGCATACGCTGTACCAACCTACAGTCCCAGCTCAGCAGGGAAATCTGCCACAAAGCCTTTTGCAAATCTTTGTCAAAGAATTCTTAATTAAACATAAACAGTCTTTCTGACCTTTCTCAAGAGGCTCCTTTTCTGCAATTTCTTCCCAAGTTCTAAATTCCTTCTACATTTAGCAGATGAGCAAATGTACCAGCATCCCCCTTTTAAACCCAAGAAATACAAAGGACCAGCTGACTTCAACCTCATTGGACACAAGTAGGGCAGGAGACCTTTCAGCCTCCACCCCTTGAAGAAGGGATAATAAACGTGTTTAGGAGATCTCAAGACAAAAATATCGTAAGTCTTCAAATATCAGGGTCAAACCCAAATTCTTTTAAGATCTCATTGCTAGTGAGGCTCTAATTCTACAGGGTCACAAACCAAGGCTAATGTCTGTGCCAACACCTCAGAGAAAAATAATATTGAGCTCAAAAATGCAGAAATATCCTGCAAGAAGATGTTTTCTGCAATTTCTGCTTTATGTGAGAGTGGACAAGATATCAAACTTGACAGCAGAGGTTGTTGTCTGTATTTTAATAATTCTCTTAGATGAAAGTGGTAGAAAACAAGCAGATTGCAAAACAAATCTTAAGAAACTGTTGTATGATAGCAAGAAATAAGCTATGTCTAGAAGCGGTAAGGACAAGCTGGGTGATGTGAGAGTCTGGAACAACTGGAAGAGGGGTCAAAAAATAAAAGGCTAAACAAAGACATTGTGAATGCACAGAAGAAACTGGGAGTACAGGTGGTGGAAGACGCGCAGGTATGAGGTAAACAAAACCTCTGAGAAGAAGTCAAAGTCAGGGACAACTGAGTCTGATGTCAAGA
This sequence comes from Steatornis caripensis, assembly GCA_013398225.1. Classification (NCBI taxonomy): domain Eukaryota; kingdom Metazoa; phylum Chordata; class Aves; order Caprimulgiformes; family Steatornithidae; genus Steatornis; species Steatornis caripensis. The sequence goes on along the minus strand of VZSC01002213.1, from coordinate 181,103 downwards.
GTTCGAGACATCCAGACCAAGCAGGCAGGAGGACAGAAGAAGAATTAGAATTGGAAGCCAGATAATACGAAAAGGTAGAGAATAAAAAAACCTATGACTTACATGTGCAAGCAGACTGGAACTAGTTTTGAGGTGGGAGGGAGAGATTGACTGGTACAGAAACAGAAAAAAACATCCGGCTAGCACTGGATGAAAGATACTGAGAAAGAAAACCTGAGAAATGGAAAAATTATTACTGTGGAAACAAGATGGGAAAAAAATTAGCTGGATTGGATAGGACTATGAAGTCAAGGCTGAAAGACGCACTATGTTTGAAAATAATACAGTACTCTCAGATATTTTTGTAGGCTAAATAAATATCATAAATTGCGAGCGATGACAAGTGACAAATGGATAAACATGTAAGCACATGAATGTCCGAAACCGAACTTTTGAACTCAATCAGAAGCTTGCTAGTTGCTGGCCTCAACCAGAATGGGCTACTTGCTAACTCTGACAACACGGACTAAAAGTGGGAAGTCGTGAATCCTCCAATTAATGAAAAGACACGAGACAAAAACCCACTAATTCAGAGGCTGATCATATGTTGTATGCACATAGATTTTTTCAGATTAGGTAAACAGGAGCTTAGAGTTCTGAAAAAAAAAAGCTGGTGGTGAAAAGAAGGGTTCCTGAAGAGAAATGGTCTCTGAAAAAAAGAAATGGGCCCAAAAAGAAGAATGTAAGAATCTGGCTGGAGGAACAATCCTGCAAGTGGGAGAAGATCCTGGAGACCAGAGAGATGCATGGAGACAAACACCAGGGCACACCCAGGGGCTTTGGCCAGTAACACACCAGAGTGGTAACTGAGCAGCTGCAAAGCACAAACTGATGTGATTTTTCTGCCTGACTTTCCTGAACTAGCAGTCATCTCCATGGTAAAGGAAGTTGAGACCTGGTGAACATACCTCTGGGTGAGAAAGTGAGTGTGTGAGATCATCAAGCTGGTGTAAGCTCTAAAATAACTGAATCTTAAAGTAGCCTCAGTAGCCAGATTCACTAAAAGTTTTTACTCTGTCTCACCTATGACAGATACCAACAGTACCTATCTCAAGAAAAAACCCCTAAAACAAACAAAAAAGAGCTGGGAAGTGCCTTATCACACCAGTCTTTTGGTTTTTAAGGTTACCTTTTTCTTCTGTACTTTCCCAGGCTTTAGGGAATCCAAATTCAGCTGTGCGTGAATATCTTTCATGTTTTCTATACAATTGTCTATCAGGTCAACTGCAAGACAAAAAATATTAATTAGAAATTAATTCACAATCAAAAATACTTTATGAAACATAAAATATCTTTCTTGCAACGATCTTGATTGCTGTTATGCTCCTGAACTGAGATTTTAGGATTCAGATGTCTAAATTCTGTGTGTTCATAATATATTGATATCAGGAAGTAACTAACAGTCTCCAAGACAGAATGTGTCTAGTTGAAAGATCTTAAGAAGCAAGAATACATGAGTCCTCTTGCAACACAGTCCTGTGAGAGGAATGCCCAAAGGAAGGACTGATAAGATGGAAAGGGGAGGATGATTTGGGAGGAAGAGGACAGCAACTCTCAACGACACTGCCTAGAAGACTGAAGTTCAAGAGGTTAGGGCATGCATTTATCTTATCCAACTCTTCCCTCACAGCAAATCTGCTGTATCTGAGGTGAGACAAGGAAATCAAATGTTCAGGTGACTCAAAGGGCAAAATGTTGAGTTAGGCTTTCTTCTTGAGATCTAGAGTCTTTAATTTACTATGAGATCACAGGCTCATGGGATAATTCAAGTTGGAAGAGATGGCCTCCAGAGGTCACATAGTCCAACTTCCTGCACAAAGCAGAGTCAGCTATAAGATCAGGCAAGGTTTACTTGTAGCCTTATCCGGTTAGGTCTTGAAGTCTCCAAAGACAGAGACTGCACTGTATGTCTAGCCAACCTGATCTCCTGCTTCACTGCCTTCAAAGGGGAAACATTTCTTTACAGCCAGTCTGACTCTCATGTTTCAGTTCACGCCCATTCTCTCTTATCCTCCTACACTATGCATTGCTGTGAAAAACCTGTCTTCTTCAGAACCTCACAGGCACAAAAAGGCTGCTATTAGGTCCTCCCAAAATCTTCTTTTCTCCAGTTGAACAAGGCCAGTTCCCTCAGCCTCTCCTCTAAGAACAGATGGACACAACCACCTTGGCAGCCCTCTGCTGAACTTGCTCTAGTTTGTTGATGCCTTTCTTTTACTAGGCCCAAACTGGATGCATTATTCTAGATTTGATCTAACCAGTAGAGGAAAGATAATCATTTCCCCTCAATCTACTGGCTGTGTTCCTGTTAATACAGCCCAGGATGCTGTTAGCTTTCTCATATTCAGCTTGGTGCCTACCAAGACCTCAAGCTCCTTTTCAGCTCCCCAGCCAGCTTGTACTGCTGTAAGGGGTTGCTCCTTTCCAGGTGCAGGACTTTGCATTTGTATCTTAAAAAGTAGTTCTTAAGAGCTGAACAAGTGATGTTAGAGCTACAGATACCTTCAGGACATTGATTTGAACCCCAGAACTCCTCTTCTCTGAGGTTTGTGTTGCATCACAACAATGACTTGAAGGCTGCTCTAGCACAGAACATGTCACACTTCATGCACTGGTAGTTCCTTCAGAGGAAGTCAGTCTTAGATGATTCAGTGGGTCATCAACAGAAGAACAACCCTGACTGAAGAAAGGGTTGAGTAGACCACCAATACACTGGGAAACAGCAGAAAGTAGGTATATAGCATAGGATTTGAAGTTCTGAGTTTCCTACTGCTATTAGGATCAGACATTGAGCAGATATGTATAGGCTATCTATTCCAGCATAGTGTGGGTTTAAAGGACCGAACAAATCAACAGAGAGATGCAAGTAATGAGAAAGTACCCAAGACAAAGTGCACTTTGGCCGATCAGCAGGTATTGAATGCAAATTAACCAGTCTCCTCTGTGTTTTAGCGGGCATAAAAAGCCTTTGACTAGTTATTTTACTTTAGTTTTACTACTGCAAAGTAAATGCCTTCGGCATGAAAGACGTTGCATTGCAAGGCAAGAGGTCCTACCTTAAACAGTAAAATGGGAAGAAAGAAACAAAGAGGCAGGGAAGAACAAAGCTGAGAAAAAGAAGTCTCTTTTTGTCTAGGTACAGCCAGAACTAGAGCACTTTCACCTACAAACCTGTAACGGCATAGCATGAAATGGAAGACACTGTCAGTGCAAAATCCCCAGTTTCAAATGGATGGATATGCCACTAGCAGTAAAAGCTCACAGATCTGTTCTCACTCCAACACAGAGCTGTGATTTCACCACAAATGTTTAGACGGCTACAACAATGTTTTATCTGTAGATGAAAACTTTAATAATTAATAAGCTTTCTCTGTAAAAATCTGCAAATAATACCACTGGAAAATCAGGTCTTCTGTTTTGACAAAAAAATTATGATTTTAAAAACACGTAAAACATCTGTAAGCATTTGATTTATAAAACATTTCACACACATTTTGAAATGCTCACCTTCCAAAGCACATTTCTGGGCACTTTTACTGACAGCTAACAGAGACACTAATGCATTTGTAGCAACTTCTTTTAGCGCATCCTTTGAAGATTTTCTTTCACAGACCTAGAAATAACACAATTTCATTACCAAAATGAGAAAGTGACCATACTAAAAGCAGTATTCATATCTATAAATACGTTGTCATAGTCTATATTTTCATTTGGATGATTCATCACTATATTCTTAGTCAGAGTTCTCCCTCTCTATATTCATGTTGATAGTCTGTCTGCATTGAAGTGTTTCATTATTTTTTTTTAATTAAAAACTTTTTTAAAAATAAAAATAATATTTTTGCTCCTAAGTCCACTCCTCTTACTCTTTTCTTAACATTCCACCTTCCTAAAGCCTAGATTCACAGCCCTGGCAATCCAAACCTTTCCTAATATTCAGGATTACTATTGCAGACAATTCACTGACATGCCTTCAGTGCAGTCTCACTTTTCTTCAACACAGTGATGGAGACATTCAATACCAGTGAAATTCTCTAGAATGAAAACATCATTGACACATGGATAACTTTTTTAGATACTCTTCCAATCAGAGAAAAATGACAGTTTGTCTTATCATAGTGAGGCCTTTGTGAGCATCACAGTATTTTTAATAACGTAAATATAATCTCTGTGCTTTCAAAAGAATATTTATTTGGAATCATATAACAAGGTAGTTGAAAGATGAGGAGCTGTCTGCACTTTTTATATTATCCACTAGAGAATTCTGTCCATCTAGCAATTTTCCCTAAGATATATTGTATGTCAGTATTGAAATGATAACAGAAAATGGTATATATTGTAATCAAAAGAATATAGTAAAATAAGAACCATTGCTGGATCACAGTAGAACGAAAAACATTTTAAAGTTAGCCAAAAACATGCCATCTTAAAAAAATCGTAATACTTCAGACAGAAACCTCATGAGAACCTAGCCATAGGACCTCATAGATTTTACACCTCTACATACATCACACATATAACCTTTTATTGACTTTAGTCCTCCAGCTAATAATTGCCTGAGAAATTTTTTAAATTATAATATGCAATAAAATATCAATGTATGTTCTACGGTTATCATTTATTGAAGTGTTCAGTGTAACCAGGACTGAAAAGGTCAAGGGATGAAGACTGGTAAGCTAATAACTTGGAACAAACCCACCTCATCGATAAGGACAACAGACACCAAATTAAAAGACTAAAGCAAGGACTGGGTTCTGCATTTATAGCTAACAAAAAAAATAATCACATTTAGGCTATAACTACTTTTATTAGATGCCAAGTGAAACCTCAAAGCTATCAGCAACACAAGAATGTTCTAAACAAATTGCTTTGCTGCATTGATAGGTGGCAGTTTCTTTTCAAATTAAAGAATGTAGATGTTTAAGTAGTTAAAAATATATAAATCTTCCTTAAAACTTGATGCTAATTTACACAACCCAGTAAAAATCAAAATGTTGACTTCCTTCAATCCTGCACAACCTAAAACATAGATTTTGTGATTTATCCACTCAAAGGCTTTTGCCTATTAAGATGCTAGCTGTTTTTATTTTTTCTTAGCACTTAAGAATAATTTAGTAATTAAAAAACATATTTCCCTGTCAATCTCTTGAGTATTTTCCTTTAAGTATTATGTGGCTGATTAGAACTGATTAAATAATTAAGGTATCTTTAAAAAAACCTTTTAATTTCATCGTACTATTTTCTAAATTTTATCTTAAAAACTAGAAAAATTTCATTCTTTCTTGAAGCATGCTTCTTTATGAAATTTTCTTTACTCTGCCATCAAAAATTGCAGTTTATAATAAAAAGGAATTTATGTCAATTGTAGGGAACACTTACTAAATTTATTGATGATAAAGCACTAGTTGAACAGAAAAAATAACTCTACGTAAATTTATAAAGCTTTCTGCCAGCAGATTCTATAGTTTTAAACTACTAGTATTAAAGTATTAGAATGAGAATGAACATTTTTAATTCTTTTTTGAAATTACGATGTGTAATAAATTCAAGATGTCCCATAAACCCACAGCAGATCTAGCTATGTCAGTCGGCACCTACTCTAAGGTAGTTGAAGGGGAGATCACAGCCTTTCTAAAACATTGTAAATTTTATATCTAGGGAAAAAAGGTAGGGCCTGAATTTGAGACTTTATGTATTATGGTTTCCTTATTACTTCTGATCTTGAAAATTTGTATATAAGGGTTAAAGTTTGCATACACAAAAACACCAAAACCTTTCAGACTCAACATGTATGTTTACTAAATTGGTTGCATGCAATGATGTGTACTAATTTAGGACTTGATCTGCTAATAGTCACACCTGCAGACCAGGTCCTAAGTTAGCATTCGCCATTGCACATCACCTATTCTGTAGATTTTATGTAATTAGGATGATTAATGGAGATGACTGATCGTTTGAAAATTCTCACAGCCTTTTCTATGTTAGTCAATTATCTGCTTGACTGCTTCTTTTGAAAGATAATATTTAAATCTTTTGAGTTATTTTTGGTTTTGTGGGCTTTTTTGGTTTTGTTTGAGGTTTTTTTTTTGGGGGGGGGTGGTTTTTTGTGGTTTTGTTTTGTTTTGTTTTGTTTTCTAATAGCCTACTTCACACCCTATGGCCTCGCCTTTCAAATGCCTCTCAATGACCACCATGGAGGGGAAAAAAAAAGTAAATAAACATATGTACTTTGCTCTAAAAAACTGAGGTTGTTTCTTTCCTAATTCTGATATAATTTTGGGGGGATCATAGCAGCTATATCCCTTTCATGTATTATAAAGCCCCAAACAGCACAGGTTATCTTTTGAGCTCTTGTATGAAACAACGTAATATCCATCTACAGTTCTGAATAGTTAAAAGGCAAGTTAAAAGCTGGTATCTCTTACGATACTGAAACTATGTCTTAGTGTCTGATGTACTTTCATTGCTTGACTGCAGTTAATTCTTCATTGAATAGACTTTTTCTGCTATCACCATAAGTACCATTAATTTTTGCTGCCAAAGATCAGTAATCAGCTACATATACTTGTACAAAAATAGAGGAATGTGACTTGCAATACAACATGTCTTTGTCTGATGTACTTCCATGCAACTGCATTTTTGTGCCAGAGCCAAGGAGTTCAGTTTCAGGCACATACATGAGCATTAAATACAAAAACCTAACAGGATATTTAGCAAATTAGGGGATTTCAGTGATGTGCTCCTGTTTTTCTGTTAGTCTCTGAAAATCTCTACACACTGAAACTACCTGAAATTAGTTGCCAAGGAGATAGAGAATTCTAGTTTTAGTGGCCTATACAGCGACGTCAAGTTAAGATCCTCTTAGGACGTTTCTCCTCCTTAAAAAGACAACAGGTTCTCAGTGGACAGAACACTGCGCTCCAATAATTGCTACAGTCACAGTGGTGTAACACAGCAGCAAAAGAACTCAGGTTATGAGACAGATGTTAGCTAGATCAGGACAAGTCTTGGTAGGAGTGAGGTCACTCTACAAGAATTCAGCAGCCATAGGAAGAGGGGAGATGAAGCAAAACCAAGATAACATTATTTTGGTCACACATCCGGTATGCACTAATACATCTTGAAAAAATAATGTTTTACACAGCAAAATACTACTAAATATGAGTCTTATAAAAAACAATTAAAAGACACTGACTCCAGAACACCAGAAATCATAAGCTACAATATGTTATATGAAGTGTGCATCTTTCAGACAAACACTACACTTCCAATCATGGATCACTATTATTGTTACAGTAACAAACTGCACATAATTTAAAAAAGGACAATAAGATATAGATAAAAGAACCAATTCGTGAGGGAAAATAAATTAGATTCAAATTTCACATATAACTTTTCTTATTACTAAGTGTCCTGGTTTGGGCCAGGACAGAAACAATTTTCTTTTAGTAATTTTGCTTTTTAGTTAAGTCTCTTCTAAGAAGCTGCACTCCCTGAAATTAACTGCATGTTTTCCCACACAGTAGCTGCTTCTAGCAGTGACAAGGCTCGGTGTTTATAGTTAGTGCTGTAACCATCAGTAGAAATGGTATGCAGAAAGGCTCTTGCTTATAGTTATTCTCTGTGGAGTCCAAGGTCAAAGCTTGCTTCTTCCAACTTTCTTGTGCGCTGGAACTGAAAGAGCAGAGAAGCCGTCCCACCTGCGACCCTGTGGTGGGGAGGAGCGGGTCAGACAGGTGACCCAAAACTGACCAAAGGGAGTATTTCATCACATACGTGTCATACTTGGTATAAAGCTGAGGGATCATGAGGGTCTAGCTCTCTTCTTCTATGGCCAGCGCCTGAGGAGGACTCTGTCCAATTCTTCTGTCTTCAATCCCAATCCATGCATTCCTGAATCCAGCTGCTGCCTGCTGCTGAGTACAGTCCAGGACCTTCCTGGGGCATGCCCCGCAGCATCCGGGTGACGTATTGGTCATTGGTGGGGGGGAGCTTGATATTGGTTTTGTACGTATTTGTATATTTGTATATATTTCATTATTATTTTTCCTATTATTATTATACATTATTACTGTAGTTAGATTAAAGCTGTTTTAACTTTTCTAACCCGTAAGTCTCTTTCCCTTTTCTCTTTCCCCCCCTTTTGGGGAGGGAGGGAGCTAACAAAGAGCATCTGTCATTCGTTTAATAGCCAGCCCAGCTTTAAACCGTGACACTAGGTAATGGAAGATACTTTAAGAGTCTGCAAATAAGTGAAGGATGTAAATATAAAAGAGGTAAAAGAATCATTTAGGATGGTATATAAAAGTTTAAATAAGTGTAATGAGATTACATTAAAAAAGACCGAATATTCAGAATAAGTATCTAGAAAAAAACATCTTGTCCCCAATATATATTACGTCAAGCAACAAGTTCCTAAAAGAATTAGTGAAAATACACTACCTGGCCAATTTAAAACCAGCTTGGAAAATAAATTAATACATGCTCCTTAAACGCAACAACACTGATTTTACACTATCAAGGAATGAACTACAAGGTTTAATGGTTTGTTTTGGTTCACAATTTTTACAAAGGCAGTTGCTAAGAACAACAATGACATCATTTACATAGGGGATAACTACATCTTGAACCTTAAAAATCTCATTATGTGTTTGGAAAAGCAGAAAAAAAAAGCATATCAGTATTTGGTCAAACATATTCTATCTATGTATCATTTCTCTATGTAAGATTTCATACCATGCTGTTGCAGCATAATTGCTTTGCACGTTACTTCCTAGAAGTTGTTTTGCAATTGTTTCAGCTTATTAGATGAATTTCAGAAATGAGTGTAATAAATGTCTCAAATTAAAGATGTCTTGGTTCATAACTGGAAAGAATTGATTCTTCATTAGGTAACTACATTCTATTTTAACAAAATGCAAAAACATATCCTGCAATCACATAATCAAATTTTAAATACCTGAATAATTAATGCAGTAAGTTGAGTTACTGATGCCTGGCATCCTTCAACGTGATCCAGAAGAAAGCCAATAGATGGATTCTGACATATACTCTGTTTATCTTGGAGCTGTCTTCTTCCTTCTTCATTCAAAAGGACAGAGAAGAACTGTAAACTAGCCATATATAAAGCAGGATATGTGGTTGATAGATGAATACAATCACAAATCGTATCTGAAAGGTTAAATAGGAAAATAAAAACGTTTATATTTCATGCTGAATACAGCTGAAGTGCTTCAGAACTCAGAAAGACTTGTCAAACAAAGCGTGTGAGCCAAGAAGCAGTTATACCTGTGCACTGTACAAGGAATTCTACAAATTCTATGCATTTGGTAAGGCTTTAAAAATCTAAGAAAGAAAAGTTGGAGTTTTATAGGTTTGAATGAATTAATTGATCTGCATTAATTTGACTATAAAACAAAAAAAGCAATTTCCATTTGCTAAATCACTCATTTTTTTGACCATTTTCTGAACTCTCCTCAATTTAATCAACAGCTTACATTATAATACCAACAGTACCCACCTGTTGGTACCTGCCTTATGTGCAATTGGATTTGGATTTATCAGATCACTTAATGTGCACGTGGCTGAAATCACAATCTTGAATGGACTATGGTCATACTTCAGAATTGAAACCTCAGAGAATCTTGGCCACCTAGAGCTCTGACTAGGCAAGTAACTAATGAAGGAATAATTAAAACCCAACCAAACAAAACCCTGTATAATAATCTTGAATTCCTATATTTCTTATCTCCCCTCAAAACTTTGCTTTCATTTTTTGTAAGATATATTAAAAAAATATATATAAGGAAAAAAATGTAGTGCTAATGGATCAATTTCAGGCTCTACTCACAGGTGCCATATTTGGTTAAGGCTTACAACTACAATCACTAACCTGTATATGCAAACAAAACTTGTGAATTTATCTGGCTGTTCAAAAAGTTAATCTGATGATATAAGAAAGAGTTACAAAAAACTAGTTAAGGGAAAAAGTCAGTCAAGCTCTGGACACATTTGGTTTTCACTCTGGATATGCCATTGATAATTACTTAATAGCATCTAAACAGGAATGCCCCTCTTTTCTATTTGTTTATTTATTTTATTAATTGCTAGGTCAAAACTCATCCAGGAATAGTTATTACCAATTAATGCTGTACAGTGACTTGTAAGGGCTGCTGTCACAGATGAGAAAGATATTTGGCCACTCTTCCACAATAATGTAGCTAGAAGGTTGAAAAAGTCTACCCATGTTTCATGAAGTACAGATGTTAACTCGGTATCTGAAAAGATAATATAGGAAAAAAAATCAAACCATTTACACATGTGCACAAACCTGGATAGCTAAGCCTGACAACAACTGTCAGTTTAAATGAAGGTGGTACATAAATGAAGACCTGCCTCTGGCTGGCTGCATTGGATACAAAGTAGTTCATTACCTAACCCATCTTTGGAGCTAATGGTGAGAATCCTGAAGGTATTTCCCAACAGAGGTTTCAACAGTTCATCCTGGATTACAAGCCGAGAGTCCACCAACAAACATGCTTTCAGAAGCCTGGACACAGATGACAAGTATTGAAGTAGTAATAACACCTGTTAAATATTTTTTAAAAGACATGAAATAAAGCCATATATTTGCACCTTCCATTTTTTTTTCAATTTAAATACTCACATTACCTCAACTGATTCATAATATTTTGAATTCATATACACCACTTAAAAGAAATAATAGGATATAAATTAAAAATTTGTCTCCTAATTTTTACTGTAGAATATGAAACAGAATTCCTGGTCTGGAAACAAATGAGTGAAATCAGTTTTCTAATGACAAAGAATAAAGTTCCTTGTGAGAAATGTACAGCACAATATTCTCTGGTATATCACACAGAAAAACATGGAAATGGCCATTGGTATTGATGAATATATGTGTATTTCCTGAAAACAGAAGCTCAATTTGAAGCTTTAGGAAAAAATTAATTTCTGACATTTATTTATTCATTCACACAGAAACACATTTTCTTAATAACCTAGGTATCTTTCTTCAAATGAAATCTGCATGCAGAGCAACAGAAGCTTTAAAATTGTGGTGTGCCATGAACATGGTATGTTCTGTGTGTTATATAAGCAGTTACATTTGATACAAATGTAATTCCATTTGCAGTAACCCTATATGCTTTGCATAGATCAAATTAGTTGAGAACTATATAAGCTTCTGTAGGATTGAAAACAAAGCAAAGCAGACGTGTTTGTTGCAGAAAATAAACATGAAATGTGTCAGTAACTGTATCTGACTCGTACTTCAATCCAGTACAACGAAATTTTATTACATCATTTCTGTAACTTCTAAATTTAATTTCTATTTTGAAAACACAACTGGTTTTCAGTTTGATGGTTCCAGGTATAGTTCTAACACAGAAATTAATTGTTATTATATATTATTTGAAGATATTATTAATACATTATTCAACTGTGTTGAATATAACATGGTTTATTTTCTCTTAAACCTTGTCAAAGGCAGAGATTCACATGAATGTAGCCCTATAGCAGTGTGTCTGCACTATGATAATGAATATAGATTATGCAAACATAATTAATTTCATAATTTAAAAAAAATCAGAAAGTAACAAATGCTTCTCTAACCTGAGCTTTTACATGCTCTATATGACATGGATGACCCAACGGAGCTTTCAGTTCCAAGATGCATCTCTCAACCAGATTAGCACTTACAAGACTAAAATGAAATAAAGTAAGTTGGTTAGAAATATACTTAAATAATTAAATATTCTACCAACTTAACATTCCATAGAAGTGAACATTTTAAATAAACACAGCAAAAACAAATTATGAAGCACTTTCTCAAAACAGGGGGTTCAGCAGTAAGTCTACTGCAATGGCAACTACAGTAGCAGTAAGTTTTTTCAAAATAGTTAGACTAACAAACTCCAACAGCTGTTACTGCACTGGTAAAGATTGTTTGTTTATATTTGATTGCTTATTTTCTTTCCTGTAGAAGAATAAACAGCTCTGTAATAACATAAAGTGTATGAAAAGGGGTTTCTTTTCATTAATTGCAGTATGAAGAATAACTACAGAAGCTCCTGAAAACCTTTAAAAAATGGACTAATTTTCATGCTTTACTT
>VZSC01002213.1:144728-168816 GCA_013398225.1 Steatornis caripensis | reverse complement strand
ATTTTCCTGCTTTACTTCAGGATTGCCAAACATTTTCTACAGATGAAAAGAATTTGTTACAATGCAAATGGAAACATGGAACACAATCTGAAGACTATTTTGAAGTGGTTCCTTCTTTAAAAAAGAAATAAAACACTAGAGTCTATCATCCAATACTTTCCCAAATCTGGCAAGCATTATTTACTCTTTTAGCGTGACAGTTCTTGTCTCATCCTCAAAATATTGCATACAATTCAAACAAGAAAATTATAAAATGAACTGAAATTATCTACAATTCTGAATTATCTGACTGTATCATGTACTGTCCTACTAAAGAAAAAAAATTAAAAAATTATCCCTCCAAAAAGGATGACCACATGGTCATCTAGACAAAACCCAAAGGAACACAGTAGACCTGTAGAAGACAGAAACCACAAATGGAATCACCAGTACGATTACTTTATCTGTGAAAAAAAGAAATAATCCAAATCCTTCTTTTCTGTTGATTGTTTTTTTTTAAAAAGGCATTTTCAAACACGTCAGAAGCAAGAAGTGATCAAAATATTTAACAGTTTTGGTATGAAACACTAGTAGATCTCATTTCAAACTTTTCACCTTTATTGCTACATCTTGTTTGTAGTTCAGCAGTTATTGATCTCATACCTGCTGAGAGCTGTTAGCAAATGTGCTTGCTGAAGAGCAATTCCCGTATCTTTTGGTGTGACAACCATCAGATTGTGCAGAAGGCTGCAAACAGCTGACAAAAGGGCAGGTGTGACTACAGTACGCTGTTTAGACAGAGTAGCAGACATGGGAGAATCACGTTGACTTGGAGATTCTGTTGTGGTTGTATCGCTTTGACCTAGAATGTGTTTAATAAAAAAAAAAAAAGAAGAAAAACCACAAAAGATTAATTAGAGCAGTTACATAAAGCAAATTACTTTTTCTTTTTCATAAAATACCCAAGTTCCTTCTACATTTAAAATAGTATATTCTGAAATGCGAAAAAATAAAACAACCAAGAAATCAGATACAGGAAAAGTGTTATTTAAAATAGTTCTGAAATAAAATGTTCCTTCTACAAGGCACTAGTAATCATTAAAGATAAATGGTAAATTTGGGGAGATACAAATTTTCACTTCTTTCCTTAACAGAAAAATATTTTATATTTGTAGATATCTATCTCCATATATAATTTTATATGTTTTTTAACATTTTATACATTTTTCTCTTTCTACATATAAAGATAATTATATACACATCTGTGCATGTATGTGCACGTATGCATAGGACAGATTTACCAAAATTGAAAGTTTTTGAAAAGGTTACTGGATGACAGGAATGGAACCTAAGTCTTGAGTTACATTTCAAGCAGTATCAACCATTTTCACTTCTGTCAAATGTATTTCACCCTACTGCATTTTAAAGGAAGTGTTTCATGTTTATCTCCCAAAACAACCACTAGAAGAATCAATGGTGACTCTTCCAGTAATGTGCAAGCTTTGCATGGATGTACAAATACCGGAATTGGGGCAGGCTTATACATTGTATTCATCATTATGTACCCAAACTCAAAGTTTGACTTGCCTTGTGCCATAAGCCGATCAACTACAGTTTCAGGAATAAAACTGGTTGAGTTTGTTGGGACTGTTGCCTGAAGTTGAGTAACACTCCTCAGTGATGGTGATGCAGACTGGATCTAGGAAGACATAAAAAGAAAACTAGTTGATTTCAGCTTTTATAGAGCAGACTTTTATTTATATTTTGCTTGAAGAGGGGGTAACCACCCCACAAAACAAAAAACGGTATCAAAATTACTGTTCAAAACCAATTTGATTAAATTTTACTCACTATATGCATATATATAATTTATAAACATCCAGTAATTGAAGCTATTGAACAACACACAATTTGAACAGCCTAAACCGTTTCAGTTAAAAACTGATCAATGCCCATGTTACTGGAAATTCCTCCTCTTCATCCTTCTATTTTAATCCATATGATTGACTCCATCTATGTTTGGACTAAGATAGAAAGGCATTACTGAAGCATTTGAACTGCAATTTTTCATGGACTATTTGCTCTACTGAGAAAATCTGCATTTGTCCATTTGTACCAGGATATGTGCAGATAAAAATATCACAAGGGCATTAGTGATCAGCCAAAGTTGAAGTTCCAGAGTCTTTCCAACTCTGGGTCCTTCTCTTAACCTTAGTTCTGTGATCCTTAGATATATTCATTTCATGGTGAAGATATGAGATATTTACATGACAGTAGATAATTTTACTGTCATACTACCATACTCCTTGTACCAATCCTACATTATCTATCATAGTATTAATTTTGCATGCTTTCAAAAGTTCTTAATCTTCTTGCTACTGTGTTTAAAACCACAAGCTTGAGATCAGGAGACCTAGAGTCTCCAGCTAAATAAAATGGTTTTGTGACATGACAAGACCTGTGACCTGTTTTGGACTATGGGGTAAGCATCTCACGGTACTTCTTCACTTCTGCTTTTTATTTTCTAGCTGGACAATTCACATCAGGTAAATTTTTGTCAAGAGTGTCGCTACACAGTGTAAAGAATACAGAACATTGGGGAATCAATGAAATCCCGAGACAGTCACAGCTTGAAGAACAATGTTGTTAGACTCACAGTGAGCTTTCTAAGGAAGACTGAAATATTTCAAAGGTTTTCTTTTTAAAGTTTTATTAGAGTATCAGTTGCAATAATTTTTTATCTAAGGAAAAGTCAGAAGTGACTTAATGAACAAAAAGGGTGGAGGGAAGGAAATAACAGATTACTTCCTTCCCAGATACTGCATCCTTGTAGTTAGGTCAACTGCTTTCCAGGTTTGGCTTCAATTTACTCAGCAGCATTGTGAGCTACACAAACTCTCTACCCGGTCTTTTCTCATCCCCTAGAAGGTTTAACCCCACCTCCCACCCACCCCCCCCCATCACTTCCGAGTATTATTAGGATTCTATTAGCACATCTTTACTTGAGACCAGAGTCCCTGCATGAGTGAAAGATTGCCACCTCCATGCTGTAACTCACTTTTCTCCCCTAATCTCCCACTACTGTCCATCCTACAGTCTTGAATCTTTCTCCCTAAGCATGCTAGAAGGTTATTGTAATACAGAAGACAAGCTACAGTAAGATTTGGGGTGCATGTCTGAAACCTAGGATTCACATACAGCTTCGGTCATATAAACACTAGTACATGCTTGGCTAAATAATTTTCTTGTTAGCAAAATGCAGTATCAAATTGTACCGACCAATTGAAATTCAAATTCTGTTTAGATTACACAAAGAAAACCCGTATTTGCCAACTGAAATAAATTATCTACATTTTCATACTTGCTGATTTAAATAGTTATTAAAATCCATTATTTATATTAGTGTAAATCAATCCATCTTGACACATGGTAAATTCTGCATTTATTCAGCACTGTACTTCAATTCCAAGCATTCTAATAAATGACAAAAAGCATAACTCTCTTTCTTAAAAAAATACAAACCCAAAACGCAACTTCTAACAGTCCATATGGTTATTATGCAACAAGTAAAGCCCTAAAAGGAACTATTACTACACTGAGAGTCATCTTAAAAGATATTCTTATGAATTTATACAAGCTTTCACATATTAGTAAATAATATCTTATTTATTGCACAACAATTCTTTCTCCATCTTCTAAAACTGTCTGAACACTTTGGGCAAGGAAATAAAAATAAGGTCTTAGATAATGTTTAAAAATCAGTAAGAGCTTTATCTGGTTAGAAAAAATATCAGCTTCCTGCACCGACGGAACATTTATTGGCAATTGCTTCACAGTGGGACATGGGTTAAAACCAGAAATTTTCTGCTACCTTAACAGAAAACATATAGTAACACAATGAAGTTGTTTCCACAACGATCTGCCTTCCAGGAAAGAAAAGATATTACCACTTTTATAAATCACCTTTGATAAGGATGAACTGGGGGTCTGAGACATTGTACATAGTAAAAGATTTTTTCTGCTGCCACCATATTCTTTCTGGGAATAATGAAGCATTTTGTTGCTTAACAGTGAAACAACAGACTTTGGAAAGGGGTCTAATTGGGGAAAAGAAAGGGTTGTGTGTCAGGGGGAGATGATGACTGCAGATTAGAGCTAATACAAAAGAATACAAAAATTGTCTGGGTGGAAATACCGGAGAAATGTGAGCGTTTTGTCATTCATCTACTAGATATGAATAAAAGGTCTTTTCTTAACCTCTAGTATAAAAATCCCTCTGGCATTGCTTCAATAGGCTTGCAGTGATTAATTCTATTTAGCTCTCTTTTCAAAGGTTTAAATCACTTAACTGTACAGCACTCTGGTAACCATGGTTCCAGAAAATAAAGCACACATTTTTATAAAATAGCAAGAAGATTGTCTGTAGATCTTTAACCTGCACTATTTTTAGCTCAAGTTTTTAAATAACTGCTCATTTTGCTAAGCAGTCCTGGGCACAGAACAGACCTAGTGTATTTATGCAGTATGAAGCAAGTATCTCCATGCAGATTGGTGTACTCAATCACATATACTAAACACAAAACAACATGTTGGTTAAAATAAGAGTAAGAATTTGTTCTCTGTAATGATAACTTGAGTTAGTGTTTAAAATATAAATTCTATGAAAGACAAAGATTTTTAATCTTCGAAGAACTGGATTCTTTGCATGTGTATCCACATTCCAGTTTACAAAAAAAATTTACAAAAATCTGTAATCACTGACATTTTAAAGGCAATAAATAATATGCATATAAGTTAATAGAGTACAGACAATCCAGCTCTGCTGCTGTTTTTTACATGACCTTGAATCTTTGATTTCACCCCCACATCACTATTCTTTACTCTATAAAATGGACAAAACTGTACTTACGGCCTCTGCAAGACCTCTGACTATTTTACAGATTAAAGTAAAAAAAGTATAATTTCTGTTATTAATATACTTGCTTTTTAATTTTCTCAATTTTACTTTCTACAAATTCAGGGACAGGAAAGAAAGATGTAGCCAAAAAGTAATTTAGATATTATTTTCACTTAAGGTTATACGAACTCTGTATGAAATCGGCCTCTGAGACCAGACAGCTCAATTAAAGTATGATTACATGAAATCAGAATTCAGAGAAAACTAATAGCGTGTTTTTCTTTTTGTCAGAACTACATATAAAAAAAAATCCAGCAGACTTTCTCTTCACATAAAAGAAATTCATACAATTCAGTAAAAAGATATTACTTTAGCTTCTGCAAAGATCTTCATGACGTGGCTTACTGAAGCAAAAAGCAGTTTCAGCTAAACTGACATTCATTACATGAATGGATATGGACATATTTAGAACTTTTTTTTTTTTTAAACGTTATTAAAATATCACAGAAGAGCTTCCAATAGAAACAATTCTGCTTGGTTTGATAGCTGGTAAGTCTCAATTATTTGTGGCCGTTGTCATCAAACATGTACCAACCACACACAAAAAAAATCATTTTTCCCTTCAGTAGGACCTGCAGACTCCCTGTCATCTGTGATGAGGAAAGCATGCCATCTAGTGGGCTTGGAATAACTACATTTTTCTGGTACCATCAATACACAAAATTCAGAGACAAATTACCACAAATTTTTGGTAATGATTTCATATTTTTTTTCTCATACAGCTAAATAGAATGCTTTGAATCAAACTGTAGGAACATAAGATGTGAAATTATATAGGAATAAATTGCAAATGCTTGATCTCAGGACAAGTTTGAGTTACTAAAAGTATTTCTAAACTTTATTAGATAGACATTTACTAGTCATTAACTGCCCTCTGAAATATAGCTTGTATTTAGCCTCAGTTCCCTTCCTCTGCCTTTCTTCTCCTAACTAATACTAGCATTGGAACATCAGACCTCTGCATCTTGTCTTCTAGCTTGGAAACTCACCTTCTGTCATGTCAGCACTAGTATTTTTTTTAAAAGTAAGAAACTTAGTTAATAAAAAAGAGAGTTTATAGCTCCTAAAAAGAGCCAATGGAAATGAAATTAACTTCTATATATGACAGTCAAAGTTTTTGTGTGAAATCTTTATATATATCAGGGTAAGAAGGAAAAAAAAAATATAACTTGAATAAAATTCTCTTACGTTAGCTGCAAGAGCATAATCTTAGCAAATATGAAGTCTACAACATCTGAAAGACTGAGTGTATCTCAGTATTACACTGCGCTTTCCACTTCAAAGAACTAGTTGTCCATTTGTTAAAAGGAATTGTAAAGCTATGCCCTTATGTTAAACTATGATGCTACTTTACACTCATAAATAAAAATACGCTAACTTGATCTAGTAATTTCAAATTATTTTTTCCTTTTTTCTTAAGCTACTGAAGCAGAAGCAGTTTTTTGTAATGAACTCTTCAACTCTTCAAGACAACTCAAGCACAACTTTAAGTAGATTAGACACTCAATCCTACTAAAAATTGCTGAAATTTCTTTTGTTCATGTTACGTGTTGTAGGAAAGTGGCAGTCAATTTAATCAATAAAAACCAATTTGGAAACAACTGCTTTTAAACAACCGGAGATTCTTATGTAAATGTTTATTTAAACAGTATTCATGTTAGCATCTACTTCCTGATATACACATACTTTCATTTATTCTCGTTTCAAATATTCAAATTTGAATGTTTGTGTTTAAAATAACCCTAAGGGGTTTTGGGGGGGTTGGTTTTAGATAAATGAAAATCAAATTCACTAACAAACTTTCTGAAAAAGATAAATTTTAGCTTCAAACTTAGGGTATACTTTTGCCTCAATTATTAAAAAAAGGCCAGATAACAGTGACAGCACTAGGCAGCAATGCATTTATAATAGAGAGTGAAAATGGTAAAGAAAAATTATAATTGTGAAATATTTTGAGACAAAATTTCAATACTGGCTTTTCTATGTTTTTATTTTTATCACAACCCACAACAAAACTGGGCATAACAATTTTAGTCAATAAAATAAGATAGTACCTTCTTGTGCTTTAACAGTCTTTGTCATATCAGCACATCTGTTTAACAGAAAAGAAACTTCTGAGCTATGATATCATGGCTTCCCTATTACATTAGACGGTTATGAATAAACCAAACATTTCTGAAGAAAATATAAAATTATAAAAATGGATTTCGGTGCAACATGTCAAAGTTTTCTTGGAGTTACACTGCAGTCATTGAAAATACATTATTTTTATCATGTAACTAACAAATGTTATAAAAGCTTCCTCCATAGCCTGATCTGATATTGCAAGTCTACTCTGGAACTGGAGGAATGTATTTCAATTCCTCTTCCTTTTCATTTGCCATCTTGAAAGACAGCATATGTTTACAGCCTTTCATTGCAGTAATCATCCCAGTCAGAAACAAATTTTTCAAGTAGCCACCTGCTTTCTTATATTTTTCATGTCTATTTTGGGTCTTGCAAACACTTGTGCCATTTTATGTTTTATAAATGCATTTTCAGAATCCAGAGTTTATTATGACACAGAATATAATTTTAACCCAATGCATTACTATGGTTTTAACTGATCCAGTTCTTTAGCTGTGTAGTGTAAATATAGGTTCACTCTGAAAGGACAGCTAGAATAAAAGCAGAAGTGACAACTATAGATGGACATAACTGCATTTCGTCAATAAAGCCAATTACAAAGTAATCTCTAGAGAATATGTCTTGCTGTGAGAAGCTACAGAATTCAGCACTGCCTTACACATTTAACCAGTCAAGGTAAGCTATTTTATTTATTTTTGCTTTGGTAAATAACCATAAAAGTTTTCTTTAGGATATTAAAGTTACTTCAGAGTAAATTTCAATTTAGTTTCAGCTTTTTAATTTTCAGTTTAATTTCAGTTTTGTTTTGTGTTTTGTTGGGATTTTTTTAGTATTTGTAAGAGTGCTAGTTTTCTTCAAAGCATTACATAAACAACTTTATATTTGAAATAAATAGGTTACTCTGCAAGTTACCATAGTTTCAGATGTTGATTGAGAATGTGAAGATCGGCTTTGACTGGATGGAGCCTTCCAAAGATTAATAGAATCATCAAAATCTGTATGGAAAACAAAAGAATAAAAATCAAAATCGAACAAAAAAAAGTTTTGTTTTTCGTTACTACAAGATCAGCAGAGAGTATAACAAGCTTTTCAAAGGATTATTTCAGTGAAACAGAAAAGCAGCCAACCACAGTTATCCTTCTGAACACTTCAGAATATCAGTTTTCACACATTGTGCCTATGAATTCTTATCTAGCAAATCCCTTGAATAAATAGAAATTAAATACAATACAATATTCAGCTGCAACATAAAAGAGTCTGGAAAAAGCTACACTTAGCTCGCACTGCAGTTGCACAGCCCTTAGTCATTTGAAATAGTCCAGATTTAGTTTTATTTAAAATGGAACAGCACAAAAGTATTGAAGATACTGGGGTCTCACAGCACAAATATAATGAACAGATGTCCTCATCTTCCCAAAACGTCAATTTTGCATTTTAAAAGAAAACAGTTTCAAGAGAAACCATATTCATAAATACAATGATGGCAGAATTACTTTGTAAATCTGTTTCAGAATAAAAAGTGCCAAAAATTTTATAGCACAAACCTGTCAATAATAGGTTTTGAGGCTTTCATAGATTAGAAAACAACAAAGAATAAAGGACTAGATTACACAGATTCTGAGCACAAAGCTCACAAAAGTAGAAGTCCTATACATATCTTTACTAATTACTAAACTCTGCTAACTAATTTTATTTTTAACATAACTTTGCAGATGAGATTTTTTCATTCCTGAAAAACATGAGGAAAATACACTGGAGAAAAAAACAACATAAATAGTTGCAGACAGATAAACCAAAGCAAGGTCTTCTATTAAGCAATTACAAAGGACCTACTAAAAAGCAGAAACAGGTGATTATAGATACACAACACAATTCTGAACATATGAACGAAGGACTTACAAGCCCTTCAAACACTACAGCTTTAGAGACGGAACAAACATTGTCCTGTCCTCCCTTTTTCAAATAAAAATATTTTTTTTCTTGTTCCTGAAATATCATAGATGATTCCTCCCCATTATTTAAAAGCTCCTGGAAAACCACTTTTTTGGCTTTGCTTTTCAATGATCTGATAAAACATATCTCAACTGCTCACTGAAAAAAACTGGAGTTTGAGTTGCTCTTAGATATGACATTGCAACAGTTAAACAGAACTACCAAGAGGTACAAATAAGAGGACCATGGCAGAAGTGAAATGTGTTGGATTGAAAAAATTACACTTACAGATAAACAAAGCAGCCACAGAAGAAACTGAAGATTTTTGTGGCTGGAATTTTGTATACTGCTGAGGTACCTATCTGATAACTCAGTGAGTTAACCAAGAATATTTCTTTTCCTCTTGTCTGTCAAAGTCGTAACTTGGTAGGGGAAATAACACTCCGCTTCTGTTCATGCTTCTGTAACTTAACTTTAACAGAAGCAGACCTACAACAACTGTTTAAATCTGTAGCCTTAGAAGACTGAAATACAGAAACTCAGGCACACAAAAAAGAAGCTAAAATGGACGAACTTATTAATTTTCCCTCCCTTGAACAATTTTTTGAGCTCTCTGAAAATACTTCATAGCTTTCGAAACTTAAGATCATAATACACATTTGGGCAAGAATGTGGGTTCCCACAATGCATTGCAGCAAGAATTAGAAATATTGTTGAGAAAGCAGTTAGTCAATATAAAAGTTAGATCTGAAATACTCCAAGGGTATACAAGTTTATAAAAAAAATCAATTCAATCTGAGTATTAAATTTGATCAGTCTATGAATTTAATTGTATCTGAATGTCTTAGAATGCAGCTAAATTCAGCATATTAGAGTCTACTCCTAGTCGTGTATCTTTGAAGTTGAACATGTGAAAAAACAGAAGTAGGAGAATCTTAGAAACAGTCCATATAAGTCTTTTTCCTAAACTTTTCATTGTACTGGTCTAAGTCACAACTGTAAAAAGTATTTTACCACCAATGTTTTGCAAAAAAATGTATTGTAGAATTAATTACATCTTTTTAATCTGTAACTTTTAAAGATATAAATAACAGCTCAGAGCTTTGTCTGAGATACGTTAAATTAGTGACTTACCTACTTCTTAAATCCTCAGAGCAATATTTTGACTTAACATATTTAAGTTCATGACCTATATATTAATTTTCAGTTCCATTGTTAGTAAGAATTACTTGAGGTAAGTTTCTCAAAACTAGAAGTTATTTAAGTAGGTTTGAAATACTACAAGATTATATTAACATCACTTACCAGTTATACTACCTTTTTCTATGATGAGGTTGTCTTCCTTGGAAGAATTCAAATCAAACATATAACATCCCAGGTAACAGTGTTTCACCATCTGATTCACATGTTCATAGAACTGACAGTGATCCAGAAGGGCCTTAAGTGCAGGTTTTCCTGTCTGAGAGAGGCCAGATTCTTCATCATGTACACAGGGACCCTGAAGACATGAAATTCACAAAAATAATTTCTTTAAAGGAATCTCTCACATAAAATAAACTGTCAAAAAAACCTGAATTAAGCCTAATACCGTGTATGTGTGTGTACACATAGCTGGTTTACAGGCTGTAACTAATAGGTGCTAAAAATCAAATGTAGATTTTATTAAGGTTAAGCTAAGTCGTAGCATTTTACAAAAGCTGTAATGATTTCTCAAAATGGTAGTAGCTATTTAGCTCCTGAAAAATTTGTTAACAGCTAAGTAGAAAGCCACAGAAAGGTGTAACTGAGTGGTTTTAAGATAATATATGTATCAGGAGACTTTACAATTTTAATTTCTGATTTAATTCTGCTTACAGATATCAAATAATGCAAAAGTTTTCTTTAGAAAAAGATTCATACTGAGATAAGAGTAAATATCCTGAAAAGGTCACCCTGTTCTAAAGTATACTGCCATTATACTAGAACTTTTCATGTCAATCTACTATGATAAAAGATTTATTTAGAAAACAGGACATAAAAAGAAAGAAATTATCTTTGAAGAATCGTTTTCAGCAATTTCTAGAGCAGTGGATTTACACCTGAAAAGAAAGACTTCATAGTCTTATTTCAAATAAACAGTTTGATTTGACTGCCTTTGTTACAGTATTTCTCCAGTGTTTTCTATGGCAACAGAAGAAAATAAAGTCTTAAGCTATAACATAACCTATTTAAGAGTGACCATAAAAATTAGAAGTGCTAATTGGCAAAAGAACCCAGACAGAAAAATTCAAACCAACTACATTCTCCAAGGCAGTTTTAGGAGGCATCTTGCAGTACTTCAAAAAGAAACTAGTGAAAATCATGGAAAAAAAATTCAACAGTGCTAATTAGAAACTTTCTTTGGCAGTCAGAAGAGAGCAGAGGTAGACCAACTGCAAATAAATAATTTGAAAAACACTGTTGTCAGGAAGCTCTAGCTCTCCCCCAACCCCTCCTTTTACACTGATCGCAAACTTACTTTCCAAGAAAAAAAAAAAAACACCAAAAAACCCCAGATCAAGCAGAAGCAGTAAAACTATTTTGTGTTACAGGGTTACAACCAGAGTTTTGAATGGCTGCTGCTCATTCTTTTTGGTTTCTGTAATATATAACCAAACTATTTTCACTATTTGCCTTTTACGCCGATTAATGGAGAATCAGTCAGATATGGCAAACAGTTTGAAGAACAACGTAGTATTTCAACAGTATGTGAACTGTTTACGATGAATTATAAAACTGCTGTACTCATACACTGTCAGCAATATACTTACACTGTATCAACCATGACACATGCATACTTTGGAAATTTTGTTAAATTTAGTCAAAATTTTACTAACCAGAACCGTCTTTGTAAGTTTAAAAAGCTATGCCAGATACTTTACTGTACAACAGGGGTCCTGAAAGAGTTACTCATCAATTACATTCATAAAGTGTTCTGACTTCAGCAATCTTCATACAACACATTATGTTGCAGTCTTGGAATACTTTACACAGGTTGACTTCACTCCTGACAAAAAATTTCCTATGCCGCTCTTTAAAGTAAAATAGCAAAATGAACTATTATAAAGCAGATCAACTAGATAACAGGAACACTATAGACATTCTCATGAAGATAGTGGCCTACAAACTTGATTAACAGCTGTTCCTTTTCCAGCCCTATTTGCCTCAGGGATAAAATGATAACGTTCTACTTTGGCTATTGTACATTATTCCTGCTATTCACCCAGATCCACTTAATGGCTCTCCTTGGAATTTGCTTGCACTAAGGTCAACAGACAAACCATCTCAGTGCAAGGGCAAAAAAGTAACTCTGAATTTGATTCTGGTTCTTACAATTTTACATTTTCTTACAATTCTTAAAATTCTTACGATTTTAATTGTTGTTCATATTTTCAACAGTTTTAATTTACTAATTACATAAAGTGTTGTTTGATAATATCTTTCAGCATGAACACTTATTAAGTGATGAGTAATTTCCATTGAACTGCATTTCTGAATAAGAATCACGTTGACTCAAAGCTTCTATTAACTGCACTGGAATACATCGAATTCTGCAACTGGATTCAAGTTCTGTCACCTCACCATAGTTCTTGAAATGTTTAAAAAAATATTAAGCAACTTTTAATAGAGTTTATATCAACAAGTTACAATGGCTGCCCCTTGTAAATCCCCTGCTATTATAAACTATAAGTAATAAGCAATAATATGAAACAAGGGCCAGATTTGTAAGATTACTTGAACATTTTCACTTATGTACATCACTCACAGATGGAAAGGAAAGATAAGACATACTGTAGCTTGCAGCTCTGCAAGAAATAACATAATTCATTTTGGGTGCAGGTGAATCATAGATAACTTATCCTAGTAAAACAGGAGGAATGCCTTTCAGCACTAACTTGATATTTTGCAGAAAGGAACAGATAAAACAGGATATGGTTGCATCTGCAAAATTCTTCAAAAAAGAGCATACATTGTTCCCATATAGGTACGATCTCACATAATGGAAGGAGCAAGATGGACAGAAAGAACAGGTACAAAGGCCACAAAAATTTGAAAAATGGGGAACTAAGATCCAAAGATCTTTATGTAAAATGAACCAGACTTCTTGAAGGTAACATGAAATGAGTGACTCAAGATCAGAACTGGAAAAGCCTCCATGAATCTTATCAGTTTGTATAAATACGTGATGAGAGAAAGTAAAGGGAGACAGATTCTTCTCATTGGTATCCAGTGACAGAACAAAAGGTAATGCACAAAAATTAAAATACAGGAAATTCTATTTCAACTTAAGAAAAAACTTTTTCCCAGTGAGGGCAGTCAAACATTAGAACAGGTTTCCCAGAGAGGTTGTGGAGTCTCCATCCTTGGAGATACACAAAACCCAGCTGGACACAGCCCTGAGCAATTTGCTCTAGTTCACCCTGCTTTGAGCAGGGGGTTATGTTTTTAAGAAGCATTTAAACCAACTTAAGCAAACTGCTTCATCTTTCTTTGGAAAGGTTTGTTTCTCATCACTTACATATCTCTCTCAAAACATTTTATGAACATCACGTTCTCAGAATCTCACTTCCTCATACCCCTCAAATCACGTAGCATTCCAAGTGTGGGTAAAATAAATGACCAATTTCTATCCTAAAATGTTAATGATACTACGTAAGTGAGCAAGTTTTGTAGGAGCCCAAAGATACTATATTAACAAAATGGAACATATATACAAACTTACTTTGGTTCTTTTCTTGAGCTTGCTGGAAGTTTGAAAACAGTTTGTCTAGTCATATATTTCTCTTTCCAAAATGTTACCTTAGGCATGTAACTTTTTAAGTTTATATTTTATAGGTATACTACCATAAGTTTTTATATCAAATAACATCTTTCTGTGACTATGACACATGTGACTTTCTGTGACTACGTGACATTCTGTGACCCTATGACCTTTCTCATCAAATGTAATAGTCACTCACTTGCCAAATACAATCTTTCACATCTTCCACAGGAAATGGAATCACAAGGAGATTTTGTAGAATAAAAGCAGCCTGAAAGAAGTGAAAGTATCAATATTACCATCTAGCCATCACAGTTCAAAAAAACCACATAAGACTGAACAGCACAGTCTACATATTATTGCATTGCTTTAGACATATGTTGAAACACTAAGAATTTTCATGTTCAGGTTTGGAAAAAAAGAATTATTAGAAGGATATAACCTAAACCTCTCAAAACTCACCTACAATAGGTAAGGCTGGTAAGAAAAAAAGACAAGGAAGACATGGAATGGAAGTTACTAGGAAACAAATTTATTTTATTATAAAATACTTTCATCACTGTTCCAGTACAGTCAATCCTGTTGAATGAGCATTACGTAACAAGAAGTATTGGAAAACAATCCCTGAGCAGGAAAATCTGGATAACTGTTTATGACCCTTCACAGTATTGTCCTTATGTATTTGTTTTTAATTATTATAAAATAATTGGAACAATGTGGAGGACACAATGGGACAGACATATATGTTCCAAATATTTTTCTAATATTTTTCTTTCTAAATACATGGCATGTGCGTTTTTCTAATTTATATAAACAAACATATCACACGTATATGTGGGTGTACTGAAACTGCTTTTTTCATATTTTGACAATCTTTTGTCAATAATTTGACTCTTACGAGACTATTAAAATGATTTGGAAGTTAAATACAAAGCATACATTCTCAAAAGCAGTTTGCACAAATAAATTCAAAGTACTACTTTGAATATGGAATATGTAATTAGTTGAGCAACAGAATTGAGAAGGAACTAACACTGCTACAGTTGCTCTTTCTTAGTCATTGGAAAACAGGAAAAACCTTAAACCTAGAGTTGATTGAAAGTTGTAAAAAACATGTACACAGTTTAAATACAGTATTACATAGTTCTATGTGCTGTTCTATTAGAGTACAAACTTTCAGTTCACACGAATAAACGTTAGTGCCTATGCAAATTAGATTATGTCTCCAATGAAGAGATACTTACTACACAACAGGTGATGAGTTCATACCAAATCGTTCATAAACGGAATAAAACAACCACGAAAATCTGGGCTAATTTGTTATGCTTTAGCAACCTATTTGTCTACCTGAGTAAGCTGTAGGAGTTCTTATGCATTCACTTTTGTCATTCAGATCATTTTTGCTTTCACACTAGTCATCTGTATTTGATGCTTCTTGAGTAATTCTACATAAGAAGCTAAACATTTATTTTAATTAGGTAGTACTTACAAAACAGTAGGGTTTGCGTGCCATCAGAGAATAGATATACAGAATGAAAAATTAAAAAAAAAAAAATCTTTTCTCCTTATTGAAAAAAGACTTGACAAACTAAGACAGCAGAAGGACACAAGAAACATACCTCCCTGCGTACCATGCTACATTCAGATTGGTCCAGAAGGATGTTTATCACCGTTCCCCACAGCCCTCCTGAAATATTCTGGCAACTTTCTGCTAAAGCAATACATCCTATTTCAAGAGATGTAAGAGCTGATCCTATTCCAAGTGCTGTAAATCTGACCTATTACATACAAGCACAACAAAGTTATATTTCTTACAGTAATTAGCAACATATTTTTTAAATTATTAAGTTGTATCAACTGAATCTGGAGCTTAAGGGAACAATGTAAAAAGTAACAACCTCTTTTCTTAGATTTCTGTCCACATACTTTCAATTACACCTATGTGCACGTAAAAATGTCAGAATTAATAAAATAGACTTTTGAATACTTAAAAATACTAAGATCATTTTCAATATTCTTCACATTTTACCACTTTAAAATAGCTCCATTTAGCACACTCACATAATTTAACAGATTTGCACCAAATACATCTGCTCTAAATTTGTAGTTCATGTAAATGTTTCTGTTTTGCAACTAAGTAACAGCAATGTCAATAAAAATTGCCTAAGAATCATTATCATGAGTGACTAATGAAAGCAAAGAAGACAGAAGATGTAGGGAAGGATTTCTCAGAAGGCATTTATATGGAAACATTCTCCCTAACTCTATAGTTACTGTTATTTAGCATATAGTCAGTAATATTTTAAATAATGCAAAACAGTAGTTTCAATATTAAACAAATAAATGAAACAAAAATTTTGTAAATACTTAAAGGTCAAAATAAGATATCAACGTAACATTGCATCAACTAACCTCAGGGTCTCTATCTACCCATAAAGGAACCAGCCATGCCAGACCTAGCTGAGAAGCAACTTGTTCTTCACTGTTATCATAAGGCAAAGACCAAAGAGATACCCAATCCTGATTAAAAAAATAAATTAATAAGTTATAAAATAACTCCTTCAATGTCATGCCAGTCTACAAAGAGCCTGAACTACTGATTACATACTAGAACAGTTTAAATGCACACAACACTGATATTCTAGTGGAAAAAAAATTGATTCTGTCTCTATAAACAGGTATTAAAATTAAATTTGTCATCTGCTTCATAGAATTAGGACAGCAGTGCTAAAGAGAGACTAAATGTTTACTTTAAATACTGGGATAATTATTTCCATTCAAAATTTACTCTTTCCATTTTTTATTTTTGCTTATTATTAACATTATCCGTCTGTCTTATATACATGTGCAGAAAACTACCAAATAAGAACATGCAATTATTTCTTTGATCGTAATTCATTCTTTTTCTTCATCCACCTGCCACATGGTTAAACAAAGTCATGCAAACTACCACATAGATTCCATGAAATCATACCTGACTTTGCAAATTAATTTCTTTAGTTCAGGTTAAAAAAAAAAAACTATACCTGCAAAGTGCTCTGTTTAACCATGGCACCACACAAACAACGCATTATGTTCACAATGAATCATGATACCTAAAATTTTACATATATGTCTTCTGACCATCGCAGTCCTGTATATTTTTACACAATAGATAACTGATGTTTCATTTGGAGCAGTGTATTTTGCATGGATCTTCTCAATATACACAGTATTAATTACAAAAAAGCACAGTATTTTACAATCATTGACTTCGGGGAGGGAGGGCCTTAACATCCAAAATCAAATACAAAACATAGGTCAGCAAAGCAAAACCAATGAAATGATACCATAGCAAACAAACAAAACATTAGAGTAATTCAGGCAGACCCTAAATATATGCTCTATTTCTCATGCACTCCTACAAACATCTGTAAGTAACTTCTGTCTATGAGTATGAGCTAAAGGATCTTATCTCTGACTTCACAAGGTGGTTCTTCTAATAATGAAGAACAATATTAGTTCATAATACTCCTAATAAGCAAAAAAATAACTTGCATTAACTAGTTTTCATTTCAAGTCATTAAACTGTGCATTTTAAGTTAGCATTATTACTTTTTTTTAAATCATAGTTATACAGTGTTATACCTCTTGTGTAACACTGCTTGCATAGAGCAAGAAGGCTAATTTTGCTTTTCTCTTTCCATAAGACTCGACACTAAATCACATGATGGTAAACAACGGCCAGGATTTAGAGTTTGATATTATAATTATTAGTACAGTCTAGACAGTAACATGGATTATGATTTAAAGCCACAAAAAAATGCCACCAATCATTATGCTCGTATACATATTATTCTACGAGACCGATACAAAAAAAAAGTCCACTCCTTCATCCATGCATTTATGTCCTAATTGACTGGAGGCTGCAGTCTTCCTGTAGTGTACTTAACGCTTTGCCTCCCTGCAATTCTAATGAACTTTGTCAGCACTTAGTATCTTGAAGAAGGAGCATAGAACTGAAAAAATAGATATCTGGAATTTGGAGAAGCAGGTACGCTGCTATTTCTAGTTACATATGTACTTGATCACATTAAAAGGTTTTCACTTGTGGCTATCAAGATATTAACAGGAGTGGACATTAATTCTTCAAAATTATTACACTAAACTGTTGAATTTGCTTTAACTGCTTCAGGATGAAGGTCATATTTCTAAACTCTCAAAAATTTAGCTCTCAGGATATTCACATGGACACAAAGCACGGATATAAATTTTGCTAATGAGTTTTTGCTAACAGGTCCTTTAATAAGCGAGATTAGTTCTTTCATGTATGTATATATTCTGTCATGTATACATATACACACACATGAAAATATACACACTTATGTGTAAGCGTGTTACAAACTCTGTTATCTATACAAGGCTGAAAAAATAATGAAGTTATAAATCCTTAAATTTATTCATCCTACACAAAATCCTGACTTCTCATTTTTATAAAAAGAAAAATCACACCTTATTCTGACAGAAGGTCTTTCTAAATCCACAGAAGTAGTTGCAGAATGATTTCAGTAAGATTAGAACTGAATCTTCAGCTTTCTTGTATACTAAATATTCTATTAATTTATCTAACATTATATACCAAATGAGATTACCTCATTTTTTTTCATTTTTACTATCTGTTGCAATATAACACATCTTCCCCCACCACATAAGAGAATCCATCATTTAACTTTACCAGTTAAAATATATCTATGCACAGCCCTCACAAATGACAAGGTGAGGACAACTGTAATACACTCACCATATCCTTGGCTTGAGCCATCATTTCATGAGACAAGTGAAGCAAGCAAAGAACTGTGCTTTTTGTAACACCTTTTCCCATGAAGGACATAGCGTTTCCTCCCCATTCAACATAAAACGATGAGATGACCTAAGAGTGGAGGTAGAAGTTCATGGTAGCTCTACTGTAAGCAGCATACAGGTAGAGTACAAGCTGTCTTATATACTACTAAATCATAATTTCAACTTACAAAAAGATGGCAGATTTTTGGCTGAATTTTAAGAATTTATTTATTTATGAGTCATTCAGTCATGCAATGGTTTCCTATATGGTTAAACCTCTGAATTTCAATGTTTTGTACTTGCTTCTTCAAATGAAGAATGCAGTGGAGCTTAATAATAAGCACAATATTGAATCGAAACCTGAAAGTTAGTTTTTGATGGAACAGTCCAATTATTTTACACAGGTTTTTTAAGCTGGTTTGGGAATTAAAAATATAATTTCTTTTCAAAAGTCTGTGTTCAAGAAAAAGGATCGTTTATATCTTTTATTGTGATTTGAAATGGAATAAATGTATCAGCTTTCCATATCCAATTCTAATGAACAGAAATAACGGTCACTGGATCATAATGTAAAATAAACTCTCTCTGAGCAAATATCTAACTATACATGTTAAAATAAAAGGCATGCTGCTTCCAACAGTCCATGCCCCCAATTATTTTTTTTAAATTATAATCTTAAGACTTCCACTTCTAGATGGATTTTTCTCCCCAAAACATGGCAATTTAAACTTCTCTATTACTGATGCTGTTTTTTCTTTCAGTGTTCCACTCTACAGGAATTCCTTTCAAACCCACTTCTTCCCCTCCCCGCAAAAAGAAACCTACAATTTACTTTCACATTTAGGCCAAGTAAAACTGCACAATTCTTCTGCACATAGAGCTTATGTATTACCTGCTGATTTCATTGAGTAACATTTATTATGATTTTGTCCAGTAATAATCTTTCACTTGACAACATCTATAACCCTGGTGCCATTTTTAGTCTAGATTTCAAACTCCAGAACTCATCTAATCAAATAGCTCTAAAATATTTATTTCTACTCAAGAAATCTTGGCAAGTGAAGACTTCATTTTTCATCACAAATATGGTTATCATCTTTATACAAACTTTCCTGCCACTTATCTGGTTGCTCTTCATACCCATTCAGAATCACAAATGAATTAAAAGTCTTAAATTATTTAAGGCTTTTTCAAGCCTCTACCAATGCAACATAGATTTTAGTATTTGAAACAGTTTTAAGAAGACTGGAGTTTCCAAAAGACGTAATTTTAGGAGCAAAAACTAATTGCCTATCACATCCGTGGACTTAGCAAACAAATAAGAACACTGAAAACAACAATGAAATCTTGGCATCCTAAGAACTGCAGTATCTTGAACTACCTCTTTTCTCATTTCTCAGTGTTAATAACCTGCTTAACAAGTTACTGTTCCCCCAGACCTCCTTTCACACATGGATTTTGCCTGTGGAAGAAGATCTTCGATTTTTCCTCTTAAGAGTTTCAGCTACTAAAAAAAAAAAAAAACCAAACCAACACACACATCTATTTTTCATCTTGCTGAAACTATAGTCACTTTATATTACCTCTTAATAGGAGATAAAGGCACACACAATACAACTTATCATCACAAGTACAGATACACATCACTCAATCTAGTCTCCATAGTTTTGCTATTTACTTTGCAGAAAAAAGCCCATTTCCCACACGTACATCCTTAGTGATGATATTCACTAAAAGTAAATCATAAAAATTATAGTACCATTAGTTACACGGTTCTTTACAAACATTCAAACCAAAAGCTAAGGTATAACATAAGCCACTTACCTCAAGAAGACCTGTTAAGTATTTCTTACAAATTGTGACAGGTTCAACTGCAGCAGAGTGGGTACTCCAGTCTGGATGTGCAGTAACATGAACCATTCCTCTTAATGTTCTCTCCAGTGAAGGAAGTCCATAAAAATGTGGTGCATCTGTTAGCCTTAAGCACTGTAGCAGCTTCAGAGCCAGCTCAGTTCTGAAAGAGCCAGCAAGTTCCAAGCCCTCTCTGGTTTAATTATAAAAAACAAGAAAAAAACCCAACTGTTGACGTGAAACTATTACAATAAATCATTTTAAAAGAGGCCAATGCCTCATTCTTCTTACTGTTAGTCTGCAAGTCTCAACATTTCAATTAGTTACTATTGCCTTATGCACAGAGTAACATGGAGTTAAATTCGACATTTCTAGCTTCACCCAGGTTCTGAAAGCATAATATTGCATTTGATTATAACAGGGCTGTTTAACCAAAATAGGACAAATTAGATATAACTCTAATTATTAATGGGCATGTTAAATAAAGACCAAGAGATTGAAGACAATGGGTAACACAAGAAGAGTTACAAAGCTGAATAGCTATGCTTATGTTTGTTCTGGTTCAAGAAACAAATTTAAAAATATTTCCTGCAAAATACTATCAATCTAGAATTCAGGTAGACAGAAAACACAGAAGTGTGAGATATAACTAGCAGGAATTTCTATAATTTTCCCTCTTCCAGTTGTCAAAATTTTAACTCTGTGAAGAATGAATAAGGTAACATTTTGAAAGTATCTTTACAAACAGTTATGTCGTGGCACTTCTATAAACAAATATTAAGTTGCAATTGTAGTATCTCTTAGAATACACTTGGACAGAGAGATTCAGTGTGGGAAGATGTTATATTAGAAAATCGGAGAAAAAACTAATAGAAATTCATTTCTGTGTTTGCTTGATTGACAGAGAAAGGTTGCAACTTCATGCTGGAAGTAGCTGTCCTAAATAATCACTGTATGCACTGATAGACTGTATTAGGCCAAAGGGACTTCAGTGAAAATAAACATTTGTCAAAATTTACAATATTTTAATGTTTTACTTTGCTATAAATACTACAAAATCAACAAATTTATCATTTGCTTGTGCAAATTTCCAGCAGTGAAAAAGAAATCTGCTCCCTGCAATCAGTTTAATTATTTGCTGAAAAAGCGACCACTAATACATACACTTCCAAGTCTCCCAGTTAATTTCCTAATTTTACTGTGAAAAGGCCTATCTAATGTTGAACTTCACTTCAAGAGGAGTATATTTCATTCTTACAGTTTAAGATGATTGAGTCAGGATACAACTCTATTCAAATTCTGACCGAGATACAGCAGTAGTAGGTACTATGATCCCTCATCAGAATTACACAGGCAGGTCCATTTAGACTATACCTGTCAGTCACTGACACGGAACAAAATAACAGTGTGTTAAAAAGACGAATGAGTTCTTTATCCAGTTGCTGCCTGACAGCAGTCTGTATTTCATCTATTTCGTCCCGCACTTGGGATTCTGGTCGCACCAGGAGGCCCAAAAGGGATTTTGGCTTCTAAAGAAAAGAATAAAAATACAGATCACATAAGGCATTGTTTAAATCCTATTTTAATATCCACACTAAAGCCATTTTTCTGTTGTGAGCTTGCAAATCACACCCATTATAAACCACAAATGCGACGATCACTGTACTAAGAACTGTTTCTGTAAAAAGCACAGTAAAAAACTCCTATAATTACGAATTACTTGAATCTACTACATATCATAAAAGAATCTACTGTTAAGGCCTTTAAAATCCCCTGGCATTAAGCCATGANTAGGTGTATAACGCATCCATCTCGTGCAAAACACCAGCATTGCCTTCCTGACAGCAACGGCTGGAGGAACTCAATACTACTGAGAATTTCTACTTGATGAGTACAGCAATCTTAATTGAGATTTAATGTTTACTTTACCTGGTTAAGCACAGAGCAAACATCAGAGAAATTATTGTGAAACAAAAAAAAAAAAAAAAATCAAAGTTACATACAGCCATAATCTGCAATAAAAAACCAAGATAACAAAAAAACCCAGAAAACACATAGTAGAAATATTAGTTCAAGATGTATCTTGTATGTCTCAGTTGCTTGAAAGACTTAAAATCATTTCATATCAAGATTTTACACTAATACATTGAATGGGCTATACAAAATTCTATAGGATTCCCAGTTATCCATATAAATGGAAGGACCTGAATTCTGTAAGTAATTGAAATGAAGTCTACTAGCATTTTTTCTTAAGTATTTAGATTGTATTTTAAAATGTGAAAATGCAAGTGCATACAGACTATACTTAACATACGATACCCCTTGTAAGACCATGAATGATCTTGTATACGGGCAGTGTGCCCTTGGTTTGTGAAGAACAGCAATTTGCAAACTTCTAGAACTGCAGCCATCACTTTTATCTTTGGCATTTAACTATTATACAGAAAGATTTAATTATTATATTTTGACAAATATAACAAAAGTTGGTTTATACTGCTTTATGATGTTGATTTCCTTTTTTTTATACTTTCCAATTTTACACATCTTAAATGAACAGTACTGGATAGAATGGATCTCTCAAATAGAAAGCACAGGAGTCTAGAAAAATTGAAATTCAATATTATACATGCATTTTAACCACAACTGAAATGTATGCTCATATAATACCTTCCTCACGCTTACACACTGAAAGCAAAAACTTCTGTCTTAACTTTCAATCCTTGTTTTTAATGCAAGAAGGTAACATTTTTTTACCTCTTTGCCAAAGAGAACGTTCCAACACACCTGTATTGAACCTCATCCTTTTAAGTTACATAGATAATACAAATGTAGTTATGTAGCTAAGCATACCTTATACATCTGTACATGTATGCACGCACGTATGTATAGTTACATAGTTAACCATCTCATGTAAGAATATATATAGCTGTATATACATATAGAGCTCTGCACAGAGCTCTGCACAGCTAATTATAGTTACATTGCCCTATACAACCATATTACCAGTTAACTACACTAGAGCAAGGTACACGCAGGCAGATGTTCTTTGCTTTTGGCAAATACAATATTGGAGCTTAAAAAAACCCAATCTGTATAGCAAGTAAAGGAGAGAATGAAATTTACTCTTGTTCAAAGTTAACTTCCTTCAACACTAAAACCATAGCACTGACCATAAAGTAGCAGACATTAATAGCACAAGATTTGCTATTTCTTGCTTTCATTGAGAGAAACTGTTTTTTTGAAGAACTCACTAGCAACAAATCAGCCAACCAGTTCACAGTTACATAATTTCTTACAGTCTACAGCTAACTTCTTGGGTATATGCTTACATTTTTAAGCAATGATTTCAGGATCCACTTTAGATGGTCTGACTCCAAACGCGATCTCTGCTCTCTAAGCAATTTGTTTAAAAATCTTAAGACATCTACTAAAAGCTTCTCATCCTCCATTGAAGCTGGAAGCACTTGCAGAAACCTGCAATGCAAACAAAAATATTTACTTTCATACTTGTAGCACATTAAAAGAGAACTTAAGACCTCAGCCTAACAGGACTGAAGTAATCTGCAAATGTGGAATTCTACAGAGTAAATATGTATATTACATATATTCACATTAGCAAATATGGAATTATATTATTTATG
>VZSC01002213.1:133200-144605 GCA_013398225.1 Steatornis caripensis | reverse complement strand
ATATCATATATATTAAATTACATATATTTAAATACTTTTACGTAAAATATTGACTAAATTATTGTACTTACATACTATTATAAATTTATTGTGTATTATTACAACATAAAATTGTTATATATATTAAAAAGTGTATTAACATATAGTAACTATGGAATGCATGTAGTAAAAGGCAGAAAAATCTGAACAGGGCCACAGTCAGGGAAGAAAAAAGGTAATTAGCTATTAAGTACTAGTAATTAATAATAATAGCAAAGCCTACCTATGCATGTTAAGTAATGCTTCTTTTACATACAGTATTCTTATTTTTGCTGGTTTTATGTATGTAAATTACAGAATTACATAATCACTGAGGTTGGAAGGGAGCTCTGGAGGTCACCTGGTCCAATCTCATGCAGAGACACCTAAAGCCAGTTGCTCAGGACCGTGTCCAGGTGACTTTTCAGTATTTCCAAGGACGGAGATGTCACAACCTCTCAGTGTAACCTATGTCAGTGCTCAGTCACCGTCACAACGAAGTGTTTCCTGATGCTCAGAGGGCATCTCCTGTGTTTCAGTGTGTGCCCGCTGCCTCTGGTCATGTCACGAGGCACCACTGAACAGAGCCTGGCTCCATCTTCTTTATATCCTCCCTTCAGGTACTTGTACACATTGATTAAATCCTCCTTCTGAGCCTTCTCTTCTGCAGACAAACTAGTCCCAGCTCTCTCAGCCTTTCCTCGTAGGAAAGATGCTCCAGTTTTTCATCACGTTTGGGGTGCTCTGTTGGACTCTCTCCAGTATGACTATGTTTCTCTTGTAGTGGGGAGTCCAGAATTGGACACAGGGGTCCAGGTGCGGCCTTACCAGTACTGAGTGGAGGGGAAGGATCACCTGCCTTGTACTGCTGGTAACACCCCTCCTAATGCAGTCCAGGATACCATTAGCCTCCTTTGCTGCAAAGGCACATTGCTGGCTCATGTTCAGTTTGGTGTCCACCAGGATCCCCAAGTTCTTTTCTGGAAACCTGCTTTCCAGCTTGGTGAACCTCAGCATATACTGGTGCCTGGGGATGTTCCACCCCAGGTGAAGGACTTTGCACTTCCCCTTGTTGAACTTCATAAAGTTTCTGTCAGCACACTTCTTCAGCCTGTTGAAGTCCCTCTGGATGGCACCACAATCCTCTGGTGTATCAGCCATTCCTCACAGTCTTGTAACATAAGCAAAATTGCTAAGGGCTCATTCTGCCCTATGATCTCAATCAGTAATGAAGATGCAGAACAGGACTTAACCCATTATTGATTCCTGGGGCACACTGCTAGTTACTGCCTTCCAACTGGACTTCATACCACTAATCACCACCCTCTGGGCCTCCCCATTCAGCCAGTTTACAATCTATCTCACTGTCTACTCATCCAGTGCATACCTCATCAGCTTCTCTACAAGGATCTTATGAAAGATAGTGTCAAAAAGCCTTCCTGAAGTCAAAGAACACAATATCCACTACTCTACGCTCATCTACCAAGCCAGTCACTTCGCTGTAGAAGGGTATCAGCAGGCTGGTCAAGCACTACTTCCCCTTGGTCAATCCAGACAGACTACTCTTGATGACCTTCTTGTCATTCCTGTGCCTGGAAATGGTTTGCAGGATTGGCTGCTCCATCACCTTCTAAGGGACTGAGGTGAGGTTGACTGGCCTGTAGTTCCCTGGGTCCTCCTTCCTGCCCTTCTTGAAGATAGGAGTAACATTTGGTTTCCTCCCCCATTCTCAGGCATCTCTCCCAATCACCTTCATTGATCAAAGTGGACATGAAATTACATCAGCTAGGATACACTTATGGGTGCATTCCATAATTGCCCATGGATTTATGTATGTTCAGTTTGCTTATGTATTGCGTAAACTGATCCTCTTCCACCAACAGTATGTCTTCCTTGCATCAGACTTTCCCTCTGGTCGCTGGGGCCCTGGATTCCTGAAGGCTGTTCTTGCTAGTAAAGTCTGAGACAAAGGCAGCATGCAGGACCTCAGCCTTTTCCACGCCCTGGGTTACTGGGACACCAGCCCCATTCAGCAGCAAGCTCACTTTTTCCCTAGCCTTCCTTTTGTCTCTCATGTACTTGGAGAAGCCCTTCTTGTTGCCTATGACATCCCTTACCACATTAAATTCCAGGGGAGCTTTTGGCTTTCTTAATAGCATCTCTGCATGCTTGGCTAGTGTCTCTGTATTTCTCTCAAGTTACTTGTTCCTATTTCCACCCTCTGTAGGCTTCCTTTTTGTGTCTGAGTTTTGCTAGGAGCTCCTTGTTCATCCATGAAGGCCTTCTGGCATTTTCACCCGACTTCCTGCTCAATGGCATAGACTGCTCTTGAGCTTGGAGGTGGTGACTGCTGAATATTAACCAGCTTTCTTGGGCCTCTATTCCCTCTAGGGCCTGATCCCATCAGATACTAACAATGAGATCTTTCAGAAAGTCAAAATTTGCTCTCCTGAAATCCAGGACTGTGATCTTATTTTTTGCCCTCCTCTCAGGATCCTGAACTCTACCACTTCATGGTCCATACAGCCAAAGCTGCCTCAGACCTTTACGTTCCTAATGAGCCCTTGCTTGTTTGCAAGCATTAGGTCCAGCAGAGCACCTCTCCTGGTTGGCTCCTCTGTCACGTGGATCAGGAAGTTGTTGTCACTGATGCTTCCCAGGAACCCCCTGGATTGCTTATGCTCTGCTGTGTTGCCCCTCCAGCAGACAGAGGTAACAACATACTTATAATTAGAATCAGAGGTGCGTGGACAATCAATTCCACGAGTCTGAAAATACAAAAGCTAGGAAATTTACAATTTAAGCATCATAATCTTGAATGGATTTCTGTAGGCAGTATGCTTACCTGTTTATTGCTTTTTGCCAAACAAAGGTCTTCAAAGTGCTTCCACAAGACCCAGAACTGCATTTTAATTCAAGTCTGTCATTCAGAACATAAAAACTAAGCCTAGTGAGAGCAGCTCTAACATCCCTGTGGGATACTGCCTGAACAATTGAATTAAGACAATCTTGCAGTCCATGGTTTGTGTGAGTTATTTTGAGTATACGAATGTCTTCTGAGGATAGTTTTAGGGAGTCTAAAAATCTGAAAAGGTATAAGAGAAAAAATATTAACAGCCAGTATCTTTACAAACCACTTCAGTGAGTGTTGACTCCTTCACTTGCCAGTTCAAATAAGAAGGCAAAACATAAATTGCTTTAACAATTTATGTTTCTTAACCAATCCTTTCTCCCCCCCTACCTCCTTCAAAAAACCAAAAACTAACAAAAATAACAAGCAACTCCACCACATTACAATCCTGAACTATTTGCGCTCTTTGGAAAAATGGCACCTCTCAAAAAGTTACTTGAAAGGTGATATTCACATTGTTTGTAAAGAACTTTTCCTTCATGCTATTGTAAATGTTGGCCACTTGGACTACACTACTGTCCTATTTTCTTAAGAGATTGCCTTTTCTTTTTGCCGGAAGGAATTTAAAATGAAAATGATTTATCAAATCAACAACTGCAAAGTTTCCAACAGCTCAGAAGCACACTGTTTACGAATAAAACTCATAGGCTCTCTGAAAGGACGAAAGTAAAAACTGAGAAATTGTCAAGATGGACAGAGGTACAGATACAAGCATGTCAGTCCTACTAAATCAAGGACCTTCTAAAAATGTTGAGTTCTGTACTCAAAATAATCTCAAAGAGAGAAATGATGCATAATCAAGAAATAACCAAAGGATGTAAAGGGAACTTTCTTCATTATCTACCATAATTCTTAGTATTACCATTTAAAGTAATAATTATTTGAAATTAAAGTCTCCAAGGGAAGAAAGAGAAAAGTCAGTCATGCAACTATAAAGGCGAAAAAAGGCAGCTCCCAAAAAAATCTTTAATGACTACAAGAAAAACAGCCACAGAGCCCATTTAAAATCGTTTTAAATGAGTCTGACCATCAATAAAAGTTGAATCAAGCTCTAGACTTCATGTGTAAATGCAATTTAGGTAAAACATTAGCTGTGACAACACATCTACAGCCTCTTGGAGTGTGATCCTTTACGTTTAAAAAGACAGCATTCTCAGGCCAGTAAAAACTTGGACTGCTGTTTGGAGTTAAAAATCTATTTAAACTCGATGGAATGCTAGTTGAATTGAAATATATTGGGATTTAAAATACAGATAAAATGGCTCACGTTTCTGCTTCCTTCTCATAATTTATAAGTTGCAATAGGTTTTCAATCCCATGGTACCACGACAGATTCCAAGCCATCTTAAGCATATCTGACACAGGTTTCATAGTCAAGCACTCAGAAGACAAAGGCACCACAACAGTATGAGGGCTAACTACATGATGAGCAATGATCTTGACTGGGAGATGATACCTAAAAATAAATAAATAAGTATTTTTTAGAAGTGTTTTGTTCGGGGTTTTTTTTTTTTGTTTGGTTCAGGGTTTTGGGGTTTTTGGGGGGGGGGTTGTGTTGGTTTGTTTTTTTTTTTTTTTAATTAAATGCTCTATTAGACCAAGCTTTTAAATTTGCAAATAAACTTTTTGAAACTCTTCTTCAGAGAACAAAGACTTGGAGAAAAAAACCTCAATTTTAAAAATGCAGACAACTTCAGATTTAACATCAAACGTCCCCCTCCATTCTCCCATCTCCATACTTCGGGAAGAACAGAAAATGGAAAGAATTAAGTTAACTGTAAAAAAACCCCAAAAAAACCCCACCCATACATACCTTCTAACAACAGCAACAGGTAAACTGAAGGCAGGTAGGCCAGTATCATTAGTGGTTACGCCATCAGCCCTGCAAGAGATTAAGTTATAGTTACTATTCCCTACTTTAAGTTTCAATTTTCTACTAATGCTACACTTACTATTTCTTTATTATTCAGATACAGCTGTATTTTTTCCTCCAGCTAGCTCTTTAGTAACTCAGTGATGAATTTGTGTTAATAAACGCTTCTTTGTGATTATGCTATACTGATAGTTCTTAGATCACATGCATACTTGTTGCAGATACACTGCACATAAAAATGAAATTAAAGATTTAATTTAACATACCAAAGCACACGCTTGTTTCTTTTTTCTATTAGAAAAAAAAAAAGCATTATAATTCTTTTCAGTATATTTCATGTGTGTGAATTCTAAAAGCATATTTTTTCCGAAGTATACTGAAATTTCAAATAATAAAATATCATAAGCTGAGGTCTGCTGTTTTAAGGACAACAGCTACACTTAAAAGCCAAAGTAAATAGGAAAATTTTAATTCAGTTAAAAATCCCATGCCTACAGCTAGCTATTTCATTTCTGTAGTTTCCATTTATGAAAAAGACAGATCATAGACAAATCCGGAGTTTTTGAGAATTAAGGTAAACTTAAAATTAACACTGAGGTACGAAGTATTTATACCGCAAAAATATGCCATGTAGACCTATACAGCACGCAACCCAAATATTGAAAGAATTTTTTTGGCCTACAAATATGCAATTTTGGATATATAAAGGTTTGGGGCATAATTTGTTTGGAGATACATATAAATTTATTCTCATTAAAAGATTAAATTTTGACTAGAGAATATGCCATTAAGTAACTGTTTTTTCATACCATGTTTCTGTTCTTGCTACTTCATCAAACAACAGAAGACAAAGCAATACTGTTGTTTCAGTTAAAACCGCACGATCATTTTGGAATATCAGGGAAACTGAATAAAACAAAGAGATTTAACAATGTGTTAGGAAAACGCTGACATTTAATAACACATAGAAGGACAGTGGTTAAATAAAACCAACTGATTTCCAAGGTCATTTTGCCAACATCTTCAAAAGATGCCACAACATGGGTAACACTAGCACACAATGATTTATATTTTAAATATTAGAGATTCTGAAATAGGCTTTCAATTAAACATCTAACCATATTTCACACAATTTCTTCCCACGCATGTATTAAAGTCAAAATAGGATGTTTACCTCTGAATAGCAAAAGCAGTAAAGATGATTGCTGTGCTAGGGACAGGCGAACAACTGGATCAGCATATACAAGTTTGCGTAAGAGTATTAGACATGGTAACATTATGGATTCCATAAGCTGCAGGAATAGAGAAAAAACCCAACAGATAATAATTAGGATAATCTATTATGAGACACTTAAGACAAACTGCCATGCTATGAAGCAATACATTCCATCATATATAGTAGAGAAACGTAGAACTTTCTTAGACAAGCACATTTCACCCGGACATTAACTGCATATTAATTAGCAAGTATTTATTCACTTCTGGTTTTATATTATTAGTAACTGATGGTCATTTTATTGGTCTCTGATGTCACAACAAAATTATAAGGTTTGTTTCCAAAACATGTATTTTTAAGAAGCATATATGTGAGCTGAAGAATTTAAAAAAAACCCCAGATATTTACAACCATATAAGCTTACTCATGTTTTTTTTAAATGCAAATAGTTTGTTGCATCATTTTCATTTTCTGGGTCCCAAACTTTCAGATCAGGAAACTTAAGAAGGGAAAGCAGCTTGCTAGAAGTTAAAGTATCAGTGAACGGCCAAAAATATAACCCAAGTCACTGCTCCTAAGAATGAGAAGATAGTATGTTTTTCACA
Organism: Steatornis caripensis; assembly: GCA_013398225.1. Classification (NCBI taxonomy): domain Eukaryota; kingdom Metazoa; phylum Chordata; class Aves; order Caprimulgiformes; family Steatornithidae; genus Steatornis; species Steatornis caripensis. Next base: position 137,982 of record VZSC01002213.1, on the reverse strand, counting down.
GTACCATTACTTTGCTTCTCTGAGGTTCTGCCTTTACATTTTGTTTTGTAAACTGCATCATCAGATATAGTTTAGTTTAATATTGAATAAACAAAAGCCCTGCTTATTTACTATGGAAAGAGTCTTTTGCACAGCTATATATAAAGCCTTATTTAAATACTGCTTTTTCCATCTACTACATCCTTTATCCTTTTCTCAGTATCCACTTTTCTAAGAACATGCAAGGTTTTTTGTTTGTTTTTCTGTTCTATTGATTTTAGGATGAAATTTAAAATCATTTGAGGGGAGAACTAGAATCTGGGCTAGATTCCCTCAGGATAGTATCCCAATGGCTTATTTTATCAAACCTACGTGGTCTTTCTTTGACCTAATGAAACTTTAAAACCTTGTGTTTAGACAAAGCTGTATCAAACAAGAGGTAAGCAGTGCTCCTACTTCACTTATTTTCTATTCTGGGGGATAGCTCATTTTCTCCGAAGTGGTTTGAGCTGTCAGAGCTTGAGGGAGCTAAGGACAGGACCCCTACTGCTTGTGTTCAAGAGACAGGAGTAAGACTGCTTAGTCATTTTGCAGAGGAAACATTTTACAGCTATTTTACAGAGCAGAGCATTTCAGATCCAAAACTTCTACCAACACAGAGCCAAGAAACAAATTTCTGAATGCTAGCTCTTGAAGAGGTGGATTTTCATATACAGCTGCTGTCTTACAGTCTCCTGCTGACTTCATCTAAACCATTCATTGTTCAACAAGTGCAATTTTAGATTTCTCCTCTAAAATACTCTGCACCTTTCATCATATAAAGTTCGAACATCTTGTTTAGTATAAAGATCTTATGTTCCATAAGCCATATATGCAACAGGTAAGTGTCACAGCCCCTGGAGTGATGTTGTCTGTGCCCTTCCTGGATTAAATTAAAGTTTATAAAGAGCTAAAAATATTATTTCAAAGTTTATCCTAGACTCTTACTTGGCTATGCAGGATCTGCTTAAGGCAATGTATCTCCCATGTTTGTATTTCTGTATTATTAATTATGCTAATATCTACTCACTAGCCAAAATGAAACAAAGCAATAGCTGCATTACTCTGTATCTCTCAAACAGATAATTAAAAAAATTGACATTAAGAAAAAAAACAGAGTAAAAAGACCTGAAGAACCCAATACTTCAATTTCTTCAACTGGGTTTTCAGTCATTTACAAAAGTGCTCATATTCAAGCTATCACAAACTGGACTAGACATTCCTTAATGCTACAAGGATAAAATAATCTTAGATACTGTTAATCTGGGAAAAAAACATCACCATTACTGAAGAATGTCATTCTTATTAATTTGACAAATTATAGAAATTCCACTAAGCATCAAGCAGTTCTTTTCTCTTGTATATTTTTTGGCAAAGAAGTCACTACTATATAAAAATTCTCATGGCTTCTTAAAATCACTCATGTTTTGGATTGTTGGACTATTATAACAATACTTTGCAAGCAAACTAAGAAATATGCAAAAAGTTTATCCAGTGAAGTTATGCTGAGCAACTTATAGCCTAAATAAGCTTGCATAAAATGTTTTCAAATAATGAATTTGAGAAAAATTCAGGCATTAAATTAGACGGATTACAAAAATGGAAAGTTCAGTCATCTACAACAAATATACACTCAACGGTAAATGTGATCTTATCTACTAAGACTCTCCCTGCTGAGCTGATCTTCTATTGGTCAGAAAATTACTTATACTTGAAACTCAATCTGGCACACAGATTCCCATTTACATCAACATCTACTCATTTTTATTAAAATTTGCTTCAGGACTTACATTGAGAGATGATTATATAAAATATAACAATTTTTTTTTTTTAAAAATTAACTAAAAATTTCTTCTTTTAGTCTCTACCGAGAAAACTTTAGGGAAGTTCTGGTATATTTCTGAACCATATCAGACATGGTTCTCTGGCTAACTATTCTTATGGGTAGGCAAACCAATCTTCCTTCATTAAAAGAATCTTAGCACTATCAAAAGTATAATAAAAAATACATATTGCAATTACAATTGTTACTAAACGTTTGTGTTCTGTGCAGAATTAATGCACAAACATTAGTGTTAGAAGTGCAGAAAAAGGCAAATTCTACTACTGTCATGTTGTGCAATGCTTGCAGAAGAACTTGTAACAATAGTTTTACCTTGCCATCCACATGTATACATTCGTTAAGGTAAGACAGAATCTTTTCTATCACACCTAGCTTTTTCACGATGCCATGCATTTTGGTATCTGCAGGAAAAACAAAAGATAGTGAGAAACACTGGTTCTGCACCAATTTAATGTCAAACTTCTTTCTGCAAGATCACAAAGTCTTGCTGTTGAAAACAGGTTTCCAAATTTGCTAATCAACAGAACAAGTACAGCTCTAGCTCTACCAAGACAAGCCTCTTCAAAGTCTTGTTATCTGACTATAGTAGCCTCTTAAACAGTAGAGTCTTAAAATATCTTACATAACTTCCCATAAGAACTTCATGTTCCACAACTACAGTGATCCCCTGTGCAACTCTATTTCAGTCAAACTAGGATTTCACTTGTAATATTTAAAAAGTCTTCAATAGTTTAAAACAGAACTAAAACCAGTATTTACAAAAACTTAATCACCATTACAGTATTTTCCACCAAACCCATGATTTGGAGCATCTGGTTCAAGAATATTCAACAACAAAAAAGGTATGTCATTTGGTTGGTTTGGTTTGTTGGGGTTTTTTAAATAATTATGAAGTGATTCTTATATGAAATTTGTCCTGATAAACTTGTATTTTCTCCTTTACAATTTCATCCTATGCTATGTTTCATATTATCTTTTGACATCTGAAAACCTTCACAGACATAACTAAATTTATTTTACTAGACAAAGTAGACATTTCCTCATTTTTGTGATCACTTTTTTGACAAGAAAAATGTTGATTTAAATATTATCCAAGACCTCACCATCCCACAGTGAAAAACTTATGTTCTACCACTAGGATTTGAGTTCCTGGAAGAAAACATACTGAAATCAGAGTTTGAGTAGGTATAGTACAAACATCCAGGTTTGAAACTACAGTTACGACCCTGCGTTGAACCAAATAATGATCTATGCAAGACTGCTTACTTGCATCTTAATTGAATGAGATCTTCTCTACCAGAAATTCTAAGTTCTCCCCATGTAAGCAACACAACTATAAAAAAACACCTGTGACAAATTTATGATTAGTTGCTTAAAGAGCAAAAAGAGGAACACTTTTCTTGCAAACATATTAGAAGAGATGCCACAGGAAGTCTGCCTCTTGATATTGAAAGAGTGTACAATCATGGCAGCTTTGCTTCAGTTTACTGAACCCTCATTCACACAAAATGACATTTTAACCCATTTTAACTGCAGTTACTACTTAGGCTAACTCAAAACAGAGGAAGAAATTCATGATGACAGAAGAAATTTCTCACTATGTATAAAATACCTTTAGCTAGCCTGTGTAATTTAAGAATTAACTTCCCTAATTAGAATACAACACCACCAAAAATATGTATATATATTTTACAGTTAGCAAGACCAAAAAATTTGAAGTACCATTAGTTCTGAGACAGATTAACAACTTGACAAGCATTAAAAAGTAGGAAAAAAAAAGCTCTTATAGAGCTCTTATAGAATTCAGCTTACCCCTCTATTATGCAATGGAGGTGGGTTTTTTAAATAGTAAGACCACTATTTCTTATTCTTGAGGGCAATAACAACTAATTAATTCTTTATTTGAATTGGTAGATTATCCACAAAAGTGTTAAAATTCTAATCCAACAGTATACATAAAAATTACAAAAGTACCCTTAGTAGAAACATACAGAAAATCTAGCCAAACTGCAAGCTCACACAATGATCTGTACATGAATACAAATTTTCTGAATAATTTTACCTTCTAAAATGACAGCTAGCTGCTCGGCTGCAGACTTCCGTAAAACTAGGTCAACAGCATCAGAAGTCAAGATGTCATACAGCTTTTCAATAGTTTCTGCCTAAAAGTAAAACTGTATTAGATGTACATCCAGTACGCTATTACAAAACAAGGCAACCAGTCAAATTCTCTAAAAGAAAGTAGAAAAGAAAAAGATCCAAACTCCTTATTAGAATGTATTTGATTGGATTCCACATACATGTAAAAAGAAAGGATTAGGTTATAATCTTTTCAAAACAAATCTCTAATAATACCTGCAGAATATAACAAGACAACAGTTTCTAGTGCACAAAAGAAGCAGATTTCTAATAAATAATACTTCATTTATGCAGGACTACAGAAAGCTCATCACTACACAGAAATGCTAGAATATGCTTCTAAGTCTCTGAAGGGGACTGATTTTTTAATGGCAATAGGGTCAGAGAAATTTAAATAATCCTACCCATCCATGCAAATTTCAGGTCCTAATTTCTTGAAGGATGTAGGGGAAGAGTTTAAATCAAGGGTGCAATTAGTGGTCAGAATACTTTTTTTCCAGAGGGGAAGCATCTTAGCATTCGTTTAACATATTGTTGTTAATCTGAAAGCATTGCAGGCACAAGAAGGAAGGAAAATGGAGGGGAGATGATAAAGAAAAACAAAAAAAAGAAGAGATATCAGTTTTCCCATAGGTCAAATACTTGTGATTTGTTTTTCACTTTGTAAAAGCAGCAATAGTAAGAAAACAGACATAAATTTGCAATGTGTTTTAGAATATTTTGTGTTAAAAATGATTTGTGTCTGTTTCAGTAGAAAATTATTTGGGGGGGGGGGGGGGAAA
>VZSC01002213.1:113283-133078 GCA_013398225.1 Steatornis caripensis | reverse complement strand
GGGGGGGGGGGGGGGGGATAAAGCTCTGTGTGAGAAAAATCAGACTATCCACGTACAATTAAATCGTTGTAAATAGAGCAGGCCTGTGCTCTCTGTACTCAAGTTAAGTCTTGCTGTTAACTTACCTGCAGACAGGAAAAAAAAAAAGAATTCTCTTATAATTGCACAGAAACTACTGTTTAAGTTTACACAGAAAGAATCAACAGATTTCTTTTTATGAAGCAAGCCAATGTGTATGAAATGTTGCAGTCTTCAGAAAGTGGTAACACTTTAGTGACTGGGCAGGTAGAAGAGCTGATCAATGACACAATATTTATACAGAGTTTACTCACCTTAAATATCGACTCTGTTTTATCATCCAATTTTAGCTCTACAGCTCCTTCTATAAGAAATAAGTTTGAAATGCTGGAAAGCACACTACCATGCAGATCCGGGCGTTTCATGTTTGCCTCTTCTTCATTCAAAAGATGGAATGTTAAATGTTTAAGCGCTATAGAACGAACCCTATAGGAGCAAACAATTAAAATACAAATATAAAGTCCTCCTCATACTGGAAAATTTTAGCTGTATAGTTAAAAATTAATTAGCTTCTAAAATTAATACAGTCGGGGGAAGTACTTAACTCAATATTGATTAATCTACCTTTCAAATCAACACACTGAATAATAATCAGTTGGGTTTTTTGAGCAAGCATTTTTGTCATCAACATTAGACAACGTGCTGAAATGCTACAGGGCATTACTTACAACTGCTTTTTTACAAACAGAAGACGCAGAGCGGCCCGTAGTCTAATAGTTCGAGGGAGAATACCCTCTCCTTTGTCAGAGGTTGTTTCACTCAAAGCGAGGATACAATTACCTAGTGCATCTTTTGTGTCAGCATAACCCTAAAACAAAGAAAGAAGAAACAAAGATTTTCAAAACTTTAAAAAAATTTGCTTACTAACTTAGCTAATTAAACAAGGTAATTCCCATTTTAGTGGCTAACGGAGAGTGGGGAAGAAGCAATATCCCTGCTCAAAAAAGCAGTAACTTAAGCAAGCATTCAATTTCTGCAGATTAATATTCCTCCATAAAAAAATACTAATAAAACAATCCTGTATACAAATCAAAATAAAAATTTTTGCATGGCCCAAAAGTATTTTGACCTGAAGTTTTACTCTTTAATCTGTTAACAAGATGCTGCTCTGTTAAGGTCAGTTTCCATTTCAAATTCAGTCCCTACAAGAAAATGACTTCAAAACATTAAATCCTACCTATTTTCAGATATTTGGTCAAAGTATTTTCACACACAAACAAGACAAACCAGAATCAGTTATGTAAAGTAATGATACTGCAAACATTTAAACAGCAGAGTAAAATACAAGCCATTTTATATGCATCAGGTAAATACAGGCCTCCAGCACGCTTGGCTCAAGTACCTATTGTACATAGCCATTACAGGCTATAGTATAGAAGAAAATTCTACTCACAAAAATGAGAGCAGGGTAAGTTCCTCCTCGCATGTTTAGCCTACAGCTTATATTAAACCCTTACCTACCTAATCTTGAATATCAATGGAAGATATGTATGTGTGTAACACAGAAAAGCTGACATTACTGTGTGAGAAAGCTCTTAGGTAACCTTTCTCCCATCAATTTCAAGTTCTGAGTGTATTTCCTCTGCATATTTTTCTGTCTGAGCCTCCTACTTCATGGCTCATCTTATTTGCAATTTCTCCCCATTTTTGCCTTGATTCCTGTGCAGTTTATGTAAAGGCTTAAGCTATTTAAGCACTTTCTTCAACTTATGGTAATACTGAACTGCAGGCAACAAATGAATATATAGCAGTGATATGAATAAGTAGGTTGAGTGATATTTTTGGAGAAAAAAGACAAAAAATACTTGGATCTATTAGCTAAGTTAAATAAAAGACTGAAATAAGGCAAAAAAACAGACATCAGAAAAAAATATATCAGATAGGTGCCCCAAAATATCTAACGTAGAAGACTACAGGCAGATCATAGAAGTGAAATTTCTAGCACTAGAGAAAAAACAATAAAGAACTTGAATAGAGCAATCAGGCCAATAATCTGAGCGACAAAGGCAAAAGTTCCCATTTGATAAAGGTAAGAGAAAAGATAACAAAAAGAAAATTTGCACATTGTTACAGATATGAAGACTAAGGTCTAAGGATAATACTGACTGTTGATACTTCCAGTAATACTGAAAACAAATTAAAAACCAAGCATCAAAATATATAAAAAATACACAGCTTAACACCTATTGCTATATATTGAGTGTATACTGGATCAGAATATGATATAGCCATCACAGAGGAGTTAAAATCTTCAAATTTAAGATACGGGGAACATCCTAATAATTATTAACTAATTTTAAAAAGCATGCAATGTTTTAGTCTGTGCTTGGATTATCCACTCATATATTCATTTAAGTGCCAGTCAATACTTGCAGATTTGTACTATAACATTTCAAAGTTACACACTCCAGTAATATCAGGCTAAAATTTCTCTACAAATTCAAAGTAGTAATTTTCACTGACATTGGGACCCCTATAAAACATTTCTCGATTTGCCATCTGGCAAAACAAGTCTGTAGGTATATTACTGTTAACCTATTTTCTACCCGCTACTTAGGTGAATGTTCCGTTTCTTGTTTAACGTGACAGTGTTGCTGTTTGCAAGACTTCATACATCTAATTCAGATTAAAGCACTTCGAAGTACCTGTAAAACAGGAATGACAGGATAGAGGGCCTCAATAAACTTGTTCCAAGTCAATACTGCCATTACTAATCGTCCCTGCAATAGATGCATCAGAATGGCCTTGGCTGTAGAGTTCACCTGCTCAACAACAATAAAAAAAAAGAAACTAATGCAACCACTGATGTGTCTAGGTCAGTTTGTCAATGCTGTGATTGGAAACGTTATACAAAAACATGTCAAAGATGATCTACTGATAAAATATTGTCACTGCAGAATTTTACTTTTAAATTGTCAGTCACACTAAACATTAAGTTGTTAGCAAATCCTCTCAGAGAAGACACACAAACAGTTCTGCCTAAATAGCACTCAATCATTTTCCCCTCAGAACTCTGGTTTGTCTTTTCTGAAATAAAATAAATTATTACTTAAACTTATGCACCTATTGGTCCCTCTATCCTGCAGGTAAGACAATTCTGTCTCTTTTCTTTCCTGACCTTACATTTCTGGGGCATTTCATTCCCAGTCTTTATGATATGCTTCTGAAGCTACAGGAAGAAAGGAGACTCAAAGCTCGTTACATAGCCATTTCACTTTCTTGAGGAAAACAGTCAAACGAAGGTTACCAAGTATTTCAAATTGTACATTATCTGAAGCTCTTTATCAAAAAGGACAAAAGTATATGATACAGCACTTATACTGTATTAATGTATCCTGTATACAGTATGTATACTACATTCAATATTAAAGTATTTACAAGCTAATATTATCACTACAATGGGAACAGAGGGGAAAAAAAAACAGCTTCTCAGAGCTCACTCTTCCTTACATAGTGTAAAAACACCTACCTTTAGCAGCTAAAAAGCTACATTTTATGCCAGAGCTAAAAGTCCTCTCACCCCAGGTAACAAGAACAGCCTTTACACTCTAGCCTATCTTTAGGTGACTGGATTTGTGAAATCACATGGCAAATCTTAAGCCCAACCTTGGAATACAAGGTTCTTCTCAATTTCTTCTCACTGTCACATGTCTAAAAGATGAAGCTGATGCTTAATGATAACTTAAGTAGCAGATATACATCCAAGAAGTAAAAAAAAAAAAAAAAAAAAAACCAAAAACAACTTTGGATATGATTTTCATTATATATTTTCTTAGAAGAATACTAAGAATGCATTATAAGCTAAATAGAATAAAATGAGATCATTTTCGAAACAATCTTTTTAAATTCACTATCAGTTGAAGTCTATTTGTTATGCTTGACCAATCATTAAAAGGAAAACTTGGCAGTCTTTTTAATAAGGCATCCTAGGGAGTAGCCAAACAAAATAAATGCTTTCCTTGGAAGAGATAAATTATATACAAAATACAAATACAGACCACATTATCAAAGATATTTTAAAATACTAAGATCTAAAAAAATCACTTCTAAATGGAATTGTGCACAGCACTGTGCTAAAAAAAAAAATCTAATTTCAGGAGACAAGCTGAAAAAAATAAATTTGAAAAGAATTTGTTAGTCAATGTTCTTTCACTTCTGACTGTAGGGACATTACAGATCAGCTATAAAGCAGTTACAAATAACCTAACTAATTTTTCTTCCCTAAGAACTGACTACTTAGCTTTATATGTAAGCTAGGAAATAGTGGATATATGTTAAGCATTCATGCATATAAACGACCCCAATGGAAATTTGGTCATATTCTCTAATACTATAAAACACTTCAATAAAACATAGGTAATTAAATTTAAACATAGATGTGTTTGTAGTGACGAAATATATTTTTATAGCAAAGACAGTGCAGATTTAAAATGCCTTTTTGCTCAACCAACATATACATTTCAGATGTCATCCTACCTTTACAAAGACTTGAGACTTAATGTTTTTCATAAATGTAAAGCATTATACATACTATTTCATCATATCCACATTTTATTAGGGCTGAACATATTACAGGAAAAGGTTAAAAAACACAGCTTATTTCATTTTTCATTAGTCTATTACATTCAACAGCATCCTATGCATAGAACGTTACTCTGTCTCTGAATTCATAATAAAAAAACCTGTTACAATTTACTACAACTTCACTGTTTGCATACCTTTTCCATATACAAGAAACAACATGTAGTCAAAACTTCAGGTAAGCCTCAGACCACTGTGGAGAATATCAACACCTACTTTGCAAGCACATCAACTTAGAAATTAAGCTACTAAACACAGTACCTTATTCTTATCTTCCTGAAGGCCGAATGTACAGATTTCATATAAAACTTTTGGATGAAGAAGAAAATGTACTCCATGGCAGATTGAAGGCACAGGCTTCATAATACTATGAATACCTAAACAGTCCTTCAGTGAAATAAAGTTGGTTAGTTTTAAAATTCAAGATAGATAGTCTCCACTACTACATCTTGTTTTATAGACTGCCTGAAGCTGTCATCCAGTGAAAGGCTTTCTCTGTGCAGTTTGGAAGATTACAGTTCTGAAAGCTAAGCATTACAGCCTGGAAGAAACACCATCTTTTACAGATCACTGACTGAAAAACCCTGTTGCTACACACAACTAAGAAATACAAAGTAAGTTTGTTTTTATTCTAAATAATAGTGAAAATTAATTATACAAACTTTGTATGTTGTTTGGTATTACACTAAAACAAGCAAAATCTAAAACAGACAGGTAAAAATCTCACAAAAAGATACGAGTCTCATTCAGTGGAGATAGAGGGGTTTTTGCAAAAGACTAGCTCCAACGTCTTTGTACATTAATGAATTGTGCTATAAGCACAGTAAGTTTAGCTGATTAAACACCTGAAAAAAAAAACCAAAGGGAAGTGAAAAATCATTATGAAAGGAATAGAATCTGCCCTTGAGGGATGGGCCCATGTGAACCTCATGAGGTTCAACAAGACCAAGTGTAAGGTCCTGCACCTCAGTCGCGGCAAGCCCAGGTATCAATACAGGCTGGATGATGCATGAATTAAGAACAGCCCTGTAAAGGAGGATTTGCAGGTACTGGTGGATGAAAAGCTGGACATGAGCCATCAATGTGTACTCGCAGCCCAGAAGGCCAACCATACCCTGGGCTGCATTAAAAGAAGAGTGGCCAGCAGGTCAAGGGAGGTGATTCTCCACCTCTACTTTGCTCTCGTGAGACCCCACCTGGAGTACTGAGTCCAGCTCTGGAGTCCCCAACATAAGGACATGGACCTGTTGGAGTGAGTCCAGAGGAGGGCCATGAAGATGATCAGAGGGACAGATCTCTCCTATGAGGAAAGGCTGAGTTGGGGTTGTTCAGCCTGGAGAAAAGAAGGCTCCAGGGAGACCTTATTGCAGCTTTTCAGTACTTAAGGGGGGCTCATAAGAAAGACACGGACAAACCTTTAGTAGGGCCTGTTGCAATAAGACAAGGGGTAATGATTTTAAACTAAAACAAAAACGTATATTCTGACTAGATATAAGAAAGAATTTTTTTTATGATGAGAGTGGTGAAACACTGAAACAGGCTGCCCAGAGAGCTGGTAGATGCCTCATCCCTGGAAACATTCAAGGTCAGGTTGGATGGGGCTCTGAGCAACCTAATCTAGAGAAAGAGGGGGTTGGACTAGATGATCTTTAAAGGTCCCAACCCAAATCAGTCTGTGATTCCACGAACCTCATTTCAGCAGACAAGCAAAACTGAACACCTGAATTATTTTCAAAAGCAAAATTAAATAGAAATATTTCTGAATAACAGCAGCAAAAAACCAAAGCGACTAGCATTATTAAGAATCCTTTTAAAAAAAAAATCATCAGTCACTGCTTTTCCCTCTCTAAAGATTATGTCATTCTGAAGTGCATTGCCTGAAGTATAACCTAATCAACTAGATTTAATATCAAAAATATAACAGCTAACTGTAAGCCCAGGCCTATACAGATTTCACAGCATATAACATGGTAAACAGAATTTTCATTAAAAATGCTTCTAATGAGGATATCATATAATACAGATTATTTAGCAAAACACCAAGAGCTTTAAGTAAGCACTAGTTCTAACCTTAACCACTTTCAAACAGCAGTGATAGGCTTCAGTTTTTATATTCAGCAAAGGATGAGACAACAGACGGAGCAGCACCTTCTGACCCTCAGCCTGGAGCAACGAGTTAGCCTCAGCAGCCTTCCAACTAAAAATAAAAAACAATTAATTTAACTGTTATTTATTTTACAGTACCCAAAGATGTCTACAAAAATTTTCCTGTTAAATTTCATTATAATCTCTGAAAAATACTTCCTGAAGAGGTATACATTCTGAAAAATGACTTGACAAAAGTTCAGAGACCACAACATATTTGCCAAAATCATAGTATCAATCTTCACGTTCGTACATTTATTTATTTTCTTAATACATGTAGGTAATCAAAGACCATAGTTTTTTCAAAATTCTCTCATCAAAATTAGGAGCGTGACAAATATTTATATTCATCTGAAAAAAACAGAGTTCTATTAAGCTTCAATAGGCTCCTTAGATCATGGTATATGATTAGTAAAAAAATCTATGCTTTGGGAATTTTTTCCCTGTAGAGGTACAAATCCATCTCACTATAAAAAGTTACTTTAGTTAAAAAATTGAAGTGAATTTCCTGTTGTCTGAAACAGTAATCAAATAATAATGAATTCTAAAGCATTAGAACACTGAAAAGTGTTTTGATGTTTCATAACTTAAAAACATTTATTAGAGAGCTCTCAAATATAGCTGCCTTTGAAAAAATCCCTAAAGTAAATTCTGAATCAGTATAAAATTAAGATTTTGTATTTCTAATTAAGTGTTCAATACAGAACTTCTCCAAGCACCACAGGGTAATGTAAATTCTCTAAGTAGAGAGACGGAAAATCTAAAAATCAATAAAAACATTCTGTTTAATAAACGAGATGCCATAGTGTAATATAGAGCATCTACAATAACGTAAGTCCTTTAGGATTTCTGAAAGTAAAATAGAAGTTAAACAAATACACTTGGAACAAGGGAACTGAAAAAAAAGTTTGAAAAACAGGCCAAAGTGTTTTAAGACTGTTTCTTTCTGAATCACACAGTAACTTTATATACAAAATCATAAAAGCTTATACATAGAAAAAAATAAAACATTAGTTTTTTAGCACCTGAAATTCATTTTTCAAGAAATCCACTACAGAATGACACAAATTATTTAGAAGAGATCTTTCAGTGGCTAAAATAAAACAATTGTTCAAATATAGGGAACAAACAAGTTGAGCTTCTATTTTAGAAAGTTTATCCATAAAGAAAGATTTTATTTTGTCAAGTAAGATTTTCAAATAGCAATGTACTCACATATTTGAGCATATGTGAATGCATTCCTGAAGCAAGGAAAAGTGCTGATGATAGGGCAGACTACTCAAAGCCTGATCTGCCAATTCTACTAATTCAGAAAGATTCTTGTCCCCCTGAGAAGTAAAATGAAGATAAAGAAATTATCAGAATTAGTAATATTAAAAGTATACAATGTTATTGCATAATCTTGCAAAATTTATCATCATTTAATACATCTTCTAACTAGGGCTTGGTACAGCTTTTCACAGAGAAGTTTATAATTAACCTGATTAACAAATTCAAAAGATTTCTAACAAATATATTTTAGAACCTACTCCTGGGAGCTGAAAACCCTTCAGCTGCTGAATCCAAATAAACTTCTATTAAACTCAATGGGAATAATGTATGTCTAACATTTCACGACATGAACACTATAACTATTCAAAACCCTTTCTAAAATGCCCAAGAATAGACTCATCCTTGAATACTTTATGCTTTTAATCAATACGCAGTTTATGAGAGGAGTATAAAGAAAGATTTAACTATTAAACTTTTAACAATTCACTATTAATATTAAAGAGCAAGTTTTGCTTGTTTTAAAATACAAGTACTTTTTTTGGTAAACAAACACATTAAACATGAGCCATTTAAATTTGATGGAGTTAACTTCATTGTGAACAGTATGTTATGAGCAAAGTATTGTTTCTGTTAAATTCAGAACCTTCCAACATAAAGGTCAGATTAACACAGATTTAACACAGCACTACATTTATATTGCTGTATTTTATTAATTTATTTTAGTATCAATTGTTTTGCGAAATTACTTGTCCATCTGGATAATGGAGAAGAATATTTCAGTATCGTTCAAGAATCTCTTAACTGATAAAGCAAATTATATTAGTTGTCTTCATAACAAAGTGAAACACACAAATCTCACACAGTCTAGAAGTAACTGTTTATTAGACCTACAATTGCCAAGTAGTTGGGAAGTAAAATTTTCTAAGCTATTTAAATACTGGACAACATACATACACACATATATATACACACACTATATATTTAAGTAGAGTATTTGATTCTTTCTTAGTTCTTTGCCCATAAAAGGTCTTGTGCCTGCCTCCAACTTCCAAGTGTTTATTTCTTTGTTTTTACTTAGGATAAGATTTTTACAAACATCATGAGTAGTATTAGTGAAAACAAATATAAATTAACTACACCTTGCATGGTATGGAATACCATGGATTTTCTTCGGCTATGCTAGACTATAGTTTTTACCACAGACAAAGGGAAGTGGAGGAAAGAAATTTGCCTACAGGAAATATTTTATATAATAAAATTCCACACCTTCTTCTGAACTTCTATCATAAAGCTACAAGTACATTCGATTGAATATGCGGCTTCTGAAGCTTGTTTATAAATACTGTAGTTCTCAGTACTCATCTGCTCCAGATAGGCTGCAATGGATTCATGAATGCTTGGGTATTCCAATGAGAATGGCACATCCAGAGAGAGAAGAAATAAAGCGTTCAGCAAACTCTTTTGTAAAACTTTACTCGCCTTTGAAAAAGAAAACAACTGTCAGAACAACAGCCTGAAAATACACTAAAATCAACAACACTAGTCGCAGTCATTCAGTAAGTACAATCACTACTGCTGCCACTTAAAGAAACACATATCAAATGAGTTCTATACGAAGAATTAATTTTTTTTAATTAAAAAGTGAGAGTTCATTAGATGTCAGTCCTAATGTCAGACCTGCAATCAGTCAAAAAGTTGTGTACGATCCAGTCACAGCGCTAACCACCACACACACCCCTGGCCAGGGACAATTCACTGGCTAACCAGTAGATGGCAGAGAATACACAGACCACAATTACTTCTGCATTTAATAAAAAGCTGTCTACAATTCCACATAGTAATATCAGATACTAAGAACTGGAATTTCTATTGTTGTTTTGCCTTTTTGTTTACTGCATGCGTTCAGTATTCCTTCAACTAAAATTTTGACCTCAAACGCAGTAACTTTTTTCCAACTCCTGGCATACACAGAATTTAAATTTATGTATTATGTACATAAGAACATAAAGACAAAAAATTATAAAGAGTCATTAGATTAGTATGTCTACACTTATTTACAGGTACAAGAGACTACTTGTAATAATAGTAAAAGACTTAATATTTGTAACAAAAAACCTGTAACTGAAAAATCAATCTGCTACTCAGATTAAAAAAGGTTTCCATCCCACAAAACCTTCCAAACATCAGACCCCCCCCACCTGAAATAAAAAGAAAAAAGAAAACAAACAAAAAACCAAACCCAAACTCAAAAGCTACAACAGAATATCTTTTAAAAAGCACTGGAAGCAAAGAATAATTAAAATCACTACAATGTATGAAACATAATTGCTTACTATGTTCCATCAGATTAAGAGTAACGATTTTAAACATTATGTAGTTCTGGTCTTAGTCTTACTTGCACGCATACTATAAACAAGCAGGGGGCAGCATAGCTTTGCAAACCATGCATCAGACCAGAAAAACCACTACAGGAGCAAAAAGAACACTGCATTTTTTGAAGACTTGAAATCTGCAGAAGATTCTGAAGAATGCACTAGCAACTGCAGAAAGGACAAAGTTGCCTTCTGTGATCATACATCAGCCAATGAAAATCAGATTAACTTCTCTGTCTGGTGGCTATTTTCACATTATTAATCACCGAGGGAGGTATCACTTTTTGCCCTCTTAAAACGCACAACCAAAATACAATCACTTATAATTAGTGATGGCATACCTTTTCTACAGGGAGAAGTATTTGCAGCAATCTAACAGTGAAGAGTGAAATGCTAATAAATGCCATTCTGTGATGCACCAACATCACCTCAGGCTGCTCTGCACTTATATTGGTTTTGTGATATAATATAGTTTCTCCAAGCAAACCCAAGACCAGAAGCAATTTGTCTTTCTGAAAACAAAATCAGAAATACAATCTTTAGAAATAATTGAAACATTACTGTGTCTTTAAAGAGTTTATGCAGCACCCATAGCATCATTAACACAATTATACCAAATAATTTTAAAATGCAGAAATGGTACAAAGTACAGGGCATTTTGTTTGTCAGCTGAACACAATTGTGCATTACCTCTAGACCCCACTCTACCTTCACCGGCATTTCTGAATACTTTGGTCAGTAATTAACCATTACCGGTTACTCTCCCCACCTCCCTCTTTTTTCTTTTTTTTTCCCCCCTTAATTCCTGCTACACTTTAGAACTTCTGGTATTTTAACTATTTTGAAGTTCACTTTTAATATGGAAATATTAGGAGCTGGTTTCAGTCTGCTAATAAAACTTTACATTAAAATACAAAAAAAACCCCAAAGAAACCCCCACAATCCAAACTTTGACATCATCAAACTTTTTTTTTTTTTTACACCTATTCATTCTCAAAGGAAACAGCAGCACATTTCTCAGATAATGTAAAAACTTGCTCGAAAATCACTATCATTTGGATAAACACAGTTCAATGACACTGGAAAAAACAAAATTAATTTCTAGAATTTTGGTTACTTGAAAAAGCCAGGTTTGTACTTAAGTACACTAGAACAAAGGTAGAATTAATTTCAGTTGCCAGTTTTGGAATGCCAAACAATGATTAACGCAGCAATAGCACATGCAAGATTTAGCTTATTAATTCCAAAAATTGATAATCACTGTTAAGCAATGAAGTGCTACTTATCTGATTCAACATAGTTGAAGAAAATCACAAGAAGCAATTGACTAAATCAAATCAGCCTTTTAAAGTAATTATCAACACATGTTATTACACATTAAGATTACAAGGATTAATTTTCATCTTCAGGAGTTCAAAAACGTAAATTTCTCTCTGCCCTGCTACAGTTTGCAGAGGCAGGAACAGCCTCTACTTCAAGACCATGGAGTTTCAAATCAAAGGTAGACTGAAAAAGTTTATTCCTCCCTGAGACAGGGATGACAATCTCAAAGCTAGTGATCCAAAAAAGCTGAGGGGCTACGGCAACCTGCAGTATCTAACTTTGTGACATAGCAGAATAAAACTGCACTTAAGTACATATGACAAAACCGGAAAACAGTAAAAACTTTAGTTGGGAGGAAAGAAGCAGAAAAACATGGGTAAAATATATACAGTAACAAACAAGTATTTTTGAATGGAATTTCCAAAAAACCCCATATTTTTCACAAAGATATTCCAGCATAAGTTTTAAAATCGGATAAACAAAGAAGCATAAAGCAATAGTTACGCAAAGAAATGCTTTCAAGTGTCCTAGAAAGGAGATGCATGACCTCCTTCCCTTGGAGCTAATATAAAACACAAAGAGGAAGCACGTATTCTAAGCACTGAAGCCTAACAACTCTAAAAACACAGTCTACTTCTGATAAAAGACATTTTATTTAATATAGTTGTTTCTTAAAATTGTCCATTCCGTTATTTTTATTTAAATACTAAGAAAGATGAAGAGCTGGTTGTTATCTCCTGTTTGGCAACTGCTTTATCACAATTAGCTTTATTGAATTGCACTGCACAGTCCAGCTATCCATTACAAATTGATGAGGATTCATAACTTTAAATAGGAGGTGAGTTTTATCTGACACGTGTTTTACTAATAAATCTCAAAGTTCTACCAATGGAATAAAGTTATATCAGCAAAGCTGTTTTTTTTTTTTTTCCCTTTTTTTTCCTCCTTTTAAAGAATCAATATAATTGTATACAATTACCTACCTTATTTGCGGAGTTTTGCATGTTAGTAGCCTGGAAACAAGCATTATCCTACCAACAACAATCAGTATGATGTACATGTGATGATGCTTCCAGTCTCTACTGTAGTTTGACAGACATATGCAATGGAATATACTGATTCAGGTCATACAACAATTAGACAAAAGATTATATTAAGCTTCTTAGACTAAATGTTCTGCAAGAAATCTTCAGTACTGACTTGATGCTGATCAATTATAAGATATTTTGACACGTCAGTACACTAAATTCAAGGAAAAAAAAATTTTCATTCACTGCTAGGTCCTATAAATAACGTAAATATTACAATTTGTATAATAGATGATATGGAAGCCTACAGTAATATTTTAATTAATAACTACTGCCACACCGTTTTTTCAGATTAAGCTGGAATTCATGAAAATACCACTGAAGTCACATGATTTAAGAGCACCCTTAAGTTTTCAGACAAGTTGCAGTTTTTAGACTCTGGTATGTTTGTTATGTACATAAGCCATGCTGACTTATGTTTCAGTGTTCAGTTGTCTTCAAAAATGCAAGTCATTCATTGTTATTTCATCTGTTATTCACTAGTTTGATATTTCATGTATGTAACAACTCTCAGCTGTGCTCAGGTAGGTATTTCCAGCAATTTAAATTGTTTGGTCAACAGCACCTTAACACTTTTAATCTCTCCTGAGCCAAAAAGCCTCCTCCTTTATTTCCCAGCTAAGCAGCAGAGTTAAGGACAGCTGAAATCTGTGCAGGGACCCATAGGTCCTGTGTAGGAAACAGATACCATGTATCTTACAACTCCAGTCTTAGCTCTACACAGTTATCTCTCTAATTTTAAACAGATAGTTTATAAGGAGTAGAAAAAGTTGTCATTTACATCAAATGGGTCTCCAACATTTGTAGTTAGTATTTTTCCCTCAGTTCCCCTTCCCTACACGTTTCTCTCAATGGCTGCTTAACAGCCTTTCACTACAAGACAAAATTCATTACTTATTTTCTTGAGGTGAAACTTCCAAGCATCATCTGGCAGAAGAACTTTACTTAAAATAAAAATAATGTGCCAGCGACAGAACTAGTATTAAACTATTTAAGATTTTTCAAAAGGGTAGCTCAGCAGATTAGATACATGTATGAATCACTGCAGAGCATGTCAGAGGCTTATAAAAGCAGACTGTCAAATAAAGCTGATCAAAGCCTGAAGAATCTTACCAATTCCAATGCAAAAAGGCTATCATCTTCCCAAACATTTTCAGAAATAGCATCACCAATAAGGAACATGTCCTCAACAAGCAATTCAAGAACTTCCATTGTCAATCTCCTACTGCCTAGGAATAGAAACGGGAGGATAAATTCAAATACAGACAAAATATTATGATACTCAGAAAATAACATTTTGAACAAGGGATTATTCCAAATTTGAAATTCTGATCTTTTAATTTTCCTATACACTTCTATTAAACTAACTGCCCTCAACCACCAATACCTCTGAATCACAGAGACAACAACTAGCCAAAATCACAATAGGAGAGATTAAAGCAATCATATACTTGAAAAAATACTGCATTTCCTCAAATCCTATAGCACTACATAATCTTTACTGCAGTTGTAAATCCAATTAGTGGACTTCTTTGAAGTTCAGAATAAAGTCACTTACTCCCTCACCCAGGCGGCTAGGTTACAGATCTTCCCCATGCATTAGCTATTCCAGTTAATCTGCACTTTTGGTATAGAAAGAGTGGCTTTCTCCCTGGATAATTTTGTTTGAGATCTTCTTTTGAAAGGCAAGGAGATGAATATCCACCTTATCCACTTGTACTTTTCTCCATAACAATTTTTCCCCCTCGTTCTTAGGCCTACATTTATTCATTTTCATCGCTCCTTCTGACTTAGTATTTCTTACTAACAAGGCTAATCTGGTCTTTTAGTCACTTTATACTTTGTACAGTTTTATGCTTGAACACAGGGCCAACAAAGAAACCTGGGCCGAGCTTAAACACAGCCTACATTTATTGTAAATATAAACCTCCCTCTAATGTCACAGAATCACAGAATGGTAGGGGTTGGAAGGGACCTCTGGAAATCATCCAGTCCAACCTCCCCTGCTAAAAGCAGGTGCGCCTGGAACAGCTTGCACAGGAACGCATCCAGGCGGGTTTTGAATATCTCCAGAGAAGGAGACTCCACAATCTCTCTGGCAGCCTGTTCCAGGGCTGTCTTACACAATAGAGGAGAAGCAGTCCAAGGCTAGAAGGTTTCCTGAATTACAAGGCACAACACCTGGAGTCAGACCAAATATTTTTAGCCTTGTACAACAGAGGATGCCAAAATTGTCTGGCATCCTAGGGAACCAAAGGGTGACAGTTTCATCTACATACTTGATTTAATGCAACTGTTAGCTTAGCTACTTGTTCGTAGCATGTTTCCATTTAAAACCATGGATGGATTTCACACAGCACCACTGAATTTCCAATTTATTTTTTAACTACCATAAAAATTTCGCGTCCCTCAGTATCTGTTTAAAAAAAGAAAGCAAGCTCTACTGCGTGTTATGATGGAAAATTAATTTATTTGTCACTTTTTCTATCTTTTGTAAATTTTATACACTGTAGAAATCTTGTTGATATACTTGAGGAAAAAAAAAAATAGATGTGTGTGTGACTATATATGTAGTGACAATGACCACAGCTCATGCAATTTGTCACAGCTTAAGTGAAGTGCCATGAGTGAGTATATGGCAGACACGGCCTTTCTTAAAGTTTGCTTTTCCTATCTCACAGAGGTGCTGTTTTCCATTTATTTTAGGCAAAATGTTGCTAATTTGAAGAGTATATGCCTAAAAACTCCAAAAAGCACTTTTTCTCTCTTCACAATTATTTTGCAAATTCCTAATAAAATTTCTTTGCTTAAAACATTTGAAAGGTGACTTAATAAATTTTTTCATTATAATGCAAGTATCAAATAATGGTGGTTTTGAGTTATAGTTTCAGAAATATGTTTAACTTAATAACTAAACGTAACATTTGCAACAATGCTTTGCTGTAGCTGTCATGATATACAGACATACAAGTTCATTCCACCTTACTATTGCATAAATATATCAGCAAAATACTAATTTCCCAACACCTGTGGCAATCAGTATGTGCTAACCGTTCATTAATACTAAATGCACAGGAACACAGATATAATCAATGACTGCAAAACAAATCTTTGGCTGTTCAGATTTAAATAATTGTCTTTTAAGACATGCAAGTATTAACACTGAACTTTAGACAAGTATGGTAGCTTAAAACTGATCACAAAAAGAAACCCAACAAAAAAACCCAAACCAAACCCAAAAACCTCACAACCCACACCACTATGGATTTCTGAAATGACTTCACTCACAAGACAGGTGAGCACAAAAGAAGAGAAATTCCAATTAACATCTCCACAAAGAACAGAATTTGAGCTTAACTGAACCATAGATTATATTGTGAAATGCAAGCAAATTTTACAGTAAACTTACTATTTTTCCTTTACTCAACAATTTAAAGTCAGAAGAAAAAGAAAATCTACACTATACCATATCTAACATATAAGCAAATAATGTTAGTAAAAGTGTGTGTTGATTTTGCTGAAGCAAACAATTCGGAAAATATAACCATACGAGAAACAGTGAGCTACTGTGTGTCACTGTCTCGCAGTTATCACAGTGCGCCTTCAGACCACAGGACTTCAGATCAATGGGAACAGGATAAAACATGGTTTGCTTACAATCTATGTCTCATTAAAGCACACTGGAAGAAAGAATAAATATGATTTAGTAGAATTTTAAAAGCATAAAAAAACTGCAGGCAAGAGAACCAAAGACAGATCAACTTCATCTGAAAATTAAAATATTTTAGGTCTACGACAGGATGCAAAGAAAGAATCCTGAAAGATGGAAAAACTCACTATAATTTAACTCTGCAGAATTGAAGTGACATGGGCCAGAAATGGAAAAAGACAGAAAATATATTTTCTGCAGGTTTACATTATCAAAAAAAAAGAGAACTTGCTAGAAGTCATGAATGTGCTTGTCAAGAATTAATATTTAAATAACACTATTCTGAAAGGGGAAAACAAAACTTTTATTCATTTTAGTTTTATTGCAAAAAAAAATGAGGATTGAATAATTTTCCTGTGGACACAGATTAATGTTGATGTTACTATGAAACAAACAAGTAAATTAGGATTTTGTGACAGAATAGAAAGTCATGAGAAGTTGTAAACAATCATGAAAACAACAGCAAATAGAAGTTTCATACATATTTCATACAAGTTTTGTAAGTTAAAGCCTCTAACCAGCTCAGGAAATGCCGACAGGTACACTAAAAGCACAACGTTTAGTATTCTAGTCATAAATACACATTTCCAGCTCCTACATTTGAAAATCTTATCACGTTTACCAATACATTTTGAATCCATGTTTTGAATGATGTTGTTTCATAACTAAACACTATTTTAGACAACCTAAGAGCAAAAAGATTGTCCTTCAGAAAGGCTTTGCAATTTAGAACGTTTGCAAGTTAAAATAAAAATCATTAGTTGTAATTAGACATTACTTCTGTTTCTTTAAAAAATAACTATAATTTGTTACTGTATTCATAAAAATAAAAACAAATCTTTTCCCAGAATCCCTGTTTATTATTTCTTGAACGGGAGGAAAACTCTATGCTCAAAGAGATCAGAACACATATTTTGTTAAGTGTGGTTATTTTTTTCATCTTCTTGAATGACATTTTATTCACCCATGCCATTTTTCCACCACATACCCACTTCCTCCTACCGCTCCTTCCCACCATCAGTAAAAAAACACTTGAAACTTCTGCAGCAATTCTGGAAATCAACCAGAAGATTCAAGCTTTATAACCTGACCAAAGCCCCTAGAAAAGAACTGTTATAACTAGGTACAGTATATCAGTAATCATCTGTACCTTATTTATTTGAGGTACTCACCTCACCATACCAACTTCTTAAGAGGTTTGTACTAAAGATGGGAAGGATACATAAGTGAAATACTTAATTCAAAACTTTCTCACCTGTTCTTAGAAGAGGTATTGCATTTTCCAAGATGGAAACGCAGAACTGAGGAAGGCTAAGCTGCTTCATCTGTAATTCCAAAGTGTCCTCATTTTCAATTTCTGGTAGGTCAATACATCCTACATCAAGTGGGGAATGCAGAGAGATTCTGGAATTTGCATTTGCTTGAGTACTGTTTCCACTTAAAACAACAAACAAACCAAAACACACAAAAAAAGAGACACAGTTAACTCTTGCAAAGAGAAAATTCATATATGTATAGATGTTAAGAATAGTGTCAAGTATTTCAATGTGCTCCCTCCTTAAATCATATCCTTCCTTCCACCCCAATCTCTCTCCGCCATCCACCAGTGCTGCATGAAGAGAGGGATTTTTGTTAGGTTGGTTTTTTTAAATGTCAGAACTGGTAGCATCACAAGTGAATGCGTACTGTTTTGGCAGTCATCTTCAAATGCATTTAGCATTGTTTACTGGATGAAATACGCATGCAATGAATATGATATTGCAAGAGAAAAATCAGTTTATTTGAAATACTCTTTTTGATGAACAAAGTCCATCAGTTGCCCGAAGCAAGCTACTTACTAAACCAAGTTTCAGCCTGAACTATATCTACTACATTAAAACTAGTCTATGCAGCTAGCCACAAGAATACTTGGAAGGAAAATTAAGTAAGCGTAACCTATGTTTAAGCCTATAGGATCTCTTTGTTCACTGTAAAACAGAAAATATTCCGTTGTCCAAGAAAGTCTTAAGTACAACCAAGTACATATTACAAAATATACATAGTTATTATATTATATATAATTAATTAAAATTATGAGCTATATATATAGTTCACAATTTTATTATTTTCCAACTGCTTTCAAAAAGAATCTAATTCTGTTGGCAGCATTATAATTAATACTAACTCAGAACAAATGGGTTCTAATGTTTTTTTTTTTTTTCCCTTATCCTAAACAACATTTAGCAATCTTGAATTGCTTTAAAAACCTGTATGACTTTTATAGTTGGGGTTTTTTTGGTTGCTTTTTTAATTATTAAACAAGCTGAAGAAACTGAATTGTGACATGACTGTGTTACATTATATTGTCTAACTGAATGTAAAAGATGTCTGAAGAACAGCGATTAAGAATTTAAAAGCCAACTGATTTTAAGAGGTCAATAGAAGACTGTAAGCAAATAGAAGAGTTACCAATATGTTGGTTCCAACCGCACTTACCAGAGGGTAAGGAAGGAGAAGCATCAATCATAAAAACAATTCAGAAGAGGAAAGGTTAAGTTTCTAGGCAGAATTTGAAACAGACAAACAGATAGATTGAAGAGTCAAGATTTAAGAACAAGGAAAAAGAAGAGCTACATATAGAATGGCAATAAACAATTTATATTACAATTATGTTGAAAAATACAAGATTCACTAAAGGCAACTCTTCTGTATCAAAATCAGAAGTGTCTGAGCAACACTATAGTCTTTTCCCTCTATTACATTTTCTATTCAACATCACGATTTTCTTTATGCTGTCTCTGGGCTAAATTATATCTTTGTAAGAAAGGGAATTCATAGGCAGTGAGCAGTGGTACTACAGCACACAGGATGCAGGAAGATGAAAGTGTACTGTCATAAACAGCTCATAATATGGCCTTATACTTTTAATAATTACCACTCCCTGGGTTTTAGATGTCTCCTCACAGCCTTAACTGGTGCTGACTCTTACGTTGATTTCCTTACTACAGTGACAGCCAGACCATTCCTATCTCTTGCACAGAATACACAAGCTACTATCAAACTGTTAACTGTTCAACTAAGGAAAATGGTCAGGTCCTAGAATGCATAGAGCCTGGAGTTCATTTACAGTGCCACATTAGTTACATAATAAAAAAATGAATATATTAGACTTCAGATGAGTAAAAATAACATTTTAATATAGTGACTCCCAAAATGCATTTACAATTAATGATGTGAGCTATTCTCAT
>VZSC01002213.1:100235-113147 GCA_013398225.1 Steatornis caripensis | reverse complement strand
GTGAGTTATTCTCATCTCTAATATCACTGACTATTTAGATACCTAGGATTTACTCAATCACTAAGTCAATATACCTTAGAGCCTCAAACGAACTACCAGCAAGTATACAATAAGGATTCACAAGAACTTTTAAATTCCCACATACTAAAAGGCATTGGTTCTTGAACAGCAGCTTTAAGTGTATTGTGGCAAGATGACTAGCAAAACCACGCGGGAACAACCTCCTCAGTATTTTGAGGGTATACAGACAATTCATAATTTCATATTGGAGTTGAATTTTTAGACGATACACAACTGAAATTTGTTGTCAGATTTAACAACAGAATTTAAAGACTTCAATGGAAATCTTTACACAGCACAGCGTTTTTGACAATTCTGTACGCTGTTACCTATGGGATGGCCATTCAACTTGTAAGAACCTATGGGGTCACCTGCTGAGGGTATAGAATGCGGCACGTAAAACTGATCTTTTATATTCTGAACACCACTTAAACAACTAACAGTTTAATTCATAAACATGGTTTGAATTTTCACAGGTTAACAAAACTCTCACATGATCCCCCACACACACAAGGAGCTGATGATATAATCCTGTATCAGTAACTTCTTAATTGAAGTGTAAGTTATTTCCTATTTTATTCACCTGGAAGATGCTGCATCCCAATCTTGACCATCTCCTCTAGGACGCTGAACAGTCCGTCCAATCACAGATGGCCGAGGGCTACTACTTCCAGGTGATGGATTCTGAGAACGAGGAGGACCTCTTGCTTCTTGACAGTAAGACAGAGATGAATTCTGGGAAGCTGTGCCTTTATGTAACACAAATCATATCTTTTCCATTAGTGGAATCCATTATTCTTAAAGATACTATATAGTACTACATAGTGAAGTAATGGAAAAAAAAAAAAAAATGCAGGATATCGAAAACACCAAGTAAATATGGAGAGCTAGGACAACCTATCACTGGCAAGTAGCAGAGTTTGGAAACTCAGTTCCAAGGGAAAAGCACTTAAAACCACAGTTGGATCATAAATCTTGAGTTTTAAAAATACATAGTGTCTGACTACAGCGATTGGATTTATTAATGTTGTAACTGAATTAGCAAAGAAACAGCCAATATAATTTATTAAGACACCAAATATAGTGGCAATCTTATGAAGAGAATCAGACTACCAATTTACAGAAACAAAGCTGATTAAATTCAGCTGACAAAATGAAAACAGGAAGATTGTTATAACTAATCTGCACTATTAAATCTACAAAAATTAAGCACTAAGAACGTTGTGAAATAGCCCTAAAGACTGTAAAATCCAAAACAATGATTAAACTATTTTCAGCCATCAGAATAAAAAAAGAAAATTAAAATAGTTTATGAAATTAGTAACTAAATTGTTAAACACTCATAGCTTGAAAACTTTTCTGAAACTCTGCCCGCTTTTATTTTACAGATTTCATTTCACTTCACTAATTTCATTTAGTTACAAATCCCTCTCCTGCTGACATACAAACAGCTGGATACTGGGAAAAGCTGATGAATGGGGAGAATCACAGGAAACTGTAAAAATGAACAAGTATCTTAAAATAATGCCAAGTACTCAAAAATATTTACTAACATGAATAGTACTGAACACCATCATTTAGCAAAACAGTTCCATGAGATCACATTTGCTATAAAGCTGTGGGTTGGCTTTTTTTTTTTCAGTCATTTCAGACAGTCTTACCTGTAGTAAAAACACAATAGTATTTCAAATATTTTTAAAAAACTACCTTGCTCTGTGGAAGAAAAACTTGGATCTCTGTGGAAGTTAAGTCTGCTTCTCAAGAAGATGCACAACTGCTGCAGGCACGACACAGCCTGCAAAGCTAACTGATGTCTTCCGTCTCCTCCAAAAGCCAGGTTTAGCAGAGACAAAAGGCTCTGCAAATAAAAAAACATCAATACTGGTAGCTGAACATTAATGCACCTTCATGAACAACCACACCAGCAGGAGTCTTGTACTAAATATAGGTCACAAATGTTTCTAAGTGTTTAAAAATCACAGCAAAGAATATATGGGCTTAATTACTGTTTTCTTACTGAATGCAAGACTATCAGTCCTAAGGAAAAAGCTGAGTTCCATATTATATTTCCAATAAAGTCATTACTTTCATTATGGGAGCCCATTAGAGAGTGTGCATGACAGAGACAAAATTTTATCTTATCCAGAAGAAACAAAGTATTAATTCACAACACACTTCATTACTGATTAGCAGTATACATTATTACAACCAAATAACTTCCTAAATACAATATCCAGCTAATGTCTCCTTTCCTCTGCACCTATAATTTACATAAAGGAACTTTCGTTCAGCTATTTGTTTAGAAATAAATGGTATCATTTACATCCAATTCTTACGTGGCACAACTTATACTACAGCACAACAAAAACATTAAACTTTATGTGAATTCTTGCCTGTACAATCTTTGGCCTTTGAAGGAATATCTCAGCAGGAAAATCTTGCATAATCACATCCTGAAGAAGCTCGCACGTACTCCAAATTAAACTCCGGTTGTTACTTCTCAAAGAGCTAAAAATGTAGTTCACATTTAAATATGTATTAAAACAAAAAAAACCCACCAGTAACCATTACCTTGAACAAGTCTCTACAAGAAAGTTATAATCACAACACTGAAGAATTTAAAGAAAAAAAATATGCTGCAATTCTATTGTCATACTGTTTTTAAACTTGAATTATTCCTTAGCTATAGAAAGTCTGTATACAATAAAGAATAAGCTCAATTCCAGCTGTTCCCAAACCACGTGTAAAACCAAGTTATCAGAAGAGAAATAACTTTATTGATTCTGAATTTAAAATTAAGATAAGAAAGACCAAAAATTCCCTGTGAAGCTAGTGATTATCTCAGTGGTATACAGCACTTCATCTGACTCTTACCAGTAAGAAAGTTTTTTCATTACTAAGGTTCATGTACAACTTAAAAGCACTTGAATTACATATGTGGGAAGTTACATGAAGGAAGAAATTTACTAGCTATTGTATAACAAGTATATTAGTAAGTAATAAGAACCTTTTGGGTATTCTATTTCACTTTTTTCTCTTTTTTTGTTTTGTTTCAGAAACCATTGTTTATGAAACCACTGTAAAAAAATCAAACATGTCCAGTTTTAACGATCTGTGTTCTTCTAGACTCAGGCATAAAGGAAATTAAATATTAAAGAGGTTTTCCAGCTTCAGAGATCTTTCAAAAGAAAAAAAAAAACAACAAAACAAAACATCCCTATTACAAGAAAGCTTACAGTTAGAGTAGACTTGTTATATATTCCAGTTCATGATATTCCACTGCTGGCTATGCTACAAATCTATCACAGCTCTGTGTCAACTCATAAGGAATTCCAACTACAGAACTTTTCCTTGGGCCACTTCAAACACCATTTTTCTAAACGAATGTTAAAAACAACAACAAAAAAAATCACTGCACAAAGATTATCTGAACGACTCAATGCCTGCATAAGGCAATGTACCTAAACTTATTGGCCTAAATCTAGTAAAGATACTGTTGAGAGTATGGATTTCTCTGCCAAGTGGCCATGGGGTAAACTAAGTAAGATTTTATTCCAGTTTGTTCTAAAATTAACTGAATGAAATCTTTGATCCACTTGAGAAATTTAGAAGACAGCCTGAAGTGTCATGAACTCTGAATTAAACACAAATAATGGAGAGCAACATTAACAGAAAACCTGTGCTATTACAACTCATTGTTTATCTGCTCTGTCCAACTTCAGCGCAGCTTTTACAGTCATTTATCAAAAGTTAACTCATTAGGTTATTTAAAGGAACAGTCTAATGATGCAGGAAAGAAACTCAGAACGACTCTTACCCAAGAAAAATAAAAACTACAAGCAAACTGTAATGTTTCTATTACTGTACCTTTCATTTGATGAGAGAACATGTCTATCTGTTGAAGTCAGAGTTAGCCAAGGAAATGTGGAAAATTTTAAGCATTTCACTGCAAAAAAAGGGAGCAGATATTTTGGAGTATATTTTATAGAAGTATTACACTGTATATTTCCACAGCAAATTCAAAAAACCTATGAACTATATACTATCTGAAATAGAATTACCTTTTACTAAATACAGACTTGCACAATCTCAAGTGCTTCTAATGAGAGTTTTCAGTAATACCAAAAAATACTAAGGTAATCTCAAATAAAAATGAAATAAGTTTATTAAAGAAAGTTTTAGCAAATAGAAGACACAGCATTAGTGGAAGAGTACTCAATCTCCTACATCATGCTTTCAATCAAATTATAATTTTGTTCTGCTACTAAAGAATATTTATGAGTACGACCTCTAAAAATGGAAAATTGGCCTCATGCTTTTAAAGTAGTAAAAAATACAGTTGTTACTAAATCATGACACATAATAACTTTTTAACTAACATAACCTTAAAGCTATTTTTAACTTAAAGTTTGCAATATTTATTGTGCAATTCTAAAGATAGCTGATACACTGCTAAAAAAGAAATCTGGTGATTTACATACAGTAACTTCAAAGTCATATTTTAAAATGTAGTTCTCAGAACTACATAGTATGTTGAATATGACACTCTCCTCTGAACTGCTAATAGTATATTGGTACAGGCAAAATAATACTGACCTGTGTTTGTCAGTGAAACATTTCATATCATTTTACTCGCAATAAATAAAAACCTAACACTGGCTTGCATTTAGATACAAGGTAAAGATCTCTAAAGCACCTGATCTAGTTTTCTGAACAGTAGAAAGGTACTTCAGACTAAGTTCTGTTGAAATAAAAAGGTGCTTAAACAACCACTTTTGATTACGGAAAACAGATCTTCTAAAAAGCATTAGCAATTTCAGTAATTTTTACAATTACAGCACATTTTAACACACTTTACATATTACAGTTACACTATTTACTAGGAAAGAGAAAGATCTATTAAGATGAATGTCATTTTTATAAGCATTATAATTGTTTCCGCAACACTAGAATTCATACATACATAGAATAACAACAGGAAAAAGAAGAGCCAATAATAATATTTGTAATGGAACTCTATCTAAATTACAACTCTAAGCACTTTCTGTAATTAACATATTCTTATTTATATCTACACGTACCAACTGTTCTTTTGGGAGGTATTTCTAACTGCGGCAGAAGACTTCTACCTTGACAAAAATATCCAGTGAATAATTCCTCTTGAGGTAGAGCTAAAACAAATAAAGGGTAAGTTTAAAAAAAAGTATGCTAAAAAAAACAACCCCACAAACAAACAAAAGCAAAACTTAATTTATCTTCATGCTTTTTCTGAACTGCCACCCTTTTGCACTTGAGTTTTAACCTATTGAGGAAACAGATTTAAAATAGCCTCAGATGATCAGGAAAGTGGAGTAAAAGAGTGTGTTTATGTTTATTTTGCTACCAAGCATTAAGATTGTTTAATCCACACATGTATAAAATTTACAGTATATGTAGGAATTATGTACAATACCTCAATCAGGTAGGTTCAAAAAGACATAGTTTAAAGAATGCAAACCTAAAAGACTATTGTATTATTCCACATACAGTGGCAATCTTAGGTAAAAAACTATCTAAACCCTTATGTGGGCATAGGGAGGAAAAAAGAAAATAAAAATTAATGAATAGCCACCACATAGTTCTAGCAAACTAAAACTCCAAGCATTAGACCGGCTGCAGAAACCACAGGAAAATTACTTTTATCTCTGAGATTGGACAGTATGAGTGAGAGAGGTGTGTCCACTACTACACCATGCAGTACAACAGCACAGTCTTTCCCACAAGAACCAGGAGGATGAAGTAAGGACCTCCACAGCACATCGTTGTCTTCCCTATACTTTGTGCTAAAATTTTTAAGGCAGAAGAGGAGAGCCACACAGCTGTACTTCTTGACTACATCTATGAGGCACTATAAATCATTGTAACACATAAATAAGTTGGATAGGAGAAGGACGTAATAGCACTTCACACATAATATGACAAATTAAACAATGATTATGTACTTTTCTATGACAAACACTTGTCTGAAACTAAGCAGGTAGTGCATACAACACTAATGCAGTTTTAAAAAATCATTCTACTAGGATCACTTACTATTTCTTTTTCTTTCTTTTTTTCAAGTTTGAATTGCTCTCAAAGTTAAAGTCTACTATGCAAAGAAAAGTAGTAAAGCATACTGGCTTAACTACAGATTTGTTAAAAGTTGCTACACTTGCTGCCATAAAGCAGTCTTTGGAAGTTCACATCGTGTGTCATGACCTTTTTACATTACAGCAAACAGACATTACATACTGAAGAAATGGACAGAGAAGGTCTCATTACAAATGACAGGATTTTTCTTCAGCAGAGAAGAATGCCACTATCTGATTTAGCTAAGATCACACTTTCTCTGACAAAATCTGCTTACCATACGCTTCACTGATCTCTCAGGAATAATTATTCTATACCTGAAAACCTCAACTTTTTATAGCCTAGAAGCTTTTCATTTACTTTATTTTCACTTTAAATAAATGACACTTCAAAATACGTAATTTACCTGGTTGATCTACTAAAGGCTGAGACCGAGTTTGATAACATACTGATAAAGAACTAGATGGAAGTCCAGAAGGAAGGAAGAACAGTCCATCCACAATCCCATCAATTATAGCCTGCAAGTTTGGATCCACATCGGGACGAAGCTGAGAGAAGAACTCCACTGCACCAATTCCAATCAGTTTCTGGGCAGCAGGTGGATGCTACATTAGGACAAATAACTGACAAAGTTAGCCTGAAGAGTCTCAAGGCCTCTTGACCTTGAAGGAGGGGGAGGAAAACAAACAACAGTAAACAAAATTTAGGTTAGATTTTGCCCTTGTTTAGACCATCCATCAGTTTCAAGGATGGGATTTTTTTTCCCCTCTGCATAGCTGCTGTTTAGTGATCACAACATAAGAATGCATAATGAGATCTCTGAATTTTTTGCAACATTCTCTCAACTTTTTTAAAATAAGCTGCATCATTGTTCAAATCTTCACTTTCCAGGAGCAATGCAACTGTTCTAGCTGAAATAATGTCCCAAAGAAGAAATTAAACACTAAAAGAGAAACCAAAGAAGCAGAGGAACTACAGTAGAAGCCCAGGAAGTTATCATTTTTCTTTCAGCTATCCCTCTGATCCATTGCAAGTCACTCAATTTGTTTTCATTTCTGTCTACACACACATTTGGCTTTATTATTCATGTCTTTATAAAACACTCCAAAAATCCCATTACATGGAGCTATAAAATCAAACAATAACCAGTTTTATTTAGCTTTAGCGTGCTAAATATATACAGTTTAAATATAAGTAAGTGTTAGTATGCCATACCTTGATCAAACTGTTCAGAAAATTTAGTACCTCCTCTTTCAGTGGCACAACTGGAAAATTGAACCACTCCAAAAGATTACGGAAAAGCACTTTTTCATGGACCAGATCGGCATACGAAATCAAGTTATGATCTAATTTAAACAGAAGAGTCTTCAGAGATCGTTCTCTTATCTCTGCCAGTTCATGACCTGCCAAAAAAAAAGAAGCATTAAGAAAATCCATTAAATCAGTGGACACAATGTATTTCTTGTTTGGGCAAACAGAATACTGTCAAAGGTCGGTGAAAAAGCTGTCTTTTATGCAGTCGGTATTGCACACGCCAGGAGGACAAGCGCGACCACCCTCACCAGCAGCAAGCTAACCAAGCACATCTGCACGGCGTATTAGTGTCAAATACTAAACCGTACACTGGCATAACCCGGTGCCAAACGTAAAACACGAGGGTGGCCTTCTTCCTGAAGCACGTAACTAAACGCCGAAAACCTCTATCGCGGTACACGGTGGATACCGAGTGCTGCCTCAGGCTCACCAACGGGACAACTGCACCTGTGCCAAGCCTGTAGAATCGGAAGGGGCCACACCTGAAGGGCAAAGCCTTGGGCGCTCCCTAGGGAGGCCCCACCGCGAGCCCCTGCCCCCTCCACGCCCGCGGCGGGGAGAACAGAGCAGAAGGCGGAAAACGGTGAAAGGGTCCGGGGCGGCGCCGTGTGGCAGCGGAGGGCAGGCGGGGGCTGCCGCGCGCCGCGGCTGCCGAGGAAGGAAGCAGCTGCCCCGCTCCCTCCGTCCCTCTCTGCCCCGCTCCCCGGCCAGCAGCCGGACTCCCACACGCAACCGACGGGCCCCTTTCGCAGGTGAAGCCGCCACCACAGCGCCGTACCCGCGCAGAGCCCCGGGGAGGGGTCGGGACGGCTGCGGCGCCCCTTCGGCAGCCGGGCTCGGTGCCCCGGGAGGGAGAAGGGAGCAGTTACCCAGCTTCCGGACGAGCGATGACAACTCCATCGCGCCGCTCTCCCCGCCAGCATTCAACCGCCGCGCCGGTTCCGCCGCCAGCCCGCCCCGCCCCGCCTAACGGCAGCCAACGTGCACCTCGGGAAACGCAGCCCGCTTCCCTCCCGCCTCCGGCCCGCCGCCTCCCCGGCCGCCCCTTGCCGCGCGCGAAGAACGCTGGGAGCTTTCGTTCGCGGCGGGAGCACAAACGACTACAGCTCCCGTGCGGCCCCGCGCCAAGCTCTCTCGCCCCGCTACGGGAGCCGAGGGGGGGGAGGAGGTGGTGGGGAGCGGCTGTGGGGTGTCGGGGGACCTCGCCTGGGCGCCACCCCCTGCCCGGGGTGACAGCCATGGGGCAGGCGGCGCTCCTGCGTTGGGCCGTTGGCGTTCCCTTCACGGTGAATGGTGGACGGAAGACGTTTCCCGGTGCGGGCACCTGCGGAGGCCGGGGACGGCCTAGGGCTTGTCGCTGCCCGGGGGTCGTCTCCTCAGCTGTGGCTGTGGCGGCGGCGGCGTGCCGTGCCTTCCCCGAGGGATAGGGCACCGCCTGGGAGCCGGGAGGGGGTTTGTGGCGTCCTGATGTGAAGGAAGCGCTGACAGGTTTAGTAAGCTTTTCTTGGCAGGAATAGGTTTCCTCGGCATCTTTTGTTTTTCTCAGGTTTCTCCAAACGGTTGCGGGGCGATGGGGGGGCAGGGGGGGAGAGCTCAAGGAACCGAATGGCAACTCAGAAGTCGTTGTGAAATTTCAAAAATTCAGAGTGGTGCTTTTCAGTTAGAAAAGAAGCGGTTACGAAGAGGTTTGCGTTTAGGTAACCACACCTGAGAGAATTTAAAAAAATCAGTGGAGACAGACATGTGGTTTCATCCTTCGGAGTAACCAGAGAAGCTTTGGGTGTACAATACTTCGTACTTAACTTTAGATACGTGTGCGATCACTGGCGTGCTTCTTCCCGCTTGATGTTGATTACCCATGTCCTGAAAGCACAAGCCCTTTGCATCGGTGTTCCATGCAACGCAGAAGCCCAACCGTACAATTTAAAAATCTGCGTATTCCCAGCTTTACGGCTCAGAATGCCGTACCCGGGCAATGCAGTGGGGCTCCTGAGGACTGGTCTGCCAAACCCAAAGTGGCTGCCTGTGCTGAAGAACAGTAAACATTTCAATAGCAATTGCTGTTCTCTGCCCAGACAGGAGCTGTCAGTCACCTTGGTGGTCTGCCTGTAGCTTCATTATGAGCTCTGCATGTACCTGTAGGATGGTGGCTTTTCGTATCTTAAGTTCTGCCATCATTCTTTGATGCAGATTCGCAACATCACCTTCTGCAAAGATCAGATCTTTTTGTTGTTGTTGTCTGCGTCCAGACATGAAATTAAAAAGGAAAGGGTGTGTTTCTTCATCCTTTAGTACCAACACGGCCCCAGTTTGGGAGCCAGAGAATGATACATGTTTATAGTAATAACTGAGCATTTGCTAGTGCTTCTTTTATATGTCTGACAGCACTCTGGAAATAGCTCTTGCTGACCTGTGTAAAGCAAATGGATGAGGGGATAAAGTAGGAGGTGAATCATGAGGCGGTTTGGGTTTTATTTTTTACATAACCTAGACTCCAGAATTATATTGCTTTGTTTATAAT
This sequence comes from Steatornis caripensis, assembly GCA_013398225.1. NCBI lineage: Eukaryota > Metazoa > Chordata > Aves > Caprimulgiformes > Steatornithidae > Steatornis > Steatornis caripensis. The sequence continues at coordinate 103,144 of VZSC01002213.1, read as the reverse complement.
GCAAGGCAGTTTCACAAAGCAGAGTTTCTTAAATGTGTGGTAAAGACACATAGTACATCATAGGTTATCTGACCAGAGAGATGATCTTACTTTTGAAAGATTGTGCTTGTCATCATAAATTGAAGAAATAAAACTGGTGATCGGTGGACAAGTGGTGGACATTGTTGTGTGTACATGCTCATGAAGTTTTTGCATGTAACTGCAAGTGCGCAAAAGAAGATGGCCTTGTAACAGTCACGCTTTCTTTTTTATATCATGTATCGCATGAGAAAGTACATTTTTGTCAGCACTCAACAAAAATGTGAAAAGTGCTGTATGGTATATGCAAATGATTTCCAAAAGGATGTATGTCACTGCCCTCACAGTTTATGTCTAATTGTTTTTCAGGCATGGTCTCCATCACTGTGCTATTCCTTCACAGTGAACTCACATTAATGTCCTCCTTCTGCTATATCAAGGTTGTACTAAATTCTTAATTGCAACTCAGAACTGTCTGTTGTTTTGCAAGACAGTATTTCTGTCTGTGGAGCAATAAAACAAAGGGGATTTATTACGCTCATTATAGATATACTCTGATTGCTGCAATGAGGAGTTGTCTCCACAAGAGGCTGAACTCACATGGATCTATCCGTGTTTTTCAAGAGCAATTACAAAAAAAAGCATCACTGACTGAGTAAAAATTCCTTTTAGCTCTGCACAATGTGCTCATCTAATGAAATATGAAGAGCTCTAATAAGATGCACACAGGGCTGCTCCCATTTCCCCAAATAGGACTGGTGGGAACTTTATGAGACCCAGTATGAGACTCACGATAATAATGGAATGGATTTGTATCTCATTTGTCCAGCAAGGAGAAGGAATTGCTGAAGCATCTCCCAAAATAGGCCGAATAAAAACGTTTCTTCAGGGGGAAGAGATGCATCATTCACATATATGAGTGTTCAATCCAGGACCTTCTCACCTCTTTAAATATGGTCAATCTATATTGCATCAGGGAAATCAAATTTTTCTTACACTGTTTTCAGTGTCTGAATTAGTAGTTACAAAAACGATTCATAGAGTTGTTGCCAATGCAAAGGTGACACGTGCACTCTTTGTTGCTAATATACTCCTCTGCACTGTAAGAGTGGGCATTTCATTTAGATTTTCATAATCAAAGGCCTAATTAACTTCAACTCCAAAACGTGTTCTTAACCTTGAAGAGCGGCTTAAATTTTGCTGCTCTTTTAGACCAGGAAAGGGGTTGAGTGTACCCAAAACAGTGATAGGGGAGCACACTGTGTCGGCTGGTGCAATGTATTTTATGCTATCATGACTCAAGACTGGTGTTCAAGATGATCACCGGTAATCAAATTTTCATTGTTATGAATAGAGTGATACATTATCAGCCAAGTGTGTATCTCAAGAAAAATAAAATTAAAAAAACCAAACCCAAACACCTTTACCAGATATTAAAAATGGAAAAAATGGTGGATGGGTTCAATAATTATTGTCGGCATGGTGAGACAACTAGTCTCTCATTACTGGGAGTGCTGATTCCCTCTGTGTTTGTGTCTCCTGTTCTGGACTCCCACTAGTGCCTCCGCTTTCGCTCCTACCAGCTTGTTCCCATTAGCTTGCAGATTCCCATGACTGCTTCTGAAACCAGGTTGACTTTTTCCTCTCCATTGGCATTATTTAACATGGATGTCTCTTCTACCATATATATTCTTACTGATCTGCAGTCAAAGTGTGTAGGAGTTCCACCACTGGGGGAATTAGTCACGGAATCTCATTTACATTGTCCCTTGTTGTTTCCTTTCTGCACTCTATGTAAGATGAACTTTAAAGAGCTGCCTACTCCTGTCTCGTCACGAGCTTGGTTTCTATACTTCCAATAACTTTTTTTTTAATCATCTCCTCTGTATCAGTTGAGTTCTATCCCAATAAATTGATCATAGGTGGACAAGCAGGGGACATTGTTGCTTGTATGTATGTGCTGTTGAAGTTCTTGCATAGAGCTGCAGTTGCACAGATGAAGATGGCCTTGTAATCTTCACAGTTTTGTGAAGATTTTTTGGCAAAAGCCATCTTTTAGCACTTTTAATACGGGAAGCTCTGTAACTTTGAAATTTCCCTTCAGTTAAATGTAGAGAGAGATGAGCTTGAAAAAACTTTCTTTAAAGAATTTTCAGAGTCTCCTTTTTGTCATTTCTCTGATTCATTCAATGCAGCATGAAGTCTTATTACCTCTGCATTCTATTCGTGTCTGTTCAAAACAATTTTTTTCCTTTCCTTGCTGCTTTTGAGTTCTGTCGTCTTACATTCCTAAAGTTCTCTGAAGTTCACCATGTCAAAGACTCTACCTGACAGGGTCTTGATTCCATTTTTTATAATAACCTTACTGTACTTCTGAGCTTAACTGTTGCAGCTTCTGATTCTCCGTGAATTTCCTGGTGTCTGGCTCTTCACATATGTCAAAGAGCAACAATCTTATGAAGAAATATCAAGGCATGTGGGACTCAAAAACCATGAATTCCAGGTGCCTTTCTGAAGGGAATGCCAAATGGGGACTGTGATGCCCAAACCTCACTGACTGCTGTAGTTAAAATGAACCTTATGACTTACCAGCTGAAAGAAGATTGCTGAAAGAAAGCAAGCAAAGAGAATGACAACACTGGAATGGAAGGAGGTAGAAATGGCCAAGAGAGTTTAGATGAGGATTTTCCCAGCTGAGAAAGTTATCTCTGTATATTAACCACCCTGTCAATCTGCCTCCGATCATTTCAGATTCCACTTAAAAGTGTCCTTTCCTGTCCTGAAGACTTTCCTTGCTTGCTGTCACCCCCTAGCTTTCTCATCCTTCTCCATTCACTAGCTGCTATTTGTAAAAAGAGTATGCTGGTATCTAAAATTGAAAAAAAAAAAAA
>VZSC01002213.1:76962-98013 GCA_013398225.1 Steatornis caripensis | reverse complement strand
GACTTTCCTTGCTTGCTGTCACCCCCTAGCTTTCTCATCCTTCTCCATTCACTAGCTGCTATTTGTAAAAAGAGTATGCTGGTATCTAAAATTGAAAAAAAAAAAAAAAGCCCCAAGTGTTGGTTACCCATATATACAGTCCATACTGGACCTACTGCACATGCACTGTAAAGACAACGTGGGCATGTGCAGTAGCTGTGTGTTTATTTCTTTAAGTGGCTACCAGACTCCTGAAATCAGTATTCAAAACCAGTAGGATGATAGCAGACTTGTAAAAGTTTTCTGTAAATATCAGTGGAGCTGCATGTATGAAAACCCTTTCCTTTGTGCTTTCTGTGGCCAGGAATAGCATTTTATTGCATTATTTTAAAGCTTGTGACAGAATCTCAACAGGTGCTTTAATATAAATTCCTGAATTTTACTGCTTCCAGATCAGGTACATAATATCCGACCTAAGTACATGTTACAAATGTTTGTGTTTGTAGCTGTGTTGATGCAAATTTGGAAGCTCATTTATGATATTATTAATTTATTCTTTATATTTTCTTCCCTAGAGAGACTTTCTAATTTCTCCGTTTGCCTTTTTTTTTCCATTTAAGTGGATCTATCTTCTATGCTAAATTGCATATGCAGATGTGCAATTGACTTACAGAGTGGTGCAGAAAAAACACTTGCATCTAAATAATAGCTAGACAATTTCATTTCATACAGATTATCTGGTGAGTCAGTCAATATCAATATAAATGTCTACTGTGAAACTGTAAAACGAAAGGACTTTAAGAAGCTAAGTGAGAAAATCTTTCTTTCATGATGTTTGCTTAAAACATATAAAAGCACATTTTTACACTACGGGTAATAAACTTCTGGAATTTGTTGGCACAGGAGGTTGTCAGTGCAGGTAGTACCAGTAAGTCCAAAAAAAGATTAGGCAGATTAGTGGAGAACAGGCCTGTAGAGAGACACTAGAGGCCCAGGCAGGGATGACTGACCCACTGTGCTGTTTTTGGCTGGGAAGGAGTTAATTTTCTTCATGGTGGCTGGTATGGGGCGGTGTTTCGGATTTGTGCTGAGGACAGTGTTGATAGCACAGCGATGTTTTCATTACTGCTGAGCGGTGCTTACACAGAGCCAAGGCCTTTTCTGCTCCTCATCCCACCCCACCAGCAAGGGAGCTGGGGGTGCACGAGAAGTTGGGAGGGGACACAGCTGGGACAGTTGACCCCAACTGACCCCAGGGATACCCCACACCAAGTACGTTGTGCTCAGCATATAAAGCTGGGGGAAGAAGAAGGAAGGGGGAGGACGTTCGGAGTGGTGGCGTTTGTCTTCCCAAGACACTGTTACACGTGATGGAGCCCTGCTTTCCTGGGGGTGGCTGAACACCTGCCTGGTGATAGGAAGCAGTGGATGAATTCCTTGTTTTGCTTTGCTGGTGTGTGCAGCTTTTGCTTTACCTATTAAACTGTCTTTATCTCAACCGAGGAGTTTTATCACTTTTACCCTTCCAGTTCTCTTCCCAACCCCACTGGGAGGGAGCGAGCGAGTGGCTGGGTGGGTCCGAGTTGCCGGCTGGTGTGAAACCATGACACCTCCCAAGGCAGCGGTCATGGTCTCTGGGCAGAAAGGGGCAGATGGACTGGGGAAAGCGGCTCTCCCCAGCAGTGTCTTTGGGTCGTCGCTTGGGGACAGCTAGATCGGTCTCCCCTGGTAAGACATTTCTTACTCTCTTCTGATGTGTGAATTTAGATCCAATCAAAGGAAACATACCAGGACCAGAAAGGGAATATGACTTCAGGGAATGCAGACGAACAGTATTACTAGCCTTTACAGCTCTGAAAAGAGCCTTCTGCTTTTAGCATTTGTCACATTCCAAACCCTTCAAAACAGAGATATAGCCCACAGATTTTTAATGACCTTTTCACAGGTAGTAAGCATCTTCTTCCCTAAGAAATATGAAGCCAAATTCAACTGTTTGCATGGGCTTTTGAGTTTTTTTGCCAAGATGAAAAGGCTGGATTAAACTGCCATAAATTGTATCTGCATCCACTTCACAGAAAGAGCTGGTGAGGCAAGTATTGACATACGTAACTAGTTTGCTTTATTTGAGGGCACAGTGCATTACACACGATTTCTGGCTCAAAATGCATTATTACCACATACATTTTCCCTTTTATAAACAAATTTGGGTTATATAATTTAAAATTAATAAACCACTCCAATAAAATCCTTGATGTTAATAAAACATCTAGCATTTTAGCTTGTATCAATGCATTTCTTTACTGCTTTTAGATAACTTAGCACGTTGTTCAGTGCCCTTACTTCATAAAGACAGTTTATTCTAAAGGGACCTTCTTCTGTAGTTTATTGCTTGGATAATATTAAACACCTCAAGATGGTCTACAATTCTGGAAAACAATATATTCCTGAGAACTGTTAAATTGTCATGAGGGTTACCCTTTTCTGCTAATACTAATGCTGTACATCGTTGCAAAGGATAAAAACATGTAAGTAATCAGTCCTTGGATTTGGAAGATAGTCCCATTTCAGCCAACATTATGACATTTTTGTTTTTATTCTGATGTAACTGTAATTAAATTACCAAGTCTAGGCCAAAACAGGAAATACTTCTTCTTAAAATCATTTTGTATCATATGAATTTATGGACTTGTAAAAACTTTGGGGGACATGTATGTCAGAGCTCAATATAATTTTGAATATTATGACTGTTAATTGGTAATAATATTATCTGCAAGCTGTGCAATACGCTTTATTTGCCTCAGAAAGTGAGTTTTTTCAGACTCATGTCATTACCCCTACGCATCTCAGCCACATAGTCATATTCACAAGTCCGGTTGTTAATTAACCATTGCACTGACTTCAAAGTATCTGAGTTACAGAAGAAAAGAGAAAACAGTGTTGAGTGCCTCCCATTTAGTAGTTCTCTCCAGTGTTACCCTTCCCTTAGGATTAATAAATGACCAAAAATGGTGCAAAAGAAAAAGGAGATGAGATTCTGTTTCCATTCTGGCTTTTCAAGAATCCACCAAGTTCCTCAAAATTATGGTTCTCATCACACAAGTAAGAGGTGGCCTGCTGTTCACGCACAGGGCTTGCACCCTCCAAAAGCTGTAAATCCACATCAGGCGGAAAGGACAAGACGGAGAAAATTACTGAGGCAAGTAGTGTAGTGTAAATTGCATCCTGGCTTGAGTAAGGCACAATTTCTAAAAAGCAAGATAAAGATACTTGTACAGCAGAGATTTGACTTGAGATGCAATTGGAATTGTGTATTTTATGTTTCTCAACTTTTCTAGCTTTTGGATAAATGTTGAAAATACAATAGTCATATGCTGAAATATTTAGCAATGGAGTTAGATGCTCTATCTCATGGAAAAAATACATTGGGAAATTTTTCTGTCATCAAAATCCTCAAAATTATTAAAATATTTCATCTTGAACACGATTTCAAAGTGGTATGTGCATGAATTCTGGATTTAGACTTCATTTTTTACATAGATTGTCCCTAACAGAGACCTTATTTCTTGATTTCTCACGTGACTTTCCTAGACTTTGAGTCTTGGACTCCCAAGGATCTTTACCATTCCTTGTCCCCTAAATATTGCTATTGCTGTTGCATTTGGTACTGCATGCTTTTATATTGGTACAGTAACTCTTAGAGACTCTGATACTATATATTTCTCACTTGCTGTCTGTGAGCTCACGTGGCTTGTCATTGCCCACAATTCTGACATCAGGAGATCTGCAAGAGCTGTAGTTGCCTTAATGTTCTTGGACAGTAACGTGAACAATGTGAGACTCAATTTTTGGCAAGCTTCAGAGCTTGTTAAGACAATTAAACAGTCTTGGAGTAATATATATTTTTTTATGACTACAGATCTTAAGATATTTGTTTCTGATAATTTAATCTGTAAATTGATCTCAAATATTTTATATAATTGTCATCCAGTTGTTTTCATTACTGTGTTTTCTTACTCAGCCTCATATCTCCCCCTGAACTGCTAAAAATTGAAGACTATCAGCTAGCATGTTTTGAATGGCAACTCTTACTGGGTTTTTTTTGATCCCATTAGCACTTTTTCAAAAACAACATCCTCAAATTCACCTGTAGCACTTGTAAGAGATACGGTGTATGCGGGAAACCTATTTTCTGTAAAAAGGTTCAGTTCTGTCTTTAAAAATAGGCATTTTTCCAAATACCCTGAGAACATTTTTCAGAAGTCAGTTTCAAAATGTAACCATATGTATGCCTTCACCTAGTCATATTTTCTTAGTGAACTGACAAAAATATGTTTTTGCTAATGTCACCCTGCTAAGTCAGAGTAGCTGCCAAGCAGCGAGCTGGATGGACCATATTCTGCCTCCAGAATTAGCCACAGGGCTGATTATTAGCAAGATTGAGTCTCTCCAGTCTTCAGTCGCGGTAGGCAGTGAATGATAGGCAGAGGAGAGGGGACATTGTTCATTTGCAGGTAGCTGAATGCACTCTCTTCATGTACTGGCATGTCTAGCCTGGGAGAATAAATGAGACATCGACAGAGAGACACCCAGCAGAGCTGCCAACTTGTCATTTTAACAATTTTTTCTGATCATAATTTTATTTGGTTAACTTGCTAAATATAAAACACAGAAGCTTCAGTCGCACTCAGTGAGGAAGAGGTCATATGCTAAAACACTGAAGCTTAGACGTCAGCACTGCTTAAAAAGGCAGAACAAACCCGACACCTATGTTTCTCCAGCACTATGGGTTTATATATATTTATGTATACATATATGTGTAACTAAAACAAGGAGAAGACTTCCACTAAGTCTGTCTTCACCTGTCTCTGATTTCCACCTCCTTTTGCCTCTGATTTTGCCAGGGCTGCATAAAGGAGTGAATTATCCGATGCCATGCGTTATCTGAGGATTTCTTTTCAAATGCAGGCACTTTTAAGGGATGTTAATAATCTGAAGTGTTCACAGGCATGAAAATATGGAAATCTTTCTGCTATTACAAATGAGTCAGTTTTAATTGGTTTTCAAAGTGTGAATGACAAAAAAATATATTTTTGCAGTCCCTGGTAATGCCTTTTCCTGGTTTCATATAGGAAAACTTTATTAATAGCATCCTAAAGATATAAGATATATGACACATGCTGGGCTAAAAATATTTTTATTCAGTACTGAATTCTTCACCATCTTGGTTCGTACATTCATCTTAATCTAACTAGTAGCACAATTCAGACAAAACAGGCGTATTTGGATGTAACAGTGATAAAAATGTAAGATGTTTTAATTTTCATTTTTTCTTAGAGAAGTCATTCTGTTTACAGACAGTATCTAAACGTTCCAAAACCCTATATTTAATGAAGAAAAAGGGACTGGTTTTTTAATGAATAAAATAATGGTGGCCATTACGAGAGCTACAGCGATTCTGTTGGATGATGTTTCTGTTCTTCAGGTTACAGGACAGAAATCTGTGTTTCCTAACATAATATTTTTGAAGGATTTTTTACAATTATGGGGATTTTTAGTGACTATATATTGAATGTAGACCACAGCAAAAGGGCCACCTAGCCATATATACCTTCCAATTGCTAATGTCAGGGGCAGAGGAAACAGTAACCGAGTATCTATCTATCTGTTGCTTTGTTCACTGCCTGAAGGAAGCGGATATATACTTGTCTCTAAGAAAGCCATTTAATATAAAAACATTCCTTGAAATTGTCTGTTTGCACTAAGCGTGTTTTCTCCACACATACTGAAAGAAACCTGGATTAGACAGCTACAGCAGAGGTCCGGCCAGCCTTAAGTAGTTCAACAGCTCTTTTAATAAGAAGGCTGTAGCTGAAGAATATGAAAACTGTTTCCAGTGCCAGCAGGTCTGCCTTTACAATTTCATTAGCTCTACAATTAGAAAATAACTAATTTAATTAAGAATCCGTTTGAGCTGTGCGACCCTTTCAGAAAGCAGCATGTAGGTTCTCTGTTACTACTGCTAGATACTCGTTTGCCCAATATGAAGCACAAATCACTTTCTTAGATCTCAGTCTCATCATTCTCTCAAGTCAGGGGTCTATTACTGGCTCACAGTTTAGTAGAAAGACAGCTGTGGGTTCATATCACCTTGCTACGTATGGGGATTAAACAGCGTTTAGCTGTTTAAACCTTTAGCTTTCAAAATGAGAGGTTTGGCCCCAGGTTGTGCCTGCCCAGATTTCTCTCTTAGCTCCAAACCACCCATTTAACCATCTGAAAGCTGTATCACTACACAGGCATATCTCAGTGAAACGACAAGCTGTTGGCTAGCATTTCTACGTAAGTGTACACATAGGAACGAGGATAAAGAATAGGATATTCTTGTGTTTCCTTATTTTCATGTTTTCAGAACTTCATATACTTCATCAGGACCTTCAAAAGTGATGACAGAAACCTTATTAGTGGTAGGCGGTAGCCCTGACGCCGTTCAAGCGACGATGCTGTTTGTACACAGATGTCATCAGAGCTGGACTGGTGTAGCAGGGAGCGTGCACAGCTCTCTGTAAAAGCAGCTACACAGCTGCTGTGTGTGTGCTCCCAGCACAACAGGGAGCATCACTGGAACTGTTATTAGTGTACAGCTCATCTTCCTCACTGCTAGCATGGAGTCAAAACTGCAATCTAGCCCCAAATTACTGCCCGATAGGTTGTACACTCTAAAATGACATGATCGTGCTCTGCTTCAGCTGCAGCATATTTCTGTCTGGAGACCAGCTGCAGCCTTGCTGTTGTGTGTTTTTAGACACCCACTACTTGACACTCTGTTTACAGTGCATGACAACTAATGAAAAAGGGTTTAATTAAATATCTCTTTTTTTTTTTTTGTCAGTTCTGTTTTTAAAGGAAGTGTTCTAAAAATGGAGAGATGTAGGGCACCCCTCTGGGCAATCTGAGCTGCTCTACAAGGCCCTGGTGATGCAGACAAGACTGCTTTTCTTTGCCCTGAGGACTGAAGTGCAGCATAAGCACAACCTGGGAAAATGGGAAACTCTCTGAGATATGCTGTAGATAGAAGCATGATTTCGCAGTGACACAAGAAGATACTCAGAAGCAGGGGAAACTTCATCAACTTGTATTTGGCCACTAGGTATATTATCACAGCTGAGTGTCTTCAGTGTGGAGGGAAAAAAAAGCCAAAAAAAAGCTGGTCATTATCACTTAAAGACATTTTTCAGATCTCATATATTAAGCCAGCAATTATCATGTATTCATCCTGCAACCTTTCAAAATAGCATTTCAAAATACCTGATGAATTTTCTGGAGCTTATTGGATTCCTCTTTTTCTTTCTACAACCAGCCAGCGAGTTGTTGCGAGTAGCAAAGCATGGGACACCTGGTAAAGAGCAGAGTTGAATTTACTCATAGTCCATAGGCAGTCAGAAGGAAAACTGTTTTCCTGCATGTGCCCTTGAGGAACATTAAGGAGAAATTTAATGAAGTAAATGACATCACTGGTACAGTAACTGTCTTAAGACAAAGTACTAAAGAAAGCAATGCATGACCCATAACACTAACAAAAGAGAGGACAGAACCATCCTCAAAGGCTGTAGATTTTTTACAAAATATGTTTTTAACTACGAAATGGTGGATTAGGGCTCAGAGTTTACATAAGCAGCCGAGAGAGCTAGATATCCCATTCCTGTTAACAGTAAGGAAACTGGGCACTCAGTGTTGCTGGGCACTTTTGTGACATCCAGAAATTACGAATGAAAGAAAGTCTAGTCTTCCAGCTCATTTTTGCATTGAAGGGAAGACTGTCCTGTCTGGTATTAATGAAGGCTTTATTTAGCCTATTTTGACTGTTTCTAATGATTTCCTACTTTTGACTTGTGTAATTATTCTAAACTCTATCTTTCTTTACTTCATGTATTTTTAACTAAGGATTAATCTTGTTTTTCTGCATTCCATTTTACATGCTTACATTTTCATTCCTGACAGACAACAGACTATTTATACCCCTCTGATTCTAACACCCGTTATATATTTATCAATGGGTAGCACGTTGTTTGTCTCAAACCTTCTTCCCCCATGCAATTTCTTTACCAGTTCATTTTTATTCATTTTCTTAATACATTGGTTTCTACAAGCTTTTTCTTCTCTAAAGAAATTCAGGATTAACTGATGTGATTTACAAGCTGTAGTATGCAAAAATGCAAGCCCACTGACACCATTACGAAATGCACACAAAAGCTGAAACCTTGGTCCACGTAAGCTATGGGTGTTTTTTACTGGATTAGAATGTAATCAAGTCAAAGGATTAGTTTAAATTATTGACAAATTACCAGCCTAAGGTGTATACATATTACTCTTAAGAACTCAGGTTTCCTCTTAAACATTTTGTTGGCCATTCAGAAAAAAAGAAATGTCAAGTGCTAATTTCAAAATCCTAAGACTCAGAACAGGGGGAAAAAATGTCCCTTAACAAGCCTCAACACTACTCAGTCCCAAAATATTTCTGTTTTATATTTTATTCAGATCAAGTCAGAGATTATTTAAGCAATGTTTTACAACTAATTTTTAAAATGTTTTCCAGATCTGAGGCCTTACATGATAAACACTCATGCTGAAATTGTTTGACAATTGCCAGCTTCAAAAAATGGAGATAAATAGGGCGACACTGAGATAACCCCAACTATTCTGCTGCTTCTAAGATAAAATTATATATGACAGTAAAATATAATCATGTTTAAAATCTGAGAAAATGAGCAGTAATTCAGTACTAAAGAAATTCCAGTGACTTCATAAGCTGTGAAGGCGTGAGCGCTCTGTGAAAGAATGCCACTAGAAATCCAAGAAGATCCTGTTGCTTAAATATTTCATCACAAGTTATTTGTTATTGATGTGACAGTTTTCATAGTTAGCACAGCAAGCTATCTCATCCAGCAGCACTAAAATGTCCTTTTCTATAAGAGACCATGTCCTCATGTGTGAAGGGTATTTCAGTAAAACATGCAGGCGTGAGGGTGCACACACACATACGGTCACGGGAGTTTTTGGTAGCAACCCTCCGCTCAGCTTCCAGTCTTATTTTCATTAAACTGCCTGGCTCTACTTTTCACTTTTTTAAGGAATTATTTTCATAGTTCCCATTGCTTTAATTTGGTTGAGAAGAGTCAAATACAGCTGTCAACTGAGACATGTAATTGTCAGGGATGAAGTACAGGAGGGGATGCCAGGGAGCGGGTCAGCACATGCTGGTCACGGTCTCTGGCAGAGTCCTGTCTGTTAGGGAGGCCTAGGGGTTCAGCTTAGTATTTGGACAATTTAGGAAGTAGTTGCATCCCCTAAGCTCTCAACAGCATTATGCAATTATCTTGGTATTTGAGGGAGTAGGGAGACTTCCTCTATAGATGAAGCATCCCATACTGGGCAAAGCTTTAAACAGATTACCAGGTTTAGATAGGATGTTAACTCAGCCGTTGAGCAGGTATGACAGATCCTGTCTTTGTATCTTTCCATGACACAAATAAGGCTAGGTTTTTTTCTCTCTCTGTTACTCTTTGTTTAATCTGAGATGTTAACATTGCAAATTTTTGACTCTGAAAGATTCTAAACAGTTTTGAAGTTTCAGGCTGCAGTTGTAAAACAGAGTTTTCTAAAGACGACACTCATTCTTTTGATAACAGATGACTCAGAGAAGAACATAGACGTGGACTTCTTGCCTGTAAACTTATATTAATAGAACTTCCTTGTTTGAGAAAATTGTTCATAACTTCAAAAAGAGATACTGGCCCAGTTGAAGTAAACACTCTTAAGTGCCCGGATATGGCTAGTTTTGGAAGGAAAAGGTATTGATGTTAGAGATAGTTCAGCTCAGCAGTGTATCGGAACAGCTGCAATGAACATTGCAGCATTTCAGGATGCTGAAGTGCACTTCAGTGCTTATTCCTGGCAGATGGAGTGGAAACAATCCTTGCAAAATGTGGAAATATAAAATGAGGTACTCTGGATTACCAGATATATGATCTTTATGGCCTATAACTTTTAGTTTGGCTAGAGCATTATGACAATGAAAGCAAAAATAACATACCCTCTTAAGGAATTATGTATGAGCTATCTAATCATAACTAAACCAGATAGAAAATGGCGGCGCTTAAGCAGCGACTTTATTTGCATACAGAGGAGCAGGTCAGATTTTTAAAGAAGGTCTGACGCTTGGCTGGCTAGAGACCTTCAATGAGGGCAAAAAATATTGCACTTTCATATTTCACCAAAGCACTGAGGTAGGTGTATAATTGTGTGGAGGGGTTTATTCCCATCTATTACTGAAATCAATGGGACTATGACTGAAAACACTGGAAGGGCTGGCCTGGCCTGGCCATTAAACCCAAGAAACAGCAAAATTAGATAAATGCATCATCAATCATACGCAGAATTATACACTTCCTTGTATTATTGGTTGTATATTATTTTAAAACCCCCTAACATTACAGCTTCCTTTCTCTATTTCTTTAATAGAAAAGAATACTATACTCTATGGCATTCCATGTGATTTCATGGCTTATAAAATCCCTGTTGGAAATCCTAAACATATGGGAAGGTCCTAAATAGAAAATCCTAATGACTATATTTAACTACATTTATATAACTGACACAGGAAAATGTTTCCGGTGACTTTCAAATTAAACTTTTCAAGCTGAAGAAAAGGGAACATAGAAACAGTGGTAGTAAGGAAACTGGTTATATGCCATTCAGTGGAGACTTGTTGCCTGTCCTCAACTATGAGTTACACTTAATAATTCCCATACACATTTAATGAAAGTCCAACAAAACATGGGAACAAGAACCATGAATACAGAGAAAGTTGTCTTCATTCGCTGCCTTGTGTAACTCATTTGTTATGCCAGTGCTGCATGTCACACACACGTTCATCAATGTACTATAAAATTTTGGAAATTTTTACTTTATGATTAACAACATAAATTAATTTTTCTTTTACATGGAAGTGTCCGTAATTGAAAGTCAAACTCCAGGGGACAAATGCTACAAAGACGTTTGGCTCAGAGTTCATTAAGCTTTATATAATGCAAACTTATTTTATAAACAACTGCTGAGTCACAAAAAATTATGTAAATTATATGCAGAACAAATTTATAAGATCAAACAGCTCATCTCTTGGCTGTTACAGGATTGTTCTTTATGCTCTCCAGTACAGTCCACTTCGTTATCATCAAAAAGAGCGGTTAATGTAGTCTGAATTCCCCCTACTACAGATTTTGCATTTAAATGGATCGGTCATGCCTAAATATTTTGCTATTTTAGTTCAATTCCAAAGTGCCTAGTGTCCTCTTCCCTGCTTCCTCCAATTTTATATAGCTTAAAAGGGCAGGTTCATAACAGGTACCCTTTCTGAGGATCCTGACATTTGACAGCAAGTGTCTGCACCAAAAAATGCTCTACAGGATATGCTGCACTGAAATCAGACAATGCTGTTAAATTAGCAATATTTAATGCCCTTTAAATGCCTTATGAGGAAATAAAACATGAATAAACATCGAAGAACACTTATGGATTGAAATGAACCTGCTCTTCAGTGTAAACGGTCTTCTTTTCTTCGTGTCCCCCACCCTGACCCTGCTCTCCCCACCCTGGTGTTTTAACAGCTCTGAACCCTCTGATAAACTGGATTCACACCTTTTCTTCCTTTTTTCTCTGCAGGCTTCTCTCCACTGTTTGTTGGGTGCAAGACCCTCATTCTTCCACCGGGGACTGGCTCATTTATATTTAGATATTCCTGCTATTAACGCCAACAGATGTGGACGATTGGGGAAAATCGATGCTAGCTTCTTGTCTCTCTATTTGTGTCTCAATCTATTGGTTATTTGCATGCATTGTCATGTAGTTGGGTTGCAACAATGACTGTCCTAAATGGCACATTGCAGCACATTTGCATGAATAACAATGACAAGCAGTGAAGGCTCACAAATGGCTTTGTTTGCTAATTTGTAATGTGGAGGTCAGATACAATGGAATCTGACCTTTGAGGGTAAGAGGAATTGCCCATATGCTGTTCCCAGATCCAGAAACAAAAGCTCTACACATAAAGTGAAACTATTGTTAAACCGCTGTTACATAGAGAACACTTGATTCTTTATTTCTTTGTTTATTCTGTAAGCCATTTTCTCAAAACTTGGTTACATTGGTGCAAATTGCAACCAAGATCTGCTCTAACTTGGAAGCTCTGTCTCAGCGGAGATGATTAAAAAAAAAGACCAAATTGTTATAGGAAATTCCAATTATTCTTTCAGAAGCTAAAAGTAGTCAAGAATGCAAAACGTCATTTATCCAAGATAAAATTAAAACATTACAAAAGGTATTAATGTTTTGTTTGTTTTCTTCAATGAATATTATCAAGTACTGTTTCACTGATGACTATAATTTTATTGGTACAATTTCGTTATTGGACTAGAGGTAAGATTGCCCTTTGAAAAAAGTAACAAATGTGTTAACAGTACAGCTGCATAGGATTGTTCAGTTTCTATAGACAGGCTTTGGGAAAATATTTTTTAGTTTGAATTTATGTTAATTGGAACCCTGAATCTCGGAGCCATCTAGTTGCAGCTTATAGAATTGTGGATTTTAACATCAGAGGACATTATGATCAGTGAAATAACAATAATTATCAAACCGTATCAATACCGAGGAAAAGACATTTAAAAAGTTTTACAAGACTAACTTTAAGCTAGTTGGCACCAAAGTTGACTGAGTCACTTAAAATTCTGGATAAATCTAATAAAGAATTAGATTTCCAAATATTTATGAACTTGTTGGCAAAGTACACTGAAGTTGTAGTTCTTGATTTTGTGACGTAAGGAATTGCTTCATTTTGTTAAATTACCTTTAATGTATCTTGAAAGGTGCATTTTTTAAAAGTTAATACAATTACAATACACAGGCTATTATTCTGTTTGTTAGGTAGGAAACATTGGTTATAAAAAAATGGAGTTTGAATATCAAGGCTTATAAAATTGCATATTTAAATTTTAACACTTGATTTAGTCCTTTTTATTTTTTCTGTGTAAGTGAAATAGATTACCATTTAGCTTAATATCTGTATTATTAGATAGGTTAGATTTTGGATTTAATATAATCAATTCACATGTGTCTGTTTCATATGGATAGTACTGGACTTTATTCTGTACATTACTAGTACAGAGATTTTCCCATGGTCTTTGACTTAGCTTTTTGTATTATGCATATTAGGGTAAGTGCATGCTCCTTTCCTTAGTGTGTTTTCTACAGGGAATATAGATTGGTCAAGCAGAGAGAGAAAGAACACTTGTCAAATCTGTCCAGCATTTGGATCCCTTGATATGAAAGCTGCTTTTTCCAAGAAGCTTTTAAATTTATGTTGAATTTATGGAAGATAACAATAGGGATGTCCTACCTCAGTCTAACGTGCTAAATATGACTGGGCAAATTTTGACTATTAGCAGCCTATTTGATACTGACATTAAATAAATCAGTGTTTAGTAATGGGAATGATACCTGGACCACAGGTACTGATTGTCTTGGCGAAGGTTCCCAGCAGACTCTCGAGCACTTGTGTAATTGTGAGGGACATGACAGACGGGATCAACTTGCTGCTATGCCTAATTAAGTTGCACAACAGTGCTGAGAGGCAGGAGAGGGATTTAAGTTATTTTATATCTGCAGAACGGAAAACAAACCGGCTAAAGGCAAAGGCCAGCTCAGGCTCTGGCTCAGGCTGAATGGGCCTCCAGGCTGCTTCTCTGCCACACAAAATGAGCGTGCAGGCACCACGGCAGGTGGAGATGTTACGGCTGGACAGAGCCTCTCTTCTGTTGCTCTTCTGTACCTTATCCAAGGCAACAGTTTATTTATGAGTACCTTCAAATGAGAGACCCACACTTGAGTGATTATCCTTGCTTTCCCTATGTCTGAATTTCAGATGTTGAACACCTACATGTCCTTCCCTTTGTCTTCACCTGAGGTCAGAGATGCTCAGGGATGTCTCAAGACCTATTTGCAAGTACTTAAATCCAAAGACAGTCATGCCCAAAATGGGGGGTCACTTATCAAGTACTGTGGTTTCGTTACTTGTTTGAGATCTGTAGAGCTGACACCAGCAATGGCTGCGGTGCTTGGGTTTTATTCATACCACTGAACTGTTCACCCATGCACCTTTCAGCATGCACCTCCTATTCCATTGGGCATCGGGCCCCAGATTACACTCAGTTTCAGCCAACAGACCCATGAGGTTCCAGTGGCAAGACCCGTGTTGGGTTCCAGTGGCAAGGTTTTGACAGCAGGAGGGCTGCAGGGTCACCTCTGTGAGAAGGGACCAGAGGCTGCCCTGTGCCAGACACAGTCAGTTCCAGCTGGCTCCATCGGACCCATCGCAGGGCCCAGCAGCCAAGATGGTGGCACCTCTGGGAAAGCGTGTTTAAGAAAAGGATAAAAATGCTGCCCAGCAGCTGTGAGAGAGAGGAAAGAGAAAATGGGAGAGAAACAAACAGCCCTGCAGATACCTAGGCCGGAGAATAAGGAGGGGGAAGAGGTGCTCCAGGCGCTGGAGCAGAGATTTTCCTGCAGTCCAAGAAGATGATGGTGATGCAGGTTGTCTGTCCCCCTGCATCCTCTGGAGGACCCCATGCTGCAGAAGGTAGATGTGCCCTGAAGGAAGCTGCAACTCGTGGAGAGCCCACACAGGATCATGCTCCCGGCAGGAACTGCAGCCCGTGGAGGAACCACACTGGAGCAATCTGTTCCTGAAGGACTGTACTCCATGGAGAGAACCATGCTGGAGCAGTTCGTGAAGAACTGTATCCCATGGGAGGGACCCCAGGCTGAAGCACAGAGAATGTGAGGAGAAAGGAGCGGCAGAGTTGCGGTTATGGACTGACTTGCCCTCTGGCAACAGGGGAGGACGTAGAGGAGTCGGGAGCGAAGGAGTGAAGCTGAGCCTGGGAAGAAGGGTGAAGGGGTGGGGGAAGATGGTTTTAGTTTTGTCGTTGTTTCTCACCGTCTTACTCTATTCTTAACAGGCAATAAATTAAATTAATCATGCCCAAGTCGAGTCTGTTTTGCCTACAAGAGTAACTGGTGTGCAATCTCTCTGTCTCTATCTCATCCCACGAGCTTTTCTATCCCGTTTCCTCATCCTGTCCAGTTCAGGGAGGGAGTGAGAAAGCAGCTGGGTGGGCACCTATTAGCCAGCCAAGGTCAATCCACCACAGGAAATCAAAAGGAAGGTTGTGACCATAGTAACTCATTTGATTAAGTTCCATTTAAGAACTATTTCTTGCAGGAGTGCTGGATATTACTTTGTCCTTGTAGGTTTCTTTTGGGAGTGCTATAGTGCTGGAGTTCTCGTGCGGGTCTTGTACAGTCAGCTTCTATTGCTCCAGAAATGGCCTAGGATGTCTCAAAATAAGGTGACTTCTGTGCTGAGATACATGTCTTCTGAGGAAATTTGCAATTTCTAGACGCACATGTTTCTGATTTTTTTCAACAATACATGAAAATGGTGTATGTTTCCAAAACTGGAACATTATTTCAGTAACTTACATCTTTCATAATGTTCAGAGCTTCTTAACACAGTCCTAGGATGCCAGCTAAAGTAGCATGCAGAGCTTAAATGGGATTTTAAATACAAAAACCCCCTTTTTACTAGCTTCCAAACATCAATGTCATTATCAAAAGAATACTTGGATGTAACTGTGGGCTTTCCAAATGGGGGAATTGCAAATTCTGTTAAAGACCATTCTTCCATGTATATGTGATCCTAAGAAACAAAGAAGAGAATTGTTATCTTTGTTTCGGTGTTTATTCTCACCCAATTTATATTTAAAAAAGCACAGCTGAAGGGCACTGAAAGTATCAGCTTGTGACAGTAATTTTCAATAAAATGGGTGATGATGCAAGTAGAAACATTAAACATTTAGATAGTATCTTTGATAAATGACAAACATTGATAAATAAGGTCATAACTCATACCAAATTTCAGAAGAAAAAAGCTTGGTGTTGTATTCCCAATACTGAAGGAAACTGTTCAGAGGTACGGGATTTCTCCTGTCTGGCTGACGGCTTCTCTCTTGGGATTCTTCCAAAGCTCTATCCTCAATTTATGTTTTAGGCACTTCATCTGTGTGGCAAACAAGAAATTAAGAAAGCTTTTGAAAGCAAATATTCTGATACTGAAAAATACTTTTTCAAGTATTTTATAATGACAGAGAAGAGTACATACCTAAGAGTGTCTGAAGCTTCTGCTTTCTGGTAGCACTCAGCCTGACCTGGTGGCCAAAGAACAAACTATAGCAGATAATTGTTAAATACCCTCCCAAACACGATGCTTGCACAAGATAAAGGTAGAATAAGATGTGATAGCTGCTAACTCACAACTGGAACTTATCTGAGTGATGACGTGTACTTTCATTTTGCAAGCTCAGCATCACTTATCCTGTATTACATTAGGTGATATGGCAACAAGAAGAATTCTACAATTCATGCTTTTTTTTTTTTAATATGGAAGAACAGGAAACATTTTTGCTGTTTCTTAAATCTAGCAAAAGCTTTTAGATATTCAAAGAAATTTAGTAAGTCTGGATGGCCAGACAATGTGTCTCTTCAGCAGAAGAATTTTCTCTGGCAATTTGAGGAAGACATTAGAAATTTTGTCAAGACAAAAAAGCTATGAAATGGCCTGCTGATGAGAAGAGAATGAAGATGGTCTCTGGGTAACTGGAGATTACAAACTCAGCCAAGACTTCTTTCCCATTCTGTGATACCACCGATTGATTTCATACTCATGCCTAAGGCTATTGCTAACGTTCCTCCTGGCTTCCCTTTTTACACTGATGTGCTTTCTTCAGATGCCACTCCTCACAATGCTTAATGCACAGTGTTCATCTGTGAAATGAAAAACCCTGCTCTGTGGTGATCATTGCCATGCGATGAGAAAATACTGTGACAAACTCCCCAGAGACCGAACAAAGCAACTCGCTCTATAACACGGTGTCATGTAACAGAAAGTGACCTCTGCCAGAAAGCAGGCCGAGGATGCCGGTTTCTCTTCTTATTACTATCTTGACAGCAAGTGGAGGAGAGGATATTTATGATTAGAACTACAAATATAATCTTGAACCTGGTCGGATAACAACACACTTAATTCTTAATATTAACACTTCAGCAATGAAGGCAGCATCCTTTTCAAATGGATAGCAAAAATGCACAATTTTGCAAAAAGTTTCCTGGCTACAAAATTTTGCAATAATGTACTTCACAGTTTTGCAGAATCAACTTTCTTTTGCTACACATTTCTTCAAGATGGATGATATAAATTAATTTGGAACATGAAGTAGACTTCCAGTGAGCTTTAAGAACTGCTCCCCACCAAAAGCCCCCAAACACTTTATTTCTTTGCCAGCATAAGACCTAACTGCACCTCTTGAAAGAATCCGTTGTGAGCAAAGCAGATTTAGCTATTTAGAGACAAAAGAGCTGAGTAGCTTGTAACTATATTTGCTGTGCTTCTAGACAGTTAAAAAAAATCCAAACCTGATGCTTATGCTGTTAAACTTTTCCCACAGTTTTACAAGAACTGACAAGGTCACAGCCTGAGGTAGCACGGTTGCCAGATGTCACACCATTAGTTACAATCTTAGACAGAATAGGTGTAAGTAGGGAGAAGCGAGACTTAAAATAACTCTTCGTGTAATGTTTTTCCTGCCAATGCTCTTCTAACGATGTAAGCACTATTTCTTATTTCATAGTATTTGGTGCATAGCAATATTTTTATTTTACAGAAGCTAAATATTTAACTCCAATTATAATTAACTGGAAATAACTGTAGCTATTCATGCTGTACAAACTGTGTTTTTAATTATCAAGCTTTTCATGAGAAAAAAGCCCTTGAACACATCAGATCTTACCAGTGACCTATGATTTCTTTGAACTGAACATTTGCACAATCACTTTCGGATATATTTGTTATCCATTTCACTTTAATATATTGTGTTCAATAGAAAGCACAGGTTTTTTTCAAGCAGAGGCAATATTTTTCCAAAACACCTCTCATACCTTTGAAAGTCACTTTCTCATACTGGGATGCACATGAATAAATCATTGCCTCACTTCATTGGCTTTTGATGCAAGTTTTCTACAGGTCATTCTTCACTGAATGAAAGCTATATATCTTTAATAGCAAGCTTGGTAATGTCAAGTTGATGGCGGTTAGTTGTTCTGAAACTTCCAGAGAGAAACTGGAAAACTGCAAGTCATTTTCTATGCTTTTGCATTTCTTCAGCCTGCTGCTTCTGGACTGTGTATTCCTATTTCTCAAATAAGGTTTGCTACGGTGAACTATTGTACCTGCTGAAAGTTTTCTGGAAGTTACTCTTATAAAACAAAGTTATTCTTATTAAAATGAGTAGATGAATTTTTCTTTTAGAAAATTAGTGATGCAGAAGGAAGGCAATAGCTTGTACAAAGAAATGAGTATAGAAATATATATATGTATGTATGCACCTGTATTCTGTTTGCAAAAAACCACTGCTCTTTATAGCACTGTATTCAACTCAATGTATGCACCTGCATGGATATGTAAAGGGATATAGAAACATTTAACAGTATCCTGCCATATAGCTACTATTTCCCTCTGTTTTGCAGCTGAATGGCGGAGGCCAAGGTCTGCTGCATTTCACAATGTGGCTAGTGCTGTTACGCCCGTGGACTCAGGAAAATATATACTGCCTGGTATAGATGAGATGCAGCGGGGAATGCTGGGCTGGAAAGCAAGTCTGTATATCATTGTACCCAATCACCAAAACCACATCTAACCGTAGATGTTTAATTCAGGAAGTTTAGAAAGATATCCAATATGGTCTCCAAATCATCCTTAACCAAGCAAATGAGAAACTTCCAGCACCAGCAACAATAAAAATTGTGGTATTGCTGAACAGTAAGCCTGAACTTTGAAATAAGGAAATAAGCAAGACTGACTTTGTAACATTTAAAACTATTAGATATTATTGCTCTTTGATGTGTTTAAGTCTAGTAAACTATACATAAGAGTATCATTCACCCTTACACAGAGCACCATCATTAAAAATTCAGGTTAAAGTAATACAGAAATCATTGCATTAAAAGAAAAAAAAAAGGAAAGAAGAATAATCTTGTAAATAGACTGACCAATGTAATACGTTCAGTGTCCTGGTGAAGGACATAGCCCATGTACAAGACCCTAGTAGACCACTGCATGTAAGTAAATAGTTGTTCTATGCCTATTTTCGTATGATGTTCATTAGAAAAACAAAAGAAGTGCCTCCAGCAGTTTTCCCTTAGAAGCAGACAACACAGCTTTTGTCTTTTGCATCTGAATAAGAGTCACAGACCAGAGAAACATCTAAGTTTCCCCTGTGAATTAATGATATCTAAAAATAACAAGAATGGGGTATGTTTTGATTATTAGATGAATGCTAAAGTGTAAGTAATGTTCTACTAAATTTCATTCTTAGAGAAAAATGACCCTTTTCAGATGCATTGCCTCTTTGCTTAGAGCAATCTTGCCAAGAAATGTAACGGTAAATTACCATATACAAATTAGACTTTGATATGAAGGGGGTCCTCAGAGAGCTGGTGCAAACTACCTGCATATAAATAGTCACAATATGGTACAGAGCAATCTAGTGACTTACAGGGTACTGATAGGTAAAGCAGTTTAACTTACTACAGAGAAATAAAATCACGATAGTGATTATCATCTTACGTGCCAGTAACCTGAAAGTTTTCCCAGCAAGGCTTACATTCACTTTCTATTGCACCAGTGACCAATTAATAAATGATTGACTAGAAACAGACTCTCCACTAGTATGAATTAGTGTAATTTCACTGAAATGAATCGATTTTCATCAAAAATCAGCCACTTAGCATACCTCCACAAGCAGACTGGAAAATCTGAAATCACTGAGCATTCCCAGAAGAGTCCTTTCCTGGCATAAAGTGAATAGTTAAAGATATTTTGATATTTATTAATGAAGTTCCTTCTAGAATCCTATATGGGATTTTTCCTATCAATGCTTTAGAGCTCTTACCTGGTAGGGAAAATAAANCTGGAAAATCTGAAATCACTGAGCATTCCCAGAAGAGTCCTTTCCTGGCATAAAGTGAATAGTTAAAGATATTTTGATATTTATTAATGAAGTTCCTTCTAGAATCCTATATGGGATTTTTCCTATCAATGCTTTAGAACTCTTACCTGGTAGGGAAGATAAATTCAGGAACCAGAACAGCCGTAGTCAGCCAAAAAATACTCTGAAAAGCTGCGTGTCTGCTGCTGCTGAAGTGCTGTTGAACCTTGGTCACAGCACAACACCTTCCACTCATGCTGTAGTTGTCTTGCCTGCTCACGTTGTAGCATCTGTAAATCAGGGATTTCACGCACTCAGGGCCCAAGAGAGTGAGATCTTAATCTCAGTTAGAGCTTCTGGGAGTCAGGAATGACAGAGCACAGGTACAACGACAGAAATGCTCAGAACTGACAGAGTCACTTTTTTGAGTAAGCCCACACAGGTGTGAAGCATCTATGACTCGTGTATTCTGCCCATACCATAACGATGTAATTCTCCAGAAAATTCTAGAAGAATTTCTGAATTGGTCAAAAACATCATTCTGCTTTGTGGAAAATATAGAGAAAATTACATTGTTCGGTTTCCATCAGTGTGCTTCATTAAAAGTACATTTTCCCATTTATGTTTGTGGGCGTCCTTTTTGCAGAGAAATTCTAGACTTGCACGATCACTTCATAGACTTGCAGAACAAGTAGGGTTTTTTTCCCATTGTATAAAGTTATACTTTATCAAGTGATTAGGGGTAGATGAAGAACGAGTAGAGAGCCTATGGGTAAGAATTAGAGGGCAGGCCAATACAGGTGACACTGTTGTGGGTGTTTACTATAGGCCACCTGATCAGGAAGAGGAACTTGACGAGGCCTTCTACAGACAGCTGGAAGTTGCCTCACAGTCACAGGCCCTGGTGCTCATGGGGGACTTC
>VZSC01002213.1:62078-74863 GCA_013398225.1 Steatornis caripensis | reverse complement strand
GTCAGACTCTTCTCAGTGGTGCCCAGCGACAGGACAAGGGGCAATGGGCACAAACTGGAACACAGGAAGTTCCACCTGAACATGAGGAGGAACTTCTTTACTGTGAGGGTGACAGAGCACTGGCACAGGCTGCCCAGAGAGGTTGTGGAGTCTCCTTCTCTGGAGATATTCAAAACCCGCCTGGATGCATTCCTGTGCAACCTGCTCTAGGCTAACCTGCTTTAGCAGGGGGGTTGGACTAGATGATCTCTAGAGGTCCCTTCCAACCCCTACCATTCTATGATTCTATGATTAATTGATTTAGAAAGCGAGTAAAAAGTGCCAACATTTTTTATTTTTTACTAAAAAATGGTTTAAAATTAAATAATTCTTAAAAAAAAATTACCGTTGAAAACCCATTTTAAGATGTTTGACCAGGCAAAAAAACCCCACTATGGTGTTCCTAGAAGATAGGTGCAGTTTGCAGCTCATGACCTGAATTCCGTTGTCCCAAACAGCAGGTGCTGTTCCCTCTCCCTCTTCTCCATAGCAGCAATAGTCTCTGTCTATTCCATCTTGCTTTAGGCCATCTCTGTTCTGTTCTTCCTCCTTCTGCCACTGAAATATGGCCTTCTGGGACAAGAAGAGAAGGACAAGTCCAATAATGGACCAGGAGAGGACAGGCAGAAAAGGCAGACATTTGTGCATAGAATTGGGGTAAGTTGCAGCCCATGTCAAAGATGAAGAAGGGCAAAGTAATGGGAAGCTGGTCTTTCTGCTGCTGCAAAGTGAGAGTGAAGGTGATAAGAGGAAGTGGCTAGCAGGCTGGGAAGTCCTAAAAACCCAATGCTTACTCTTGCATGTAAGACTATGTTTTAGGGAGCAGATGCCTCTCCTGTGTGCCCCATGTCACCTCCTACACTGCAAGCAGTACAGCCGCACAGGGAACCAGGCTGAAAGAGTGATCTGCAGGGGACGGGAGTTCTGAAAAAAATAAAGCATTTCTTAATTTTATTTTTGTTTTTTTCACCTAGATTATTTCCTCAACCTCTTCCCTGTGCAGTTGCACAAACAATTGCCCTAGAAGATCCACGAGGTTGTGTAGGGCTGGGAAGGAGCAGCCCAAGGAGATGGTGCAGGGCTCCTCAGCAGGGCAGCAGCAGAGTCGCGAACTGAGAAACCTCAGCCTAAGGATGCGGTTTCAGCTCACACCTCATCTGATGTGACTGTGGGCTGCTGATAAAAGGGTGATCCTGCTCTTCCCCTTTCCCGCCCAACCTTGTAGATCTAGCAATCACATATCAACGTGAGTTGGATCAGCTTGTCGATCCGTCAGAAAACTAACCCGCCTCCTTCCCTGGCAGGCCCTGTGTATGGTTGAGGGATTGCTCCCCTGCAGCAGCACAATCTCCAGGCTCAGTTAAAGGGCAGGATCAAGGACGCTTTGCTGGGAGTGGGGAATGAAGAGATGTTTGCAGATTAGACCAGTTTTAATGTAGTATGACACATCATGTCACACACAGCATTGTAACTGGTTTCAAAATCACAGTGCTGCTTGTGGGTGCTGGTTTTGCATTACACAGAGCACAGACTGGGCAGAAAGTTAAATTAACCACACCTCCTGAAGGGTGCCCTCCTCCCAGCCCGACATGGGCAAGCTCAAGCAGGAGCTGCAGACCCCACATCACCGAGACCACACAGGCACAGTTACAGTACTATCTTTGCTGAATATAAAAAATTATGTTTGTTTTTGCTTAAACAGTTAATCCCAAAATGCTGCCTTCATCACTAACTGGGTGAAGTTATGGGGTTTAAAATGGTTTAAATGATTTAAATGGTTTAAATGATTTAAAATTAAATAATTCTTAAAAAAAAATTACCGTTGAAAACCCATTGTAAGATGTTTGACCAGGCAAAAAAAGTCTAGAAAATTACTAGCCTGGTTTTTCATAGTGAAGACTTAAAGGAGAGAAATATAATTAATTGGCAAACATCAGAAATTTATGAGAGATGGGTCTCATCAAACTAACCAAACTTTTTGAGAGATTAAAGTTTGTGAAATAGTGTTAATGTAATAGGCTGGCACTTCCCCTACTAGTTAATAAGTCTTTGATTAAGGTTTAATAAGCTTAAAAGAAATTGTTGTGATGACGAGTAGTTTAGAAGAAGAAGAAATGACATATTTAAGGGCAGTTCTTCACTTACAATGCTGAACCTAACTGTTCTGGACAAAGGACCTGAACTGTACAGCAATCGGGATTTATCGATCACCAATTCCACTGAGAATGAACAACAGCCAGCAATAATTTGATGTAATGATCAATAATAGTATGAAATTTCTCAAAAAAATTTCGAGCATTAGTGAAACAGAGCATTTTTACAAGAGCAATTGCCTCTTCTAACACAAGAAAAAATAGCCACTTCTGTTTACTTTAATTTGCTTTTGATGTTTCATTTAGCTAATTCTAATGTTTTTAATAAAACAAAGTAGTTTGACTTCCTCTGAATCTGAAGCAGGAAGATTTTAAAATGAGGTCCAATTAATTTTATCTTTAGATTATTACAGGTAGGGTTTACTATTCAGCAGTATACATAATACCGCCATTCTAGTTAGTATTTAAACAAGAGTGAGGAAACCACAGTCCTCAAGTGAACAGCAATTTTGCTAAGGATTTACATGGAATACAGACATTGTTCTGAACTTCCCACTATACAAAATTAAATGTTGATTGTTACTTAAGCATCTAGCTTTAGCTATCCACATATAAAAATTGCTCCCACTCGGGATATATTTACACGTTACAAGATTTTTTAAGCATTTTCTTTGTTTTATCAAGCATGGCTATCATTATGAAAAAAGTAATCTGTATTTGTCAATGTATTCTATAACTACTTAATATTAGCGCTACTTAATATGTTTTTGCATAACTTTATTTCACTATATTTTTGTTTCACATTAGACAAATAGAGATGTTATTTTTCATGTATGATATAATAGCCTTTCTGGTGAGATCATAGTGAGATTGCATAGCATTTTTTGTAGCTGTTGAATACTATTTAAATCAATATTCCTCAATTAATGCTCTTCACTTTTGCTAAGTATCCTTCAGCTTTACAGTGATGAATGTTTTCCGTGCTGCCTATCAACGTATTTATTAATCGAACAGAATGTTACAGCAAAGACGCAATAGAGACGAGTCATAAAAGAAAAGAAATTATGCATTAAGAAAATCCTAACAGAACAAGGGAAGATATTTTTTCAAAGGCATGAAGATCCATGAGGCACTTCACTGATGTATCTAAGTGCCCTTCGTGTCTTTGAAAATCTGCCCTGAATGCATGTGACTTAGTAGAATGACATTGCTTCCATCAAAGGAAGCATTTTCTTTCCTGGAGCAAAATTTGAAACCCAGCTGAAAACTAATTTTTACCCACAAAAGAGACTGTCGTTGTGTATTCACTATGTAAGCACGTTTTGCAAACATATCAACTTCCTTTTTCTAAAAGAATAGCCTTATTTATCAGTTTCATCTGAAAGCCCTCAGTCTTGGGCTTTAAGATTGTATCATTCTTAGTGTTGTCTTTACCACTGTAGATTTTAATGGTGTATTGTGAAGCACATTCAAATCCACTGCGATTGCAGTGGGAAGAAGATGCTGCATTGTTAGTTGACATTAGTAATTATTACCTTACATTAGTAATAATTTCCAGCTTTGTGACAACACATTACGTATTTGGTGCTGCTCTTTTATTTGATAATGTTCCTGGATGAAATGAATGAGAGCACTGATATTATCTTCAGCGTATCCAGGTTGTTGTCAGTTGGGATTTTTTTGCTCCAAAAGATGCCTTCAGTCACTTCTATCCAGAGCAGAGTAGAATGATTAAAAAAAGTTTTGCTACTCTATAATCACAGTGACAAAATTTACTGCTTCATAAATAAAAAAGGCAGATAAATGTTTAAGGGATCTGCAAAGCTTTTGTGGAAGAAGGCAGATTATAGAAAAGGTCACTTACTACTACAACTCTGTCTTTGGTCATCGAGTAGCAGCCAGAGAAGCTGGCAGAACATTTCCTGGCATACTAAGAACCATGTATAAAACCAATGAAGATTTTTCACTTTTTTTGTTTCTGAAGCTGTGGAACTTCATCTTGTCCTCTTATATTTTTTTTAAATGTTCAAGATAATTTTTGTGATTGACAAACTTATTTCTGAAGGACAACCTAAATTTCATTAACTGATCATAAAGCCTCCTCACACTTAAACGTAGACTATATTTCAGCGTGGCTCTGTAATTGTGTAGATATCTTCATAAATATTATCAGGATGTTTCTGAAAATGACATGCAGAGGCACAGTAGACTGTTTCCTAACGAATGCAGTGCCATTTCGGGATCTTACAGTGATCTGACTTGCAGCTGAGGTCTATCGACAAAGCATAGTGTGGACACCTGGGGCTTTTCCACCCTGCCTTGCCAGTCAGCTTCACCTCTACCAAGAGATCAGCACACATGTGAGGAACTGTAGTTGAAAGCTCGGACTTCAGTGTGAAAGTAAGTTTCAGGTACACCAGAGCTTTTAATGTCAATATTTTATTACTTGTTGGGAACACAATAATAAAACCATGTTTTGGAAAACTGTAGAAGTTGGTACTGTTGACTTCTGTTTGAGAGGCAAGACGTTCAGTTTTTGAGAAGAAATATATTTCAACATGCATGTTTAGAGCACATTTAGAAACAAGTTCACCAATTATGTCTTCTGTGCTATCCACTTCAGACAAAAACAGCAGCAGCTCATTTTATATCAGCTATGTAACAGACGTGAGTTATTGATAGTTTTAATTTGCAGGTAATGAACACCACGTTTGAACTTGTGACCTAAATGTGAGAAGTTCCATATGTATCTCTGTGAGCTATCTAGGTTTAAATACTGTTTCTTCAACAATAGGAAATTTTATGCCAGAAGGCTGTGAACTATATTGCTTGAATGATACAGCCCAAAGTTTTGTTTGGTTTTGTTTTGCTTTTTTATATTTTGCAGTTTATAAATGTAATAAATATGGGTTAAAATTATTTACAAACTGTGTTCAGTTACACTACAAAACTAGCAGATGCAGGTACACCCTCTAATGATAAGCTCTTGAGAAACAAAAGTATTGGGGCAACTCTTGATCTAGCTGAAAGTACATTGCGTAATGATAAGCCCCTGAGCAATGAGAATACTGGAGCAGCCCTGGATCTAGCTGAAGTCAATGGGAGTTCAGAAATCAAGAGAAATTTCTCGTGGCGTTACATGCACAGCCTTATAGTGCTGAAGTATATGTGGATATCTTCTGTGAACTGGAAAGAAAGGATGATTAAGGGCGCACGAGAACAGCTCAGCTGGCATTGTGAAATCTTCTGACTTCCTGCAACCCTACACCCATTTTAGGGGCAGGGTTTTTTTTTGGTTTTAATATGCTTCTGCCCATGAATTATTTTTTATGCTTTTATGCATGTTTTTAAAAGCATGTTCTTAAGAAGAAGACTGAAAAGAACCCATTTGACCTTCTTTTTCATAACAAAGGAAATGGCTGCAACACTTAAAGCCAAGAGGAACAGTTTGTCGTTACACAGAAAGTAGAACAACATTAATTTCTAGGCACACCTGCTACTGCTGTTTCTAGACATTTTTGAATTTAATATAATACTTTACAGTGAACATTTTGACTTGATTTCTACACGGTACTTTGCTTTCTTTTATGTGGTCTCATGAACTATGAATGATTCTTGATGTGTAACCAACTTTTATTTTTAGTTAGTTTAACTAATGTTCTAGCTAAAGCTGTGTGTTCAGTCTTCATATAACTCTGACAGGACCTGGACGAAGAAAAAATGCAAAAATAATATTACCTCTTGAGTTTTCAAAAAGATTTTTACCTGTGAAAAAGTAAATCCTAAGTAATCTTATAAGTCCTTTTCACTTTTTTATTCCATCTTCTACTCCCCCTTAAAGATGAAAAATAAACTACTGCTTCTGGTCCTTTTAAGCCGTTCTGTTTAAGAACAATAAACTTCTGACAAATAAAATTGTTTCTTTTTAAATGAATGGTTTTATATTTGAAAAGTTTAGGGTACACTATTCTCATGAGCTCTACCCTGAAAAAACAGTTCAAGTGCAACAGTTTCTTGACCAGCTTCACCCTCCAGAAAGGGAAACCAGGAAAGAGATGCTGAGCAACACATGCCCTTGCCACTATCCCAGTCAACTCAGGCAAGTCTCATTTGATCCTCCAGACCTATGGCAAACCCATGACCAAAAGTTCAGAATGTTTTAAGTATTGTAAAGTGAAATCTGGAATTGTTTTTGTTTGTCTTTGGCACTTGCTCTACAAAATGATTGCCTTGTGGTGAGCTCTATACTCCTTGGGCCAGTTGCAAATACTTAAGGGCTACAAAGGCAAGCCCATGAGCTGCATTGTAAAGAACAATAAAGAATTTAAGTAGAATTAATCTGGCTACGGAGGAGAACATAATGTTCCAAATAAAAATATATGTATATTTTTAAAAAAAGGGTATGATACCAATACCCATAGAAATTCTTACTGGACATATACTTTCACCTTTTAAGGGCATAAAATTTAGAAGTTGAAGAAGGAAGACTATGTGAGGTTTCTGCTTTTCTGTTGCAGAAAAATACATGACCATAGTGTTCTATATATTATTTTGATGAACTAGTATGGGGAAACAGATGAAACAAGCCTATACGTACTTCAGTGCATCAGCTTTGAGAGTATAGAGTCTATATATATTGTCTTTGTTAGTTATGTCCTACTTACTCCGGGTTGAAATCCACTATGCCAAGAGATTCAGACTGGTTGTGCCAACAGTACTTGTACAGATGAGATATGAGCTGGGACAAGTTCTCCACTTTGCCTATCTTTCTGCATCTCCAAATCTTCATGACTCGCTGCAGACCTGAGCTAGTTTGCAAGTGAGTGTACAGGCAATATGGACAATCAATGAATAAGATGCATAGGCTAACCTAACAGTATAGAGCTACTCACAGAAACTATTGTCACGATTTATTGTATGTCTTCAATGACAAGTAAGGTCATATATTATTTCCTTGCCTTTAATAGAAATCCATTTGTGAGACCCGATTTACCCTGCCTTTATTCAGTTTTTTGTCCATAGACAATTAAAATTACTCCTCCCCCTCTTTCTCCATTCCTATGCAGATTAGAAGTTAGTCTTCTTGTGCTGTTATTAGAAAAGTCATTTTGCTATACTCTGTTGCCTACCATGATCTAATTGCTAGAGAACTTTAATCTAAGAAAATATTTAGCTGTGCTTTTGCTAAAAAAATGAACACTCCTATTGTCAACAGAAACATTTGTAATGGATTTAAAAATCTTAATTTCAGAAGTGCTTATCAACCACAGAATCATAGAATAGTTTGTGTTGGAAGGGACCTTTAAATGTCATCTAGTCCAGCACCCTTGCAGTGAGCAAGGACATCTTCAACTAGATCAGGTAGCTCAGAGCCCCATCCAACCTGACCTTGAATGTTCCCAGGGACAGTGCATCTACCACCTTTCTGGCAGTCTGTTCCACTGTCTCACCACCCTCATTGTAAAGAATTTCTTCCTAATACCTAATCTAAATCTACCCTCTTTCAGTTTAAAACCATTACCCCTCATTCTGTCACTACATGCTCTTGTAAAAAGTCCCTCTCCTGCTCTCTTGTAGGTCCCTACTGGAAGGCTGCTAGAAGATCTCCGTGGAGCTTTCTTTTCTCCAGGCAGAACAACCCCAACTCTCTCAGCCTGTCTTCACAGTAGAGGTGCTCCATCCCCCTGATGGTCTTTGTGGCCCTCCTCTGGGCTCTCTCCAACATGTCCATGTCCTTCTTACGTTGGGGGCCCCAGAGCTGGACGCAGTACTCCGGGTGAGGTCTCACAAGAGCAGAGTATAAGCGTAGAATCACCTCCCTCGACCTGCTGGCCACACTGCTTTTAATGCATCCCAGGATATGGTCGGCATTCTGGGCTGTGAGTTGGCTCATGTTAAGCTTCTCACCAGCCAACACACCCAACTATTTTTAAGTTCATTTCCTCGTGAAATGAAATTAAATAGGTAAGAGTGGCACTCAAAAATAGGTGTAAATTAGAAAAATTTTAACTATATAAGCACTGTTTTTTTAGGCATAAGCATAACAGATGAAGATACAGAATATCGCAACATAACCACAGTATGAAGTAGAAACAATAGCACTACTCGATTAAAACGTGACACGTGATTTATATGTATGTGTTACGGATAGTTTATCCTTAGTAGCTATAATGAGGTCTTAATGTCATGTGTACTTTAAACTAATTTCAGCAGCGGCAGTAAACAATGCAAATTTAACTCAAATTTGAGACAAAAAGAAGGGTGTGAAAGAACTTCTTGCATACTTCACATTGTTTTGATGTTGGTTTTTTCCAACACTGCCGTTAAACTGAGTGGAGTGAAGTCCCTACAAAAAAAAGGAAAAAAAAACCCTAACTTTGAAAATATTTGCATAAATTAACTGCTATAATGAAAATGGAATTTACTAACAGAAAATGTACAAGAGTCCATGACAAAACAAAGTGGAACAATCAACATACAGTGTGAAAAAACTGTATGTGGTAATGTGATATATAAAAAATTCTAATACATACTATAATATAGTAATATAAATATAAAATATAATAAAAATACAGGAATAAATAAAATACATATAATAAAAAAGGACTACAGGAAGTAAAATACCAGAAAATTAGGCCATAATGATAAAAAATGACCAGCAATCTACAATGTTTTTGTGTATATTTCTTTCCTTAAAAGTCTACAATTTTCTAAGGCTGTCTTAACATTTATGATCTAAAAGATCAAGTTCCTGTAAAGAGTTACAATAATTTCAAAATTTCAGTAAAATTATGACAAATGCACTTACTGAATTACACTTACAGACGTGGAAAAGTAGGCATTTGTGGCCTTAAAGTACAATGACATACAGTTACATGCCTGCAAAGAGCAAGAAGAAGACAAAGACATTAACCTTCCACCACAATTCAGGCCAAAGAGCCAGGAGGAGAGTAGCTGGTACAAGGTGGTGGTAACAGATGCCAGGCAGGCAGGCAGCAGTAAGATGAAAAGTGGATGTAACATGAGCTTTGTTGTCAATGAACACCCATAATTTAGGTTTCCAACCTGTTTCTCTGAGCTGCATGCAGGTTTGTATATGCACAGATCAAACTCAAAAGTAATGAAATGATTTGTAATCACACTTTTGAGGATAAAAAAGGAGAGAATAAGACATAAGCATATGAAAATAGGGAACTCAACATGCAGACCTCAACCAAAGTAATTAGAACTGGATCTGGAGCTCCTGATTTTAGAAGCTCACACATACAAGGACATCAGATATGAAAGATCTGAATTTTGTATTAATAAAACCAAATTTCTAGTCCTCACCATTCTGAACAAAAGCTAGGAACTGTGAGGCAATTCTTATAGGTGATATATGCAGACAGCTTTAATACAAGATGTCCGAATGTATGAACTGCCCAATTTAGTTCAATATGCATTTTTAAGCCAAGAACAAATTCACCTGAGCGATCCTGCTAACATCCTCCTCCTCTGCCATCCAAGTTGCAATGCAAGTAGCAGCCTTAGGTGACTTGACCCCTGGTGATAAACTGTTGCTCTTACTGGGACACGGCGGTTTGCCAACACACGTGGATGGGAAAAAGTCTGACCCGAACAGAAAGCTGTATGTCAAGGCTGAGACATGCCAACAGCCTATAGAGAAGCCTGTAGAAAAGATCACAATCCCTGATTCTCCTCCTCCTTTCTCCCTACCACCACTCCAAATGCACAAATTACCTCTTTTATTTGTGTAGGCTGCGATACTCACCTGATAATGTGTCGAACTACATCAGCTACTAATCCAGCTGGGAAGTATTGTTTGGTTTTGCTTATTCAGTTTGTGTGTCTGCCTTGAAAGACCCTTACTTCTCGTAAACTGCTTAATGCTAACAATCGGGAAATGCTTCTTCTTGTGAACTCTTACAGCAACCGATGAGTTTCTAAATGATGGGAGTGAAAAATTCTATTCTACTTTATGTCATGATTTATTGTTAGGTAAATGAACTTCAAGAGATTTAGCTACCTGAGCTGGCTTAGAGAGGTCCAGTGAGCACTGGAGCCCCTCTAAAGAAAATGAAAGGAGTGTATGGGCAGGAGGAGGGGAGGAGACACAGAGACAAGATGAGGAAGGTCACTATTTTTAGCAGTGATACTAATTTAAACCACATTTAGCATCATCTCTAGTAAGACGAAAGTTAAGGTACGGAAGACAAACTGGGGGAAAAAAGCTACCAAGGTTTTTTGATTATTTTCCTTCATCTCTGTAAGGTTGTCTATCAGTGCCATTTTTGCAAAAAACCTAAGCCTTCTGATGCATGCAAGTGACAAGGGGGGGTAGTTTCAGGCACAGGAAAACCTTTGGTCAAAACATGGGCTGGAAAACTTCAGCATCCAGAACCAATGATTTTTTAATAGTGTAGGAGGCTGTGAAATAAGATTCCTAAGACCAATTTTTAATTTTGTCTCATGTGCAGTATAATCTACTGCAAAAGTTGCCTATGGTAAAAGCTGGTTGAAGGCAGAACAACATTTTTAGCCCAGTTGGCTGCAGTTGTCCTGCAGCTGCTGCTGAAGACACTGTGTAAATTAATGTTACGTATATGCATCAAACGACCACAGCTGGATCCTGAAAATAATTGCTCATTTAAATGCTTGTATCCAAAGGAGAAGGAGGCCTGAGAAGAAGGTAAGCACACAAAAAAAAACTTGTTTGAGAAACTGAGAGAATTGTACGAGAATTAAACCCATTCCCAGTCAGGGCCTTCCTTTCTTGCCCAGCTCTCTTTTGGTCCCTTTTTGGATTAGGTGGCTAAAACTTCCAATGGTTTATCTAGAAAAAGAGAAACATACTATGTTGAAAAAAAGATATTCTTTTGTTATTCATTACATTTTCTTCATCTGAACACAACTGCCAACCTAGAAAGTCACTTGTACTTTTCATGCTGACAGTGTTGGTTTTGCAAGCGAGAATTACACTCCAAGAGATTTCTGAAATTATCCACTTGGAGCTATTCTCAGCTATCAGTTATACCACTGGTAACACGTAATCATAATCGTAAAACAAATAGTTGTAATATAAAACACTTAACAAAAACATAAAATCATTCTAGATAGGTTATATCTGAAAAAGCTGAACTTTGTATTTGAAAAAAAAATTTTCTTTTGCAACTCTTATTAGAGTCATCGTCTCCTGAAACGGTCGCAGCCTGCCAGCAACTGAGGTCAATCAGACACATAAAGAAGTACACGACTCTTGGATGAGACTCAAGAAAAGCCTTTAACTCTCAATGTAACGCCTGAGATACGAAAATGTAAATGCAATCAGAACACATTCTGACCTCAAATAACTGGTAATTAAACAATTCACTGACCTCAACCCACAAATACCTTTGATCTCAGTAGAAGAATTCAGTCAGAATGTGCATGAATATTCTCACAACCTTGAGAGTTTCAGCGATTTATTTTTAATCTTGACATTAGTTAAGTAGTTGCATAACAAGTCATACAAATAATCTCACTAACTTTCATGCGATTACACAGGTAAGAAAATTAGGCATATCTCTGAAATCGAGTTCTCTATTTGCATCAGTTATGTACCACAAGCAGGAAAAGAAGGTAGCGTTTTAACAGCTACAAACCAGTCAGCAAATATGACTTGCGACAACTTTTGAGACCCATATTGCCCACAGATTTTAATTCTTCGCCCCCTGCTAGTCTCTTCCGTCAGTCTCACACGTCCTAAATTAAGAACTGCTTTGTTGCTCTTGATTTAACATTTTATTTTTTTACAAAAGCGACCGGCAAGCAAGCAAACATACTGCTTGGCTGAAGTTTCTGTGGCACAGCTGACGCAAGCCGAAGTTTAGCGGCACTCCTCTTCAGCGGCGACCTGCGGAGCAAAGTTAACCCAAGAACGATGCCTGTTCTCGCGCATCGGGTTCACGCCAAGGGAGGTGTAAGGGAAGGTGAAGCGGAGGGGAGGGGAAGGGAGCGGAGACCACCTCCGTCCCCAGCGCCAGCGCCTCCCAGCGGGGCAGCAGAGGGCGCGGGCCGCCGCCCCTGCCTGCTCGGGGCGGGGAGCGGCTGGGGGCGGCTCAGGGGAACCCCTCCGGCGGTGGGCTACCAGCGAGGCATGCCCCTCGCCAAAACAAATGCGGAGGGGCTGTGAACTTCACCCATCAGCTTCTGTAGCCGAGGAGAGCGGCCAAAGACTGGAGCGGGGTGTGGGAGGGAAGACGGGGCCGGAGGCTAACAAAGCCCGACCGCCTCCCTCCCAGCGCGGCTCCCGGCCGGCCCCCGTGGGTCTTCCGCGGCCGCGAAGCGGGGACGAGCCCGGGGAAAGGCGCCCAGAAAGCAGGAAGGGAAGGGATCCGGCCGGGCACCGCGGGGCAGGCGGGTCGCTGGGGGCGGCCGGGGCAGCCGGAGGGACGGAGCGGGGGTGTCCCGGGCCTCGCTGCCCCCACCGGGCTGAGCGCGGGCGCCGCCGCCGTCGCCGTGCCTGCGGCAGGCAGCGGCCATAGCCGCCCCCGTGCGCCCCTCCGAGGACGGAGGGGTGGGGGCAGAGGAGGCGGAGGAAGCGGCGGCGGCGCCAGGAACAGGGAGGCGGCGGCACGGCAAGGGAGGGAGCCGGAGCCGGGACGGGCCCCGCAA
>VZSC01002213.1:26384-54737 GCA_013398225.1 Steatornis caripensis | reverse complement strand
CCCCCCCCCCCCCCCCGTTATCTCTTCAGTGGAAAACAGAGGTAAAACCAATGCTGATCCAATGGTCTCTGAAACATTGACTTCTCTTTTTGAAAGGCTTTTGAAAGGAAGGAGGTGTTGGCTAGTAGTAAGTTATGTTGAGAAGTAAGAAAGGATTAGCCATAGGCATGTGGCATGATTTTATGCAAAAAAACCTAGTTTCTTGGGAAAATACTTACGTGAAAATGTAAATATTCCTCAGTTCTTTACTGAAGGGGTAAGAGAGAGTCTATACTGACAATGCACTAGTCTTAGTTGCAGTCTAATCCGGTGATGGTCGAAAGAAGACAGTGAAGTTGTTAAATCAGTACTAACTCAGGTGTCCTACATGTTACAAAAACAAGCGCTTTTTGGAATCTGCAGTATTTGAAATGTTGTTTGACATGGAAAACAGGAACAGAAATTCTGTGTATCAGCACTGAAAAGTAAATACATATTCTCTGTTTTTAAAAATTGGACCAGTACAATTTTTTTCATTCTATTTATAATGTGTGTAAGTTTAAATGTATGTCAGAGAGAACAGGATTAAAACCAGAGTCTGTGTGTGCACGTACGTGTGTCTTTTTTTTTTTTTTCATGCTTGAACTCCTAAGCTTAGCTAGCTTTTGCAGCAGGGCTTCTATACTCCTGGCTTTGCAGAAATTTGACCTTGCTCTGAAGATAACTATCGTAAGGGCTTTGAGTTTGTGTAAATTTCATACAGCATATTACTTCATATATGAAAACTTTATCTTTGACCCTGCGTGTGAGAATTTTTACACCGATGTGAAGTTGCTCAGCGTAAGGCTCCAATTCTTCATGTGCAACCTAAACATAACGTACAGTGAGCAGTCCCATTGATTTTAAATGCCTGCTGAAAGTTAATTAATCTTTGCTGAATATTAGCAAAATCAGATTGTTTAACACTGTGTGGAAAATTATTTTCTGCTTCTGTGGAACATTATTTAAAAAAAACCCCCACCCTCACCACCAAATGAAAAAATTAGCCTGAAAGCCTTCCAGCATGCATCAGGACAAACCAGCGTCTGTCTAAAAACTTTAACTGAAGTGTTCTCCATCCATCAGATATGCTGGTTGGGGTAGTGAGGTGTTTCTGTCTACAGATGATTAGAGTGTAGGTGTAAAAGGAAAAAAGAAGTTCCTGATCTTAATCATAAATAATTAAGAGTCTCTCTGGTTTTGACCCAAAATTAGAAAATTTGCGTGTAGGCTAAGCTTTATCGGAACTGGTATAGTCCTATAAAAAGGTTTTATTCTGACAAATGAGGACTTCATAAAAAAGATGGCCAAGCAGCTTTGCCTGTATGATGAAAATTCTGTCCCCATTCTGGTCAGTGCACTGGTTGTGCAGTGTTAATGTCTGTGCTTTCTTAGAAGCACTCGCTGGGCTTGAAAAGACTGTCAATTTAGAAAACCTGTTTAATGTTTCACGTCCTGTTTTAAGGGAAACAAAATGGTGAAGTAAATCTGTGAGATTAGATGGAGATAATACTCTCTGTACAGGTGTGTTTACCCCGTTTATTTGATAGTACTTTGAGCACAGCCATGACTCCTGTTTCCCATGTATGGATAGGCTCTAAACCGTAAAGAAGATAATTAGTTTACTCTTTGTTCTTATTGGGCCTCCTGCCAGTGAAAATGGGAAGGGAAATATTTTAAATAAGATGCATTTTACATTCTCACTTTCCCAAATGCAGAGCTTGGATTATTCTCTGCAGTGGGTCCTAGGAACTTGTAGGAGCAGCCAGGCCATCCGTGTGGGGGGCCAGTGGGCACATGCTGGGTGCAACTTCTGCTGGGCTTATCCAGGTTCTGCTGCCAGGGTGTGTTCCAGGGGCAGCCACTTAATTGCGAGAGGTACTCTGTGAGGAAGAAGCTTTCATCTTGGGCCCCCACCAGACTGAAAATCCCTCAGTCTTTAAACAGAAAGAAGGAAGTCTTCTCTCTTTTTTTTTCTTTTTTTCTGATTTGTTGTGTTTTCTGGCTTGTCTGTGAAATAAATGCTGCCCTCTATTTCATTGATTGGATCTGGTTTACTGAAAGACTGATCTTCAGTAGCCGATAATGTTTGACGCTCCGTGTATAAAATTGGTTGGATTTGAGGTTGACAGTGATCCTAAGCTAATCTTCCTGTATGTGTTTTGATATGATTACCAGCTTTCTTTAAGTGAGGAATATTCACTTAAAAGAATCACAACAATTTAGAAGGACTGTTTTCAAATATCTCTTTCCTAAGGATTTATCTTCTCAGAAAGCTTTAAAACTGTCTTAAATTTGTTTAGCAGTTGACAGGCTGGCTTATGAATCATGTAGAGTCCAATGGAGGAAATAAAATGCTAGAAATACCGGAAATAGAAAATATTGAATTAGGGATTGCAATAAAAATAATTTGGAGTTGTAATAGTGGAAAAGAGAACAGAATTATGAGCAGCCTTCGATCTTGTTTTTGTATGCTGTGCTCCTAAAAAACCTGATAGTACATGACCCTTCTGTGGCCACCTTGTATGAAACACATTTTCTGATTCTGAAGAGTCTGAAAGTGATTTCAGAATCAGTTCTGAAGCTTTAAATGTTGTATTATTGTTTTCCTTAGATACTGGTCTTTCAATGCTTAGAGTTTTGGAAGAGTGAGTGAGACATCTACCCATGTGTGCCTCCCCACCCTGCCAAATTTGATTGTATTTAGGGAAGCTTAAAATAATGATTGGAGTACTTACAATTGAAGATGCAGGCAATAGGGAGCTTGTGCACTTACTGAATATTACCAAAGCTGGTAGTTTTATGATAAGCATTTATTTAAGTACAAATAATGAGGGAATAGACTTTTCAAACAATGGAATATTTGGATTTATTTTCAGATTAATTTTTGAAAGGCGGTTTAAATTCTGTCTTGTATCCCTCAGAAGTGATTTTTTTTCCTAACTTCAAAATATACCAAATAAATCCAGCCTAATGAATCACTTTCCATTAGTTTTCCAGAAAATTGAATTAAAATGATTTTTTTAACTTTGCTGATCAAGTTGCTTCTGAGTTGTACTAACTTTTGACTGCCACTGTTTGAAAGACTCTTTCAGTGTTTATTACTTCATCTCTTATGTAGTAGTAATGGCAAATGGTATGCTTTCTTCATCAGTGCGAGGTACCAAGTCACTTGAAGTTTCAGTCTTTATTTCAACAAAAAAAAAAATTGGACAAAAAATGTTATCGAAACCTCCTTTTAGAATACTTACTCCTAATGGTACGATTTGCATATATCCAACAGGATTGTGTAAGGTACTTAA
The DNA here is from genome assembly GCA_013398225.1 of Steatornis caripensis. Classification (NCBI taxonomy): domain Eukaryota; kingdom Metazoa; phylum Chordata; class Aves; order Caprimulgiformes; family Steatornithidae; genus Steatornis; species Steatornis caripensis. The sequence goes on along the minus strand of VZSC01002213.1, from coordinate 51,417 downwards.
GCAGTGTGGAACATGTTTATTTTTCTGGGTGAGGTGTCTCTCTGAGGCTTAAACTATAGGTGCTTAAAGGCATGATGAAGATGGAGTTACGAATCTANGTTATCGAAACCTCCTTTTAGAATACTTACTCCTAATGGTACGATTTGCATATATCCAACAGGATTGTGTAAGGTACTTAAGCAGTGTGGAACATGTTTATTTTTCTGGGTGAGGTGTCTCTCTGAGGCTTAAACTATAGGTGCTTAAAGGCACGATGAAGATGGAGTTACGAATCTATTTGCTAACTATTATGTATGGATAAAGCCTTCCTACTAACAGTCAGAAAGAGAAGTATATTCACGTGGAAAGAAGTTAATAACATTTTTCCGCTAACATTATTTAGGCAAACTTGTTGCCCTGGATTAAATTTTCCCTTCTATTAAGTACTATCAGAATTTAGACCAAACAAGTATTAATCTCAGTTGAATTGCATCTTGTTAAATAGCATTGGTGTTCCGGAATAGAAATGAGATACTAATATAACTATGCAAGAATGGGTTCCTTACACTTGACATATTAAATGCCTTTAAAATAGATTCCCAAGTGTGTGTGAGTGAAGTATATTGTTGTCACTGTTACTTATTGGGGGCCATGTAATAGGTGAACATTGGGCCTACCATCTACCTGATGGACAAAATTCATCTGCAATGCGATATGAAATTAAGTATAAAAGTATATACCTAAAAATTCCCTTGTCATTTGCATGTACATGTTTAATAGACTGCAAGCAGTACAGACTGCATTTCCCAGAGATGTGAAATAGAGGATGTAACAGCTCGGTAGCTAGAGCCCTCATTCAGATTGTAAGATAGCCAAGTTAATTGTCGACTTCTACACTTTCTGTATGAGGACTGTCCTGAACACCAGCCTTTTGGCTGCTATAGCATGAAAAGTTTTCTATTCCTTCTTTTATAGCTCTTCTACAGAAGATGAACAGAGCTGAAAAAGAAAGGGCTAGAGATGGTTTTCTCAGACCAGTGGAGTAAGCAACGGGCTTGGAGAGGGAAGACTTGCCAGCCCAAATTATCCTGCATCTGAAACTGTTTCTGCATAGTATGGTATCTTAATCAAGAGTAAGTGAGAATTTCCCTTCCATGATGGCTAGGACCACTATCCAACTTGCTAGAATTTGTAGTTTGATTTCCCTTAGTACAAGCTCCTTATGTGATGCAGAGGAATGCTATGGTTTTTCATTCACTTCTCATGATGTCCAGAAAAAAAGTGGTTGCCACAGTATTTTCTTCAGTGTGATTATGTGAGGTGATGATGGACAGTCTTAGAACATGCCTGAGGAGGTAGGTGAAAGCCTAGCCATGAGGTAGGCACTGATACAGTTCTGCTAACGCTTACTACTACTGGGTTTTTTATGCAAAAATAAGGCTAAGGGCTACTGAGGAGTTTTTAGTTAAAAAAAGCCTAATCCCTCTGAAATTTTGGTACTTCCTAGATTGAGCAGCTCTGTGTATGTGAAGAGGAGAAGGGTTTTGATGAGAAACATTTTAAGTGTAAGTTCGTCACGTCTGTGGAGTCTTAAGGAACCTGTTTCTCCTAGTATGCTCTGAGTACTTGCAACTCCTGTTAATTTTTGGAGAAGTTGCTTATGCTTAGGTACTGAAAGAAAACCTGAACTTGGACAAAAATCAGATGTTTTATCTCTGTTTTAGGTAAAACTGGTTGTAGTTCTGACCTTTGCAGTTTGCCAAAATGTACTTTGCTTTGAATTGTATTTTTGGAAAGCAGGCCATCAGCCTCAGATCTGTTGTGTCGCAAGCAGAATGTGGTAGGGGTTGTGAGAATACTCAGTGCCTCGCGGGGGCTACCAGTTCAGCAGACTCAGAGTTTGTTTCATACAAAGCTTAAACTCTGGGCACAAATATTGTTGGCTTATTTGTTAGTCTGCATTTACTTTCTTTGCAGGTTGCACTTTGATTAATGGTTCAGAACTAAACTTGAAGAGTGCTTTGTCTGTTGTTTTTTTTGGGGGGGGTGGGCAGGAATTGGTGTTGGTGACTTTATTCCTCTCCTCTGTATCTTTAGTATATTACTCATTGTTTTGTTTCCCCTCCCCCACATCTTTTTAACTCCTTTACATATATACCACTGATTGATCATCTGCTTATCATCCAGCTACCTGATATTTCTTACTGCTTTAATGAATGAAGCAATGGGGCTGAAAAGAATTTGTAAAATACCTACTGGATTGTAAAGTTTTAAAGAAAGTCAGGAAGTTGAACCATGACTAAATTGGGGACAGTGTTAAAAGGTATCCTGAGAGGTTGGGTATGTCTGTCTCCACAGGATGATGAAACCAAAAGTCTTGCTTTTGGCTTATTGCTCCATTGTCAGCAAACTCCTGAAAGGGACCACAAGCCTTAACTGATCTCCTTCAGCAGCTGACAATTTGCCGTTGCAGTCAACTGCTGGAGTCACACTCATTTGGTTCTGTTGCCGTCTTATACTTACCTGGAGAGATGGGGAAGATTTCAGATTTAAGCAGGTATTTACTCAAACCCCTTTCCTCCCCCTCCCCCATCATTCCATATTATGAAATCTCAGAATTCAGGTTTCAGAATTAAACAACCTTAATTTGGCCCGATGGCGCATATCATCTTATGAATCCATCTAAAAAAGTGGAAGTTTAGCTCTCTGTGTTCTGGCTCATTAAGTGTGGAATAGGGCATTGAATGCCTGTGCATTAACATTTAAGTGTCAGATACAGAGGCAGCAAAAATTTCCTTAATGAAGCCAATAATTCTGCCTGTGAGCTCTGGAATTTGGAGTTTAATTAGTATACTGTAAGTAAATGGTGGCACCATACATTTTAAAGAGTAGTGAAGAGTAGAATTAATGTAAACATTTTTGTCCCATATGTGAGGCAAGAAAGAGAATTACTCCGACAGCTCTTCTGGCTTTTCTCAACTTTTGAGTTCTTGAACTTTGAACCTTAATGACATTATCTACTATGTTTCCTATATAAATAGTTGAGATAAAGGATACAAAATTATTTTTCTCAGTATGCTGTTGTTCAAGAGAGAAAACACAAAGGATTTTACTCACTGATAAAAGTTGTCTATGATTATTTTAGTGGTAAGGTAAAATTGCTAGTGGAACTTAGTTATCGCTTTGGGAATAAAGACTCAAATTTTGAATTAATATGATACATAGAACATGTTTTATATTTTTAATTTTTTTTTGGTAGTGATTTCTTACCTCAGTGATACAAAAGTCATCACCTAAGCTTTTCTCTTTTTAACTGCTGATCAGAAATTAAAAACAAATCACAGTGAGAAACCACTTTTGCTTCTGATGAACATAAGTGATACCTTGGTGGTTGGAGGTAAGCGTTTTTTGTGTTACAATGAAACAGTTTTGTGAAAGGTGTCTCTGAGGAATGGAGTTGTTCCATGCCACTTTCCTCCTTCATTTTCGAGACACTTTTGAGCTCCAGAGAAAGCTTTTCTTGTACTTAGAAATGTCCACACCTTAGATTTTTTTATATATAAGAATATATGAATTTTTGCTATGGCTGCTCCCTCAGTTGAGACGCTACCTATCTGCTTATTTGTTAAAACTCTGTTGGGCAGCTCTGAATGGGGCTGCAGAGCATACAGGCAGAAAAAGCTTTGCGTGGTCGAGCTTTCTTTTTGTGGGAAATAATGCTAAAGCAAACTGTAGTCTTTGAATATGAGTTTAAGTCTGAACTTTTGAGAAGTGACTAGGGAACGGGGTTTCTTGAGTAACAGCCTGTACTTTATTTTCCACTATTAGAAATTAAAGGTACCAACAGATTTAATGTGCATAAATAAGCAAAGCCATGGAAGTAGAGTCTCTGCGGGTTTGAAACTCATTAAATCTTTGAATTGTGTGGCTACTGAATGCCTTGATGTGAGGCAGGTATTATGCAATATTGACTTTAAACCTTTTTGTATAGTCTGGAGGAGGATGGTGGGATCTTTGCTGCATCCGTGTAGCAAATACGTTTTATTTCTCCCTCTGATAAGTTAGTGAAGAGAGTCCCAAACCAGAGGCCAGTCCCTTCCTCTCTGATTCTGAGGAATGTCCTTATTAACTGCTGCTTCCTCCTTGGCATGCATGGAGATTTCTCTCCGTGTGCAAATGCTGTACAGATGCTATGGGAAAGATCTTTCCACTTTTATTTCTATTATAATCAAGGCACTGTGCTCTCTCTCCCCTCAGACCGCAAACGGGCCCGCTTAATCCTTCCATGTGTGTAGAGGGTTGACTGCATTATGAAGGATTGCTGCATCTTAGCTTGAATTGAGAGGATAAAGTGTTATCTTCCAATGAAAGAAAGCTTTTATTGTTATTGAAAATGGCTTGGTAGAGGTGCTGGGAGTGATAGCTGTGGAGAACTCAGAGATCCTACCTGGTCATACGAATTTAAAGGATAATTCAGCCCCAGTCAGAAACTAACCTAGCTGAGGTTAATTTGAAGCTATGGGTGCAGCCATTATCAGTTGTGAGATCCAAGGCAGAATGGTAGGTACAAGAGCAGTGTAAGACTGTGGCGTATTGCCATTTGTGCAGAGCTTCTGGAGAAGCTGAAAAACGTGAAAATTAATCTTACTTCAAGCACAGGTTCTCCAATTGTAGAACGTGGATGTGCTTGATGTGGTGAAAGAGCATATCTTTTTTTCCTCTATGGTGAATTTTCAAACCAGTCTCTATCTTAAAAATTTGTTTCAGCTTGTATATGTTAGACAAATCTGCATGGAATAAATCTATCTTTTAGAGTTCAACAATATTTCTTTTGTTACTAGTGGAATAGATTAGGTAACTAAATTTGGGTTATTGCTTGAATAAGAGCATGTGCTTGATTTAATTAATAAGTTTTGGGGGTATTTTTACAAAGGTGATTTTTTTTTTCCCTTCTCTGGACATTTTTAAAGTAATTGTTCTACCTTAAAGTAATTTCTGCAGGTTTTTTTTTCCTATTTTTGGATATCTTTGATGCCAGGTGAATGTTACTTGTAGGAACAAAGGCCAATTACGTATGTTTGGTTGTCTGTCGGATAAGCATAAATGGAAGTGGGAAGGTGAGCAGTTTACAACTTGCTGGTCAAGATAACAGTTTTACAAATATGTGGCATGAAGCCACCCGTTGGCTAGATCATGTGGCTAGTGAGGTGTTTTGTTAGATTTAATTTCGATTTTTCTATGAATGTAACTTTATAGCTCTCCTGATGTGTTGCTTAGGTTTTTCATTTTTGCTCCTCAAGAAGAGAGTATCCCATGTTGCACCTTAAGGAAAGCATAATTATAATTATCAGTCATATTTCTTGCTTGGTGCTACAGTGTGTAAATGCTACTTCCTCATCTCATTTTCACGTCAGATGAATTGGACAAGCAGAATCAAATATGATTATTATAGCAAATTAACATCTCGTAATTTGGGGAGAATGGCAACATTTTAAAAAAGTGTTTATACTAGCAAGTAGTATGGTGAAGTATGTGGTGATCCTGTGTAAACATTTATAGTTTTCAGCAGAAATACTGTAGGAGGCTTCTATTTCTGTTAGTTTTCCTCCTTGCGCTCACAGGGTCTTCCTTTCTTTCCTAGTGTTATTTTCCTGAATGGAGACAAGCACTTACATGCATTAACTGGGTGGTGTGTGTCTGTATTGCCTGTGCGGTGTGTACTGTGGAGTTGCTCGGCGGCAGAGGTTCGACCTGCGAAGCTGAATGTCTGTTCTGATAGCACTGTAGCAAAGATATTCATGGTACCTGTTTTATATCTACTCATAACAGTATCTGTAGGCAGCAGGCACTTTTCAGCTGGCTTTGTTTGTGTTTTGGGAGCTGCATACAGTGACAGTGTTTCTCTGCTTGCTATAGAAATACTAGCCTGAAGTAGCCGAACATAAACTTTGAAAGCGAAACCAACATCAATGCGAGTCAATGTGAAGTGGTAATATTCAGCTGTTGAATGTCTGTGAAGTGTTTTCTTTCCTTTTTTGGGAAGGGCTGGAAAACTGTTTCTCACAATTACGTTGTTTAATTATTTAGTTATTAATACTTACATTAATAACTGCTTAATATAAGTAGTTATTAATATTAAAATAATTGTTGTTTACCACAAAATCACTTTGAGAGAACTGTCTGGTTTATTATTTCTGCCTTTCTGGCATATGCTTTAAAGGAATGGACAGCATTTCTAAAATTACATTTTGAAATGCATCAGGATTGAGAAATGAGCTGTATTTGGAATTGAGTTTTGGTGCCTGCATCTGTACAATTAGATAGGTTATGTTCTTTTCAACACATGTTCCAGGATTTAGGCATTTGCATGTACTTCTCCATAAAAAGAAGCACAGAAATGCAATTTTTTTGTTTTTACTGATCGCATTCCCCATTCTTTCTTTCATTTCCACTGTATTAATTTCAAACACTCTTTTGTTGTTCTCTAATAAGTAGGCACAGAATCTGTTCCTTGCCAAAGGCAGTTTATTGTTGTAGATAGTATACTGTTTTCTATAGGTAACTTTACAATAATCTTATAGCAATATTGTTTTTAAAATTATTCCTTTTTATGAAACATGGTATTGGTCCTTATTGCTAAGTGAGAAGTTGGTTTCTAGAGCGTTGCAGTCTTGCAACTTTTCTCAGACTCCTAACAACTGTATTAAGAGGATTGCATAAATATCTTATCTAAGCATAAAGCCCTCATGCTGGGGTATCACCATGCCTTAAAATGGGGAGACACATTTTGGTGTATCCACCTTATGTCAGGATGCCGAAGTGGAACAGACCCTTACTCGGAAAGGAGTAAGAATACGTCATCTCCCAGAAAATCTAACCTTTGCTTATGAAGCTAAACTTAATTTTTGCTGACAGATAGCCTGCTGCAAGGCTGGCTGCTGCAGTCTTGTAAAATAGCAAGAAATGAAAACTAAGCCTGACGAAGCAGTATCCTCATTCTTCGTCTGCTTCTGCACAACTGTGTGAAAAAGAAGAACAAAGGTTTATTTGCGCTTGATGGATGTGATGTCCTGCAATGGAACACATGCACATGGACTGTACACATCGAGTTTCTTTAGTGACTTCTCTCATTTGTTTCAGCAAAAATGTTTTGCTTTTTCCTTTTTAGTGGCTTTTGGCATATATTGATCAGCTGGGTTATTTTTGTTTGCTTGTTTTCCCCTCACTGTTAGTTCATCGAGGTCTTAGAGCCAAGTTGTGACTTTCTTTTTCCCTGTAGTCTTTCAGCATAGTTGAAAATTTTTTTTCATAGTATACTTTGTTATCAGCTGTCTGCTTAAAAGAAAGTGATGAAAGGTGGTACTTGTGCCAGTCTTTTAGTAAATGTATAAAAAGTACAGCCTGCTTTCTTCCCTGTTTGGGTGTCAATTCCCAGTTGGTTAGAGATGTAGCAGGAGCAGCTGAAGTGGTTACTGTTCTGGCTGTCATCCACCCAGAGCTTCCTACTCCCAACAGCAGCCCTGGTGTGGTGATGCTGTGGGTGTTCTTGAGCTGATGTCAATTGGGGCTGATTTCAGTTTGATATACCAGGTTAGTGTGTCTGTAGTAGCTCGGGAGCAGACGTGCGTCCCAGTCAGCCATCCTTGCGTGAGAGAGATGTAACCTTGGGTGAGGACCGTTAGTGTTAGTAACTGGGTTTGGCTGTTGCAGTGGTGAGACTATTATAGTTACGAGACTGTATATACACAGATGAACTGCAATACGGAGATGCCATTTAACACTCTTCAGTTACTCCCCAGAGGAAAACTACCAATCAGATAGAAATATTCTGTCCCGCAACCAAATATGGGAAAGAAGAACAGGATTTACTGCAAGCAGCCATGGATTAAGTAGTGTTTAAAGGAGAAAAAAAAAAGTCAGGGAAGTCCAGATGTTAAGGGACATCCTTTTTCAACAGCAAGCCAGAGGCAAGCAGTCAAGGTATTCGGACTTCTTGAGTGGTTCCTGGTTTTGCATACAGCTAATTCCAATAATGATGGTGAAGAAAAATCCCTTTGTGTCAAGTTTTCATTATTATTTTACCCCACTCTTCTGCTTACTACCAAAGGTGTATTTTGCTTATTCTCTGCTAAAGATTGCTAATAGTAATTAGGGTTACTCTATATGTTGTTAGAACACTAGTGCCCATGGACTGTTTTCCCTTTAAGCTTTTGAAATGAGGAGGGGAAAAAAAAAAAGGAGAAATGACATGACTTAGTGTTGGGCTTTTTTGTTTGTTTATTTTAATTGTAATATGTGTAATACCTATTAAATTACATCAAATTATATTTTCCCGTAGCTGTTCAAATCTTACAGGGTGGAAGTTTAAATTTGTGGTGAATAACATCTACTCAGTGTTCAGGTCTTTGATCAGTTAGCTTAAAAATAGGAGTCTTTAAGTACTCCTGAATTGTTATGAGTATAAAGTACTGTCAGATGAGCTTCTCATCTGTTCTTTACCTTGTTCCAATTTTATAGGAAGGTGTGCATCTGAGCTCCACACTCACTAGAAAAGCAGGTATGCAAGAGAGGATGGGCCTTCATAAAATTTGCAATCTTATATTAAAACACTGTCACCCATTCACAAGCAAGCCACTACCAAAATCATCTACATTTTTTTGTTGTTTTCAAGGTATAAGAGTAGGCAATGGAATTTAGATTACTCTGTTTAAAGACTCTTCATACTAAAGAGTAATACAGTGTAGGAATTTACTTGAAGCTCAGGGAAGAGAAAAACCTTACCATTTTCAGTATGCTAATAGCGTGTATAGGGAGAAAACTGACAGCTGCCATGTAGTGTGTGTGTTCTGTTGGAAACTGATGATGTTTGAAATAGATACTTAGTTTCACTTTACTTAATGAGTATTTTACATGTAGTTTCTGTTTTTATATAGACTGAAGCTGCAAGTATGTGGCAGAAAATATCTTGAGTCAATATGTTCTGTTACTGGTTTGAAGAAATAGCTTCCAGTGATAGAGCCTTCATTACTGAAGTAAAATCAGTGGGAACAGGTATGGAGAACAACTTAGTAATTTACATAAATAGATTTAGGAAATCTGTAATAAATTTAGACACTTAATAATTTCCAAGTTATAGCACTTGAAATCTGTGTTGCCTTAAGATACTGTTTTTGAAACACCCTTCCAAGTAATGCATGAATGTATTTCAGCAGCAGGGGAATGACATCTCATACTTCTGCAGATAATTAGACTAGGCTTCATTATCTGACTGTAATGAAAACCTGGTACTTGTCATGCCAGAGGAACGCAGAAACTTTTTTCACTTTCAAGGTATTTTTAGTTATTTTCTTAATATAAATAATTATGTTAAAATACAATAAATTGAAGTCATTAATGATGTAAGTCTTACTATGATTCAGTATAAGAAGAAAAATTATATATTCCTAATGAATAGCCGGACTTTTCAGGAATAATGCAGCTGTGGGTTCAAAAAAATCAACTTCAATGCTCCATTGTTTCGCTTTATGGAAATAAATGAGCAGATTAACATTTATTTTAGGAAAGTGTAAGTTATCTGAAGCAGCACTGATCAATAGTGCCAAGCCATTTTTGTGATGGTATTTTTATTAAACTTTTAAAAGACAGGTCTTTGTTCAACCGTGAGTTGTATTTTGCTGTATGTTTCCAATATGATGTTTTCTCTCCTGGCTCTTAAAAGGTATTTCTATAGTAGTGTATTCTGGCAGCATTGTTTATAGTATTCGTCTCGGGAAATGAGTGCACCTAACTTGTGTAAAAAGAATAAGAAATTAATAAAGGCCATATAAATATAAACAATCCAAGTTTTTGTTCATGTACTTCTGTGAACTACTATCTATGAGATAGGTATGCAATTATAGTCCATTGAAACCATTTCGTAGCACTAAACTGAAACTACTCTGAAATGTTGAATATTCAAACTAGATTTGCACAAACTGATTTTTTTGTTTTTAAATTTAAAAAGTTTTCGTAAATCAATGCTGGCCACCATAGTAACGATTAATATATGATCACGCGACCTGCTCTTCCTGAGAGCAGGAAGAACCTTTAACCTGAAGTTAAAGTTTCAGCTCTAATTCTCTTCACTAATAATTTCACATTTGTATGTGATTAACACATGTTGTTGTTCCTCAGAATGAGGCACGCAAATTTGCACAAGGGGACCATGGTGTTTGCTGGTAGTAATCTGGTAGTCTGGTAATCTGATAGTTTTTGTCCAGAGGCCTGTGTTTTGTCAACCTGCATAATGTTAAAGATTCCAAGTATCAGGATTTGTGATGAAAGTTCATAAGCCAGAATTTATTTCTGCCTCATTATTCAGTGTGTTAACATTTCATTCTCTTTCTGGGTCTGATTAATCTTCCATTTTCAATCTGTGTATTCAAGATATTTCTGTGTACATAGCCACCAGGCTTTGGGAGTACACTGGCATAGTTTAGAGTCTGTTTACAGTCACAGTTACCTGCCAGAAGATTTTCTAGAGATGTCTCTAGTTAGGCTGTCTAAATTCACTGTACAGCAGATGGCACTGGAAGAGCACATCAGTGGGAGACTTCAGTGATGCGGTAATTCATACAAAATACTAGCAAAGCTGTTGCAGTGCTGAGGGTTGTGAAGAAGTTGTGGAGCTCATTTTAATGTTTTCTGGGAAGGGATGCATGCTGAGCTCTTCTGCTTCAGCTCTACTAGATGTAGACAGTGGAAAATTCTAGGCTTGTAAGTGTATCATCTGTTGAGGGCTGTTTATACAGCACTTTTAAGCACATTAATATGCAATGCAGAATTACTGATACTCTTTAAGTATGTGCAAAGAAAGAAGATTATCTGGATCAGTTAGGGTATTTGACTTCAGGGTGTATTTGCTTTCTCTGGCCTTGGATAAAATATGTGTAAGAGAGATCATAAAGTAGAGTGGTTCTCATATGGAAGACTTGTTTAGAGGCTTGCTCTTATCTGTAGTTGTGTTCAGTTTCGGAGAGCTTTGATCTGGACTCTCATTCACTAGATTTTTATCGTCTTTCTGGGTCCATGAACTGGACTTCTGGATAAATGCATGTTGTTTATGTGGCTTATATTTGAACTTCAAACCTTTATTATTTCTTTATATGAAATGTTACAATGATATAAGCAATGAGTTGTGCCTTTGGACAATCATGTGTTTTGCTTGATAAAGATATTAGCTATTAAGGCAGGCTGACAGATGTAAAACACTTTTTAGTTTTGCTCAAGCAGGCTCAATAGTCACTTTCAAAGTAAAAAGGTATTTCTCGATATGCTGCAATAGAAATTTATCTCTTGAGATTATTTTTAGATACTGGATTTTCGTTTGTGAAAAAACACATTTTGATACAGAAAGACTAGTATGTGATAAAATCCCATTCTTTCAAGTGACTTGTTTAGTCTTTTAGTTATGGAGAAGCTGAAGAAATGTTTCTTCAGCCGAGTTTTAGGTAATTAATTCTTTTGAAACACACCAATAAAAAAAAAAATTGGTGAACCAGACAGTTTGAGGCTCTGTACATTTTCTCTCCCCAATGAGCAATGTGATAATGTTATTTTATTTTCTTCCTAGCTTAGAAGGCAGATTTTACTTTGTTTCATGCTTGCTTTTTTAGGGTTAGGAGTTGTAAGCAGTATGATGTACTTCCCATAAGGATGGGGCAACATATCTGGTAAAGTAGTAACAGCATCAGCTTGTGGATGTCAGTCAGAAGCAAATGGAGAACACTGTGGTTTTCACAAGTGGGGCTAATGTGAGGGTTTCCAGGCTTCTGATACTGCATACATGAAGGCACAGTTGAATTTATCAAATGAACAACACTCTTGACTGTCAGTTTAGGAGCAGCACAGAATCCTGAATTTATATTTTTCACTCATTTTGTAGGTTAATTTAGTCACATAAAATGAAAAGAGTACTGTAAATCAGTAAGATGGCAAAATCCAAATGGTTTAGGAACAGAGGTCAAGAAGGCATTTTGAGTCTACTTTTAATTGACGTGTAACTCTCCCTTTATCTGTAGCTTTTTCTTAATTACTGTACTTTTGACATATCAGAATAACTGACAGTTTCAGGCATATAAAACCCACTAAATATATTCTCCTTGTGTTTTTTTTCAGTACTTTCATATTTCCCAATTATTCCAAACATATAGAGCTCATCAGGTTTTTAAAACATGAAATTTGATTGTTCTGCATTATCTGTTGCAAGAAAAATAAAAATAGTTGTCTTAACCTTTGAAAATACATGTGCATATCTTGGTATCATCTTCAAATTGTGGAAGTAGAATACGTTTTTTAAGGTGTCAGGATTCCTGGTACTACAAGAGTCATGTTAAAAGTGGAAGATAAACAGTGAACTTCTAATAAAATACCGGTCCTGTTTTTTAAGGTTTTAGTTCTTGTTTATAGCAAGAGTTAGTTCTTAGTCATTTGTTTGTTTAGGAAACAAGTATTCTGGGCATGGTTGTTCTTTGCTGATGACAAGTAAGTCAGCTTACAGGCAGAAGAGTGTCCTTTTAGTTTCTCCCAATTGAGACGAAGGAAAGTGCTGTTTAGTTTGGTAATTAACAAAAGGAAATGGGAAGAGCTGAAGATACTCTAAAGATGGACTTGGGAAATGTTGGCAGTTATGGCAAAGACAGAACAGGTCTTCAAGGTAGGGTGATGCAGACAGTGCAGGGAATTTGAAGGTAAGACTAGGGTAGAAATCCAAGTAAATGAAGGTTTAGTGCTTCTGCTGTTCATGAGAACAATATTGAGCCACCCAGCAGCAGGGCTTTACTTAAAATTTTTCAAGGTATTTTGAAGTTCAGGATCCTTAGATGCCTTGCATTGTCTTTTAGTTTGCTTTGGATATGATCCTTTAGCCTTTGTGTACTTGAGGACCACAAAAGTTGGGCTGGACAAGAGTAATAATCAATGGACTGCTGTTTGATTGTAGTAATCATTCTCCTTATGTGCTTTTGTGCAATTTTTGAATGGTTATTTAAGAAAATCATAGCATTTAGTTGATAAAGCCTATTTCAGTTCATTGCACTATTTTTCTCAGTTGCTTGTATTGTGATGCCATGAGAGAAAAGTGGGAAGTGCATACAGAAGGGCTGTTTTACTTTCCCTCAATCTCTCAAGCTTGGAAGATTTCTTGAAAGATTTTTAGACTCCTCCAGCTTGCTATGCTTAGCCTGGAGCCAGTTTGTGCTGCTCACATCACATGTGTTTGGAGGTACATGGAATAATGGCTACTACTAATGGTATTAGCCATTCTTAGCCTGGAGCCAGGCTTGCTGCTGCAGTTTGTGCTGCTAATATCACATGTATTTGGAGTTACGTGGAATAATGGCTACTACTAGTGGTAGTACCTACTTCTGTGGCAGCAGCAACTTCTGTCTCTTCTCTTTCCCTTCTTGCTCTTCCCCTCTCTGCAGAGCTGCTTGCTTTGGAAAGTCTAATGTTAAAAAACAAAACAAACCAAAAAACCCCCACCAAGATGAAAAGTCAGATTTATGGAGGGGGTGTGTACATGACTCTGGAAGATGCCAGGTGGGAGCAGTTGGCTGGGACTTAAGCAGATGTGTCCACTTAGTCTTGTCAGAAGTACCGGCGGAAAAAAAGCTCTAATAGTCCTAGGCAAGGTGAGCCTGTGATTTGACCTCCTCTATGCCTAAAACAGAGTTTGGAAATTAACTTTTCTTTGATAGAAGTTCAGGAGGGGACTTCTGTGACTTGCTCTGAACAGATGTTTCTTTGCTGTTAATGTGTCTCTATTTTTTCACTAGGGTTAGTTTTCGTATAATTATGTAACTACTTGAATATTGCTCAACTCTTCTGTGTAAAGAAAGTATGACCTTGTATGACCATGTTTTTAGGACTAATCACAGTTTAACCTGTATGTAGAAATCCTGCTGGGTAGAGTATCTTCTATAGTTTTATCTTGTAAGTTATTTTTGTGGGGAATTTTTTTAGGAGCCTTCTGAAAGAGAAGGGTGTTTCTGTGCTTGAAAATCTTATATACGTGCATTAAATATATGTTCATTATGAGTGTGATGTAATGTGTGTGTATATTTAAAAAGTAGCATGCTGAAAGCAGAAAAAAGTTATGGAAATCTCCAGTGCAGATGTAGCAGATTCATTTCTTGAGCCTGATTAGTTTCCAAGTCAGGTATTAATATATGCTTTTATTTGATGCATGTTACCTAAGTACCGCAGTTTCTGTTTTGTTTGGAGAGGGAGAAACCCTTATGGATAATTTTAAAAAATACTTCTTTTGTGAAGTTAATTGTTTTTTATTTGTTTTCAGGAAATGGCTCTTGAAATTAAATGAGGCTGGATAAAACACATAAATGAAGCAGAAGCTGCTCTGCATGTATTAGGGCTATATCACCAAAAGCACTGCTGATCAGCCAGGCTTGGTGACTTGTCATAATGAAGAAAATTAGTCTCAAAACAATTCGCAAGTCCTTTAACTTAAATAAAAGTAAAGATGAAAGCGACTTTGTAGTGGTTCAGCAGCCATCATTAAGTGAATTTGGAAAAGATGACTCCTTGTTTGGCAGCTGCTATGGTAAAGATTTGGCTAGCTGTGAAGTCAATAGTGAAGATGAAAAGGGAGGCAAAAATAGATCAAAAAGTGAAAGCTTAATGGGTACGTTAAAAAGGAGGCTTTCAGCAAAACAAAAACAGAAAGGCAAAGGCAGCACACCATCTGTAAGCTCTGCAGATGATGACACCTTTTCTTCCTCATCTGCTCCAATAACCTTCAAAGATGTGCGTGCTCAAAGACCTTTGAGATCTACTTCCCTCCGTAATCACCATTACAGTCCAACTCCATGGCCCCTTCGACCTACAAATTCAGAAGAGACTTGCATCAAAATGGAAGTGAAAGTCAAGGCCTTGGTCCATTCCTCTAATCCAAGCCCAGCACTGAATGGCGTTCGAAAGGACTTCCATGACTTGCAGTCAGACAACGTGTTCCAGGAACAAAACAATGCATTAAAAAATACGGAATCTCAGAATGGGGACTTGCATCTTCATATTGATGAACATGTGCCTGTAGTTATTGGATTAATGCCTCAGGACTACATTCAGTATACTGTGCCTTTAGATGAGGGAATGTATCCTTTGGAAGGATCACGTAGTTACTGTCTGGATAGTTCCTCACCCATGGAAGTTTCAACTGTTTCTTCTCAAGTGGGGGGAAATGCTTTCCATGAAGAAGAGAGCCAAGTGGATCAGGATGTAGTTGTTGCACCGGATATCTTTGTGGACCAGACGGTGAATGGTTTGTTGATTGGTACCACAGGAGTCATGTTGCAAAGCCCAAGAGTTAATCACAGTGATGTCCCTCCACTCTCACCTTTGCTACCTCCAATGCAGAATAATCAAATCCAAAGGAACTTCAATGGATTGAATGGCACAGATGCCCATGTGGCTGAAAGTATGCGCTGCCATTTGAATTTTGATCCTAACACTGCCCCTGGAGTTGGAAGAGTTTATGATTCTGTGCAGAACAGTGGTCCTATGGTTGTGACGAGTCTCACAGAAGAACTGAAAAAACTTGCAAAACAAGGATGGTACTGGGGCCCCATTACACGTTGGGAGGCAGAAGGAAAGTTAGCTAATGTGCCTGATGGCTCGTTCCTCGTTCGAGATAGTTCTGATGATCGTTATCTTTTAAGTTTGAGTTTTCGTTCCCATGGAAAAACTCTTCACACTAGAATTGAACACTCAAATGGTAGGTTTAGCTTTTATGAACAACCAGATGTGGAGGGACATACATCTATAGTTGACTTAATTGAACATTCGATCAGGGACTCTGAAAATGGAGCTTTCTGCTATTCGAGATCCCGACTGCCTGGATCTGCAACTTACCCAGTGAGACTGACAAATCCAGTATCTCGGTTTATGCAGGTGCGTTCTTTACAATACCTGTGTCGTTTTGTAATACGTCAGTACACCAGAATAGACCTGATTCAGAAACTGCCTTTGCCAAACAAAATGAAGGATTATTTACAGGAAAAGCACTACTGAAAGCTTATGGGAAACTTGCATCTTGCACTTTGGGAACGACAACAACAAAAAGAGATTGAATTACAGTTTACAGACTTTCATTATTATCAAAATCTTTTGCTGCCATAAAAATATTTCATTTTTGTGTGTAAAAGTAATGCATTTGGATTTATGTTTGTTTTGGGGTTTTTGTGTATTTTGGGGGGGCTTTTTCTTTTCTTTGGAAAGAATGATCTCAAGTTTATTTTTAGAAGTGTGAAATAGCTATCTTTCATCAATGTGCAGATTAATCACAATGTGAATGATCAAATTCTCCTTAATTTCCCCCAAGTCCTTTGCTGCTATCCACTGTGATTTTTATGCATTGAAAGCACATTTCATGTGTATTCAACCATAAGTAAAAGTCAAATGAAACTTGTTGAATGGAATTTTTTTTTTCCTTTAAAATAGCCTGTTTGAAAAAAATGATTGTGGATAAAAAACATATTGGTATTCTCAATTACAGAATTTACATCTATGTTAAAAACAATTTCCAAGTATCCTAATTATAAATTTCTATAGAGATATGCCCTAATGGAGAACTTATAGACAGAGCTGTGTGACAAGAACATTGTTACACAGCGTATCTTTGGAAAAGAACCCACCTTTCTCCGAAGCCTTGTATTGTCTGTACACGCTTTTGTGTTTCGGAAGGTTGGTTCAGCCGCCTTCTTGTCTCAGTATTTTGTCCTAAAAATGGCCTTTAAAAAAAAAAAAGAAGTCTTATGAAAGTCAATGTGTAGTACCTATAAGGAAATTGCAGTATTGGGGTCTTGTCGAATATTACCTTTTAAAATCATGCTATCAGTTAAATAAATGAACTCCTACCAAGTCCTCTCTTTCTGTCCTTTTCCCTCCTACCTACTCTTGGAGGGTGGGGGGAGGAGCAGAATTTCCTGGATTTGTAGGAAGACTCTAAGAATTGTTATTGTGGGAACATAAATTGATAAGCCGTTTTAGGGATGGGATAAAACTTTAAATAGGATGATTTCTACAATATATATTCAAGTTACTTGGAATTTTGTCATTTCCCATTTCTGCATTTTTTTTCACTTCAGAAATGCAGTAATACACTAATGTCCTTTGGATTGTTTTCCCCTTTTTTTGTACATTGTTTGGGGAGGAAGGAACAGGACTGATAACATTTTGGATGGAAGATGCTTAAAATGCATCTCTAAAGCTCTGTTCTCACAGCCTTTTGAATTATGGGGAAAAGAGGTCTGGGTATGCACTGACCGCAGAAAATGTTTCAGTTTGCTGTCATGAAATATGTTTTGACATATGAAATATTGAATCAATTAATTAAATGTTTATGATATCTGTCAAAGATTCTGGCATTTGAAAAAGCTTACAGTTATTCTAACCTTCTGTAGGGAAAAAAAACTTTCGGTGGGGAGTACAGGTTCTACACTGCAGTATTTTTGTCATGCAAGGTTAATGAATGGCATTTTCCTGTTTTGTTTCATGTTTTTTTTTTCCCCTCACGATTCTATCACTTTTATGAGTTACTTGTTAAAGGGGTCATAGCTAGCTTGGGAGGGAGGCTTGCTTTGCCTGCCTCTGCCCCCCTATTTTGTATTCAGCATGTCATCTTCCCCATGTCTGGTAGGAGTTGCTAGTCAGTAAGCATCAGCTTAGAAGAGGCTGTTCATCTTTGATGTAGTTTTCTTGTTTAGGTCACTTTCTTCTCCTTGTTTAATCTAGCCTTTTTGTCCCCTGAAATGAGTCTTTAGTAATGAATACAGTATTGCTGCAAGGTGGTGCAATAGCACTACATCTTGGGTTGCCTGAATTGATAGACGAAATTTATATTTTTTTAATTTATTTTTTGACCATAATGTTTAACTAAAAAATAGAAAAATCTAAGGTAGATAAAGGCTGCCTTTGCTTTTAAGGGATGGAGAATAAGGATTTCTTCTTTAGTCTGATAAAGTTTTAAACTTAAAAAAAGAAAAATCTAGAGCAGTCTATATGCGTAATTTGTTGGCTCTGCCACTGAGATACATGTATGAAAGTATGAATTCTGTTTTGGTTGTTTTCCTCTACTGACTTTCCCTCCCCCGGCCCCCGCACCCCGAATCAGGATCACTAACTTTATTCAAAAAGGCACAATAACCTATTGTATGGTACAGTGTTCTGATTCTGTCTGTGGGGAGGAAAAAGAAAATCATTTTTATGAATTTCAGACGCGTACTTTGGGAAGAAAGCCTCTGGCATTTTCTTCACTTTAAAAATTCTTTCCCTGTACAAGCTAGAGGACCTATGCATTCTACAGAATCTTTGAAAGATTATAGTATATTAAATATTTTCTTTGCCATTTAATACCACTATTGAATGCATTAAACATATGTTTATACTACACCACATGCATTAATTTAGCAGTCATTGCATTGAAACTTAAACGTTTGAAGATATAATATCCTGGTCTTATTGCTGATTTGAAAAACGTGCAAGAACACACATGTTAAATTTCTTGCCCTCGCGTTTCTAAATTTCAGTTTGTTCACTCATACGTGTTGATGGGGTTTTTTAAACTTTTTGTTTAGCTATCCGGTTTTTGAATTGCCTTCCTTGCTGTGTTCCTCATCTATGAACTTAATCAGGTCAAGTTAAATTTGTCACCTCCCCACCCCCCCATAAATCTTCCACAAAAGGAACACTGTAAAGTGATTGAGGCCTGGGATGTGAGAACCTTACAGCACTTTGTTTCTAAATAAAAAATGGTGGTGATATTTCTACTAAGCTCAAAATACTTTAAATCAGTAGTAAGTAGACACAAATACTTATTTTTACAGGTTTCATTAATCAGAACCTTGCAGTATTTTTTCATACTGAGGTAACAGGCCAGCCAGGAGAAGGAACCCAGAAAAATGACTTTGAAAGATACTTACAATTTCTTATAATAAAGATTAATATAAAAGAAACCCAGTAACTTTTAGTTCTGAGACAATTTAGAAGTACTCGGAGTAACCACATAAATTGTGTTGACTTCTTCATGAAAATTGAAGGAACAAAGTGTCCTTGACAAATAAAAGGAAAATGGTTGACGATATTTTGTGGACCTTTGGAAGTAGATACACTAGGAATAAAAGCTAACTGACTGTGATCCTTAGAGAGTAGAAATACGGCTTTTTATTTAGCACAACAGTTTAAGGGTTCAAAAGGTATGCTTTTTATGCAATTGAATGGTGGAAAAAATTTTTTGAAAATGAAACTTTGAAATAAAACTCACTTTTTGAGCATCTGAAATGATTGATGTTATTGATAACATTGTTTTACCAGTTAGAAGAGTAAAACAACACCTTTGTATTTGGAAATAGAAAAATAAATTTGCACAATTTCCTCTGTTTTTTTTTTTTGTAAGCCAGTGTTATAAACAACTGAAAGTGATTTGTATTCTTTGATCTATTTGAAGGATATAGCACTTATCCTGCTGTTGACATAGTGAATGCCATCTTTTTATCAAAATGTTTTTCTGTCAGAAGGATCAGAAATGCAATTATTAATTAAATTCTTTGTTCTCAGATGAGCTGACTTTGCATTTTGTTAAAGCCAATTTCTTTCTGTGATTATTGACTGCTGGGCTAAGTGAAATCTGTGCAGTTTTTGCTTTGATGCATTTCATCTATGTGAATACTAGAATTACAAATTTAAAACAGCATACCAGCAATATATGGGCTATGATTCTGATGAGAACTATTTCTCCATTACTGAACTTTATAATTCTGAGCTGAGCTAAACTATGGATAAATTAATGATTGCCAACTTAATTTCTTAAAATCTTTTTATGACTGCAAAGAATAAAAATTACAAACATTCTTTATTTAAAAAATGGGCTAGATGGTAGTTCATAATATGGGAAATATGGCATCGTTGTATCTGGAAAGTGTTCTAAATTCAACACAGATAATGAAAAATTCTTAAAGAATTTTGTATGAATACCTGTTGGGTTAAAGAATTTTTATAGTGATGATGGAGTGCCATGAAGTTAATACTCGCAATCCAGATTGCTGTAGTTTACACTTTTCTCTGTTTCAGACCTGGTGTGCACTATTTGTACTAAGCACGCCACAGAGTGAATTATCCAAAGTCCATTGATTTTAATGTGTTTTGGTTTGTAAACAAAATTATAGTAATTTCTTGCACATTTTTGAAAAATAATTGTATAAGGATTTATGTATCTGCTTCTGGATACAGTGTGTAAATAAAAATTTCATTCACAAAAAGATTTGTGGAGTGTTGTATACCTTAATGACATTCCTAACCAAAACAAACCCTGAAAGACCTTGTAAAATTTGGGCTTCTGGCTTAAACGTTTAAATTTTAATGGTTACAGTTTAAACTGTTCTGTATTTTTTTCATCACTTGCTAGTTGACTTCTCAAAACACTTCTGTATACCAATCGTATTAATTCCTACTTTTCAAAGCAAGAAAAAAAATTGCCAGAGCATAGCTAGAATATGATTTTTTTCAAAGGTTGGCGTATATATCTTAAGCTAACTTTTTGATCATTTTTGTTGTTTTTTTCTTAAAAAAATTACAGAATTTGTAACAAAAGTCTCCATTTCATCCAGATGTGCGCAAAGGTAACATACCATCTCTTGGCTTCCAAGCAAGTAAATAGTTCTTATGTAGTTCAAAAATAAAAAATTATATATATTAATTTGGCTCTCTTTAAAAAGAGAGTGGCATTTTAAACCCTGGGAAATCACACAAACAAACCAGAAGCTCAAGGATAAACAATCTCTATGTTATAAAAGGTATGAATATGCACAGTTGTTCTTACAGACTCACTACCCAAATTCAAGAAAATACCATCAGCTCCTTAGCTCTTCGTTATAACTAGGTTTTGGTTGGTTTTTTTTTTTTTTAAACAAGCAAGCAAAAAAACCCAGCCTTGGTAACAAGTAATTATTGTTCATATTGTCCACAGCTGATACATACTTTTCTATGTATTCTGTAACTTTAAGTCCTAAAATAGTAACCAGAAATAATGAATAGTTTTTGCCATTTAAGAGTAAACTGCCTTCTGTTTCCTACTGCTGGGGCTAGTGTTGTACGCTCAGTACGGTGTGGTTGCTCCCCCCCAGTACACGGGGGATCTTGCTGGGGTTTTGTTAGTGAGCCTGCATGATGTTCTTCTCTACGTTTGTTCTGTTCATTCCCGAAAATTTGGCGAAAAATAAAGTTACCCTCAAATGTTTCCTTGGTAAGCGGTGAAAGGTGAGTAAGAGTTAAATTTATAGCCAGCTGTAAAATTATTATGATCCAGGTAGGGCTGAAATGTTTATAGTAAAAATGCCTGTATTCCTGGTTATTTCTGCCTCGCCTTCAATCAGCTTCCTAGGTGTGAGTGTGGCAGAGAAACACTAAGGCACTGCCAGATGCAGTAAGCTTGCTCTTATGTCTGATAACGTAACCCTTGTACCAAGGCAGGGCTTGGCAGTGGGGGTGTGTGAATTAAGTTATCCTCTGCAATTAAGACTACCTTGAAGATTACAAAGCTGTAAAATCTAGTAGAAATCCTTAATATTTAGGAAACGATGTTTGTTCACTTACCTCCAGTGCAAACAATTTGCTTGCAGTTTGTGCTTTGCTTTTTTTTTTTTCCTTTTCAAAGACTAAGGTTCAGCCGAGCATTTTAGCATCCCTTGCGACTTCAGTATGTACATCTTTCACTTTCCTGGTAAGCTAATAACTGCTCTTTCCTGTCAAAGCCATGTAAAGTAGGAATAGGATATTGTAGGGAGTGGAGACAATGGTTATTTGTCTATTTTTGAGGCATGACTCAAATAGGAGGTGTTCTGCCTCCTGAGACAGGAGCCTGCAGTTCTCTCAGGCCAACTTGCCCCATGCTGTCAGTAAGCTACTGAATCTCTTTCAGTGCGAACTTTGAAGATAGTACTGCTGAGGGTTGGGGTAGGCAGGGCACCAGCCCTCACAAAAAAAGCTTACAAGAGGAAGGAGATAAACCAGACATGTTTCAGTTTCAGTGGATGAGAATGAGTAAGTTTGGAGGCACATGGAGGAAGGATGCGTGACAGAATCTGGACCGCTCCCGACCACTCAAGTGCCGTTTTGGCAATTGTGTGTTGAGGGAAGAATCAACATACAGTGAAAGGAAGAGGAGCTGCAGCAAAGGTAACACAAGTGTCATAAAACTTAGGAGCAACTATGTCTGATGTTAAATGTGTGTTGTGTCTTCATCTGCTCTTCAAAAGCTGTCTAATTTTCCTAACTTTAATTCACGAAACTCTAGCTGCAGTTCCAGTTTTCATGGCTCTGTGATGGGACCTAGCATTCTGTGCTGAGCCTGCTGCAGTAAGAGCAGCACTTTTTAAAAAGCAACGCTTGTTGGTTCCAGCTATTTAAATAGGAAATATTGCTTAAATAGATGAATTAAGTAATTCAAATATGTTTTCTAGAATTCTTCATTAAATAGCTAGGGCATCTGTCATCATGTGATCAACATCATGTCTGTTTCCTAATGACAGGTGTTATCTTTTCAGTTATGCACATTTCAACTAAGAGAGGAAGGAAAACGCTGCTTGAATTTCTCAGGCTGCTGCTGCATGCTTCTGTGTTTGGCCACATCACATCAACCAAGGGGGTATCTGGGATGAAGAGATTTTTGGCAGCATTGCTTTCCCACAAAACACGCTTCCGCTTTTCCTGTGCCCCAACTCTCTGCTTCTATCAGGAGACAGCAGCTGTCTTCTTCGGTTCCCGACTGGAGTTTGGATTGTCAAAAGGCTTTCCATGTCCAGTGCTACAAACTCGGGTTTCCACTGAAAAGTGTACTTAATATTTTCTTTCAGAGCAGCTTCCTTCCCTGGTTGTCTGCCCTGTATCACTTCAAAAAGAAAATATACAAATTCATGAATGTTCTAACCTTCCTCAAACTTGATCTTGTCTGAAACAAAACTGTTCCTGGTTTAAGCAGTCCCGTTTTGAGCTAATGGAAAAGTGACCTGAACTATTTCATGCGAGTAGTGTTTTCCATCAGTCTTACGGTGCTGAAACCTCGAAAAGTCTCAGTGTCAAGACTTTATTGTGCAACAACTTATAAGATACTCTAGTGTTCTCGTGAGTGTAAAGTTTGGAAAATGTTTAGATTGGAAAAATCCAAAGTCTGTGAAATTCATCCCGTTATCATCCCGTTTATGTTTTTTAAACTTCTGGATGGGAGCACCAAAGGATGAGGACACCAGCAAAATGAAAACCATTCCTGTTGAGGCGTTGTACCTTGTCACAATGAAAACTTCTGCTTAGCTCTGCCGAATGGAAAAGATGTAGAGAAATTCCCAAGTCCCAGACAGAACACCGTAACTCCTGTCCTTCCTGAAAATGAAAGAGGGGTTGGGGCACAAGGTAGGTGCACAGCATGCCCCACTCCTGGTGTGTTTTCTGCCTGCATTGAGAGTGTCCATGGGCAATACGACCTCTCGTACATGAGTTCCTTTTTAGTTTTTGACGTATTTTTCAGATCTTACTGCTAATGACAGTATTCTGCTGGTTGGCAATGTTCTGAGAAACTCCTGTCTTTCTAGGCTGTATTGAAGGTGAAATGTACCAAAGTGCAGGTCTGTGGCAGACTTGCTCCTTTTTGTCACTCATCTGTGACAATCAATGACCAAGTTTTCTAACTTCCCCTTACGTTTTCTTTCTCTTCACGTATCTTTTCAGTTTCAGTGGACGAATCCAAGTCAAAGAAATGACAGAAGGACTATTGCTGTATTTTCAGCAGGAGTTTTTTTGGTCCGATTACAGGCTGTTACATGAAATTTAATATTGACATCATTAACATCTTCACATAGGTAGATGTTAGGTTGTATTCATCAAAGAATCATTTACTTGTGTGGGTTAATGTAATGCTGAAAGTGAAGATAACATCACCATCATCTTTTGGTACTTAATTTACTGTATATTCAAGTTTCTTATGAAGATAATTTAATACTTAGAATGGAAGTAATAGTCTCTCATAATTAGATCATTACCTTTTCTCCAATTAACAGTGGTATTTGGGAAAGAATTATTTAAATTCTATTGTTCTTCAACCTGTAAATTTTGGGAAGTGTTTACTTACATGTAAATAAAAAAAAAATTGGCACTGTCAAATCTTCAAATGAACATTGACCTCAATAAATTTTCAAATGTAATTAATTTTAAATGGAATCCTAGAATGGGCAGTTTCCTATGGATAGTCAATCAGCAGAATGTTAGACTGAAAGAGTTTTGTTTCAGAAACAGTAATTGCTGTCATAATCGTTAGACAAATTTCTGTCTCTAAAAATCCAATAATATATGAATTCAGTATATTGCTTCATTGTAATAT
Organism: Steatornis caripensis; assembly: GCA_013398225.1. Classification (NCBI taxonomy): domain Eukaryota; kingdom Metazoa; phylum Chordata; class Aves; order Caprimulgiformes; family Steatornithidae; genus Steatornis; species Steatornis caripensis. The sequence goes on along the minus strand of VZSC01002213.1, from coordinate 27,020 downwards.
AATAAAAAGGCTTTCCAACTGTAATGTGATACAAGAATTAAATATTATTTTCACTGATGTTGTCCTACTGAACTGCTGAAACACAAGGTGGAAACTTAATAATATGGCTAGTCTGTCTCAAGAAAATGAAGTAATCCCTGTTTCCAGCCTCCCCAAAATCCCAAATCCTTCCTTTTATGTGTGACCGCCATGCACAACTGTGAATGCAAAAGGTTTGATAAAGAACTGCAACAAAATAATCAGTACTTAAGGTTTGTTCAAGTATACCTAATCTAGTTCAGTGGCATATATTAACTACAAATAAATCAGCGCTCAAGATAAAAAATTGTTCTAGGGCTTAGTTGTTTAATACACAAATAAATGATGCAGTCATATAAAAGTGATATATTGTGAAGATAGGTATAAAAATATTTTTAATGAAGTTGAGAAAAGCATGCAACATACATTAAAAATTGTTTCAAGTAACCTTTTCAGTGAATTAGTTATCCTTCCAAGAACAGGTTACAGTTTTATTCAACAGAGACTGATTTTTTGATAAGTTATGGCTCCTAGTTAATACCAAATTATTGCTTACTTTATGTAAATTTAATTATAATATATCAGAATTAAACTTGTAGTGGAGTCTAAGAGGTGTCG
>VZSC01002213.1:13542-25129 GCA_013398225.1 Steatornis caripensis | reverse complement strand
GGTAACAGGAGTTCCGGAGATGGTCAGGGAGCGCCTAATCACTTCAACTCACTGTGATTGCAGCAGGCGTTCCAGGTGCAATTAGGGAGCAAAGAGGTACCCTATTACTTCTTATCTTGGCTCGCTGTACCAACAGGCAGGGTCGTAGAGTGCCCAAGTATCCCAGCTGTTTGTTCTCATATGGTGCTGAATGATCTGACATTGCAATGCAGCTTGTTAGCAGGGGGAAGCGGGGTCTATACCACAACAAGAGGTTCCTTTTGGGGAGATGGGGGTGGAGTTTTTCCAAAGTTGTCAGCTGTATTGTTATGTATTTTTGTTTTCTATCATCGTGAAATGTAGCTTTTAAATACAAGGAAATCTACTTGAAGAGTAACAACATTATAAAAATCATTTAAAAATCTTTTAAAAAACCAGTAATTATGCTGTAGGATGCTGACACTTCTTCATATGCATAGCAGCCTCAGGACCTGAGTGTGTGTAGATGTGGCCGTTCTCTTCAGCACTATAACTTGTAGTTCTGACACTTCTCCCCGCACACGCTTTACCCAGCCTGATCATTTACGACTTGATCTCTTCTGAAGATTTAATCACTCATTTTGGTGTCCTTTTCCCCAGCTGCCCTTGCAGCATCGCTGACACGCTTGCTGTATTTTGTATTAGTATTAAAACCTGCAATGTGACTTAAAGATAAACTCCATCCCTTCATACTGGAGAGAGGGAGAAAATAACACCACAAACATGTTTCAGTTGGCTGGCGTTGAATGTGCCATCAGTTGCATCAGGGTTCATCCAGCTCTGTGAAGGGGCTCCATGCAAGGCCTCTGGGCTAAATCTTTGTCTGATTTCAGCAATGTGGTAATGGTTGTTGCTTGACAGCTTGAACAAAGTTATCCAAGAGGGAGCAGATAAAGTATTTGTTTCTAGAAGTCTGTGTAGAAATCTTCCACATACATATTAGCGCTTGAGGCTTTTCATGATTTAAGACAGGCATTCTCAAGAGTTGACATAGCAAGAATAAGAATAATATGGCAGAAAAATGAGCTTCCATTTATAGCCAATGCTGCTAATCACATTTTGCCTGCCCTGAGTATGACCTGCAACTACTCAGGGTCCCGACAACCAGCCACTGTTGAAGGAACACGCAGATTGCTGGCCAGGGGCAATGAAATTATTTCAGGTAGCCGAAGTACTGAGTGTGAACTGGGATCAGTGATTCACTGTCTTTCCCAAAAGAATATCTAGCAAGAAAAAGTGAAAGTAGGAGGGACAGGTTCAAAAGAAAGAAGAGGAGGAGGTGCTTCATACAGCCCATCTTGAGGTGTCATGCTCCTTTTCAGAGGATGTTTTAGGTGCTAAGAATGTGTGTGGGCAAGAACATGGTAAGTTCATGTGTTAGAAGTACTTGTAGTTCTGCTAAAGGCAAAGATGGTGCAGGCTGACAAGGGGAGCGTCTGAAGGGCAAAACGTTTATGCTTTTGCTATTCTGGTGGTCTTTTCCAGAATTGGGTTCTAACTGGACGAGCACGATGTTGAACTGTGAGGGTCTTTGGTCTGTGCTTACATTTTTACTTTGGGTGAGAAATTGTAAATCTTGAAATCCTGTCTAACAGTTCTTGTTTCTATATTTTGAGGTCAGTAAGAATTTTAAGGAGGAGTACATTCTTGATCACTGTGGAAAGTGTTACTTTTATTTTTTTTCAAGGAAACATTAAACAGTACAGTAAATAATTTGGCATTTGCAAGGCAAAGGACTGCTCCCAGCTGGAGCATCTAACAGATTTTTCATGAAGCATTTCTGTACTTTTTTTAGTGCAAATCCAGTGTTAAAATTAATTCAAGATCAGCTTCAGATTCATTCTAGCATTGAAAGCTTTGAAAAACATCATATCTGAGAGAGAGTTTTGTATATGAACCAACATAAAATCTGTGTAGTATAAATATTTCGGTACATAAGAAGAGCAAGAGCAAATCTGAAATTATGCTTTTTCTTCTGTGCTTGCCAAAGTAGTGCTTCCATGAGCATATTTAGCTGCACAGAAAATGATAGAAATCTCTGTGTATCAGTTTGTATCAGAAGAAAATCTGACCTGCTTATCCTTACAATTGATTGGAAGCATACTGACATACTTTTTTCATGTCATATTGTAATTGTTATACTATAGGTTGGTTGGTTTGTTTAAAGTTGCAGAAGTGATGAAATAGCTAGAGGGAAATGAAGAAAAAAATGAGGGAAATGAGGAAAAGGATCATTCATCCTTCTGGTTTTATATGCGAGTAAAAAAGAGAAGAAATACCACTAGAGGTGTTGGAGACACCTTGGGTAAAGATGGCTATCAACACTACATTACTGGGGTTTTGCCTTTTTTTGTGTGTTTGTGTGTGTGGCTGAGTTTGTTTGAGCATACTACCCATGTAAATAATGTCTAAGCTTCATAATTTGATGCCTGTGTATTTATTTCTTCTCTGAGGCATATTGGAGCTTGCTTCTGAAAATTTTTCAGAGATTATGCTTTCAAAGACCTAGCAGAAAACAGCTTCTTTTTTTTGTTTTGGTTCCTACTTTTCTCATAAAGTTTACATTGCTGTAGGAGAAAAATAGCAAAGTCTAATTTTTCCATCCTGGATAGGCTTGGAAAAGATCAAATACTCAGCTAATGAATGGATTAGTTCTTTTTCTCATTGCTTTATGAGTCTCAGATATTTCCCAATGGAAATATATAAATAGTTTTTGATAACGAACAAAGGGAAGATGTATTTTATTCCAAAAGTACTAATGCTGAAGGGCATGTCAAATACTGTAAGATTTTTTTTTTCTCTAGGAGAGAAACTGAAAACCACCAAGGATTTTGACCAAAGATTTTTTTTTTTAAATGGTGGGAAATAATTAAAAGAAGTAAGTTCATAATGAGCGATTTCCTAAGTCTGAAAGGATATGAGAAGGATCTGCAACACTGGGAGGTATAAGAAAATTTGGGGCCTTGTACGTGTAGAACCATAAATGGTTGTGCATTGCCTGTTACCTTACAAGGTTGAAACTGAGAATGTTCCGTACTTGGAATGAGCCTGTTGATAGTATTAGAGGAAGAAAAAATAGATATCTTTTTTATAGTAAAAGAAATGGTTATTTATTTATTTTTTTTAAAAAATCTCAAATTCTAATTTGAGAGGGCAGATATTGTGAAAATGTGGCAATCAACTGAAATTCTTGCCTTTTTCTAGGGATCTGTTGGGAACAGATGCTTGTTCTTTTGATAGGAGGTGATAGTCAGTGTTTCATTTTAAACATAAATTATTTTGGGGAGCTGGGGAAATACAGAAAAGAAAGGATGAACATGGATTTGTTCTCCTCTGCAGACCTTTTACAAGTTTCAAATCTTAGACTTAAAAACATACATACTTTAAATAATCATGACGCAGCTGGCATGCAGCTTGGGCAGATGACAAGAACTAAAGACATTTACATAGTATATAGAGGTTATATATTATTAAAATCTCATCTACCTTTAGTAGTAAGTCAGTAATTATTATATCCTCGTATATTCTTAATAGTAATGCATGCTTATTTTGGAAATATATCTTAACACCTTCTGAGCTTTTCCATGCCTCACACACTGTTCCTACTCGCATTTTTTCAAATTCATTACTTCTTTTCTTAGGCATACAGTAATACTAATACAGACAATATTTTATTACCTCATAAAGTCCTTTGCCTTGTTATTCTGTATGACACAATTCTCTTAGATGCAGTTACTTGCAGGCATGAAGCATGAAAGTTTAAAAATCAGGACAAAAAAAGGTGATATTTTTCATTTTAAAGGACTAGCATCCTGTTTTTCTCTCAGTTTCCAAGAAAGAAAATGACAAATAATTGGTCTGTGTTGTCTAGCAGAGGGTTTAATGCAGCTACCAGCAGCTACTTATGCTTTTCCCTTTTTAAAAATCAGATACAGCATTGCCCATATCTGTGTCCTGTCCCTTAGGGTTGATACAAGAGGAGAAAAACTGTGATGAACCTTGCTCTTTCTATGTGAAAAGATAGTTGTATGGCTTAATCAAGGATCCTACTAGGAGGAAGGAGGGAAGAGAACCTCTTCTTCATAGGATCAAAATTTACCTAAACTTATCTGTAGGGAAAAAAACCCTCAACAACCCTTAAAATGTTGAGGTTTCAACTTTTTTCTCTGTATTTTTTATGCACTTATATATCTGGTTTTAATTCTCGATGCTAATTTTGACTGAGCTGAGACTTATGTGACCTTGTACCAGTTGTTTAATTTCTCTGAGCCTCAGCAAACTTGGCAGAACATCTGGACCAGAACAGAAGATCACTGGATAAAACAGATGGGAAAGGAAATTAAGTTTTACACAAAGCACTATGCTTTGGGCTGAGTAATTTTGAGGGGAGGGGGTGAACCAAGCAATAGACTAGATGCACATTCCAAAGAGATCACCTAACCTACTCAGGTAGTTAACCTACTCAAAGGAAAAATCCTGTGAAGTTATTTGTCTGAACATATAATGTGTCTGTCCATTTCTGTGCACATATGGTTGTGCACATACGTATGACTGAGTGAGAAAGGACACTGAAGAAGTTCAGACTGTTCAAAGGAGCATTTAAGGCCTTATGAATGCACTTGTAAATTACTATCATGCCATCACAAGCAACATGGTAACATGTACACAAATGTTTACTTTGCGTGGAAATTTCTGTAATCACGTATGTATATTAGTAAATAGCTTGAGAGCACAATCTGGAGCAGTAAAATAGAGTTCATTTCTGCATGACATGTATTAATGAAGACTTACTTGGAATTAAATGGACTTGTTTAATATTTGTTTTGTTCTAAGCTTCAAATGATCTCTCTTGTGTTAAGTAGACTCAAGGCAAGAAACTGCGTTTGGAAATTGAAGCCGAGTAGCTTACTACCAAAGTTAAAGTTTTGGCTAAATTGTATGAAATTCATGTTGCTTAAGAGGTGATTCCTAGAAGTCTGTAAATGAGTGGAACTTTTACTGGTTTTCCATGTAAACTAAATCAGCCAGTTGTGTCTTCTGGTCCTGTGTTTCACATTCTAACTTTAGGGAAAAAAATAATTAAGGAATTCATGATCTGTGACCAAAGCATATTCTTACTCTTTTGCATTATATTAATACCACTAAAATTAATTTGAACGATAAATATAGACAAGGTGTTCCACTTGATCTTTCTGGCTAGAAAATTGGGAGCGATTCATATCGTGACAAAAGTTCTTACTAAAAACTACAACATTTNATACCACTAAAATTAATTTGAACGATAAATATAGACAAGGTGTTCCACTTGATCTTTCTGGCTAGAAAATTGGGAGCGATTCATATTGTGACAAAAGTTCTTACTAAAAGCTACAACATTTCTTTAGCATGCCAATATAAGCTGCCAGACATTGATGAGGCACTGCAGAGTTCAGAGACTGTTGTCAATCAAGATTTTGGGTGCAATTATGAATGATAATAGTAGCTCATCTGTATATTCTACTCAAGGGAGAAATTCGTTCAGCCATGGACATCAAACTGTAATGGAGAAATTTCAAGGAAATGAACCAAACCAAATGTTTTTTCCAACCAAACAGAAGTGCTAATTTGTTAGAGGGGATAAGGAAATACTCGTGAGGTTTTTTTTTTATATATAATATTCCCAGGCTAGTAGATATTGACTTGTTTTAGAAACCTTGGATTTACTAAGAACTTTGATTATCAAATTACTCTTTTCTTCATATTGCTAGACTTACTTGTCTCTTAGGTTTTGTCAACTCTCACTTCTCTAAGTAGCTAGATGATTATTTTAGTGGTGATCTGGAGATAAAAAGAAAAGCAATGAACAATGCACTCATTTGTGTATTTTAACATATGAATATCATGTCTAGCATTTTATCTTTTCCTGGTTGTTGAAAAGAAAAATTAAGAAGTAGTCTAAACCAAAAGGAGTCTGAGACAGTCTTGTTCCATACTAGAAGTTTCAAAATTTGTCATGGTGCAGATGGTGATTGAGACTATGGTTTAGAAATTGTCTGATAAGCAGATTATTTTGTAGCTTCACCATGATTACTTTTGATTACTTCACCATGTCATAAGTTTTGGGTGTTCTTGGAAAGCAATATGGAGATAATTCACCTTCTGCTTCTATTGAAATCAAAAGCATATAGCATTTGAAGGTATTAGAGTAACGCTAAGTATTTTTACAAGTTTCACAATACAATCTATTTATTTTTATTACATAACTTAGCAGGTGTAATAGCTCCTGTGACAAAGGAGGCAATATCATATGGGCAGGTACTTTAACAGATTATCAGATTGTTATTGATCAGTAGGTACATGGAATCACTCTTCCAGTTTGGAATTAAACTCTTCATACAGAACTGCTGCCCTCACAAGGATGTCAGTCATTTATGTGGCTGTGGAGTGCTCTCTTTAGCCTTAGTTGTGTACCAGGAGAAATTTCTGTTCAACAACATGGCATTGCTTTATTTATCTACTTATTTATTTTATTAAACTTAATGAAACACAGTCAAACTAGACGTCAGCTCTGTCTTCTATTTCTTTGAGGCAAGTGGTACCAGTATCATGATTCTTTCAATCTCAAAAAAAGTTAGAAGTGTGAAAACGTGATATTCGTCTATCACTGATGTACANCTTAATGAAACACAGTCAAACTAGACGTCAGCTCTGTCTTCTATTTCTTTGAGGCAAGTGGTACCAGTATCATGATTCTTTCAATCTCAAAAAAAGTTAGAAGTGTGAAAACGTGACATTCGTCTATCACTGATGTACATGTCAGTGGGACTGCTCTGTGAAGCTGGTCAGCAGTCAGCCAAATGCTGGTTCCACACCTTCAGACATTAAAGATAGTATCTTTTAAAAGCAAAACCTTTCACCCAACCTTGGGTTCTCTGTGGAGGAAGGTAGGAACATACTTAAAATCAATTTTAAAAGTATATTAACCATTAATAGTTGCTGGCTGAGAAGTCTGCTTTCCACTAACACTTGCTTCTACCGTAGCTAATATCCCAGGGATATCCATGAAACCCAAACAAGAGGTTCAGACAGGATTGTCCAGTGAGGCAAAGGTGCTGTTGTGGGGTATCCATCTCGTTCATTCACATTTGAAACCTTCTGTTGGCCCAAACCCTTAAGGCTAGTCTCTATAAAAGGTTATTGTCAATGAATGCATATTTATATCATCATCATTTTACTATATTAAGGAATTTATGGAATAATCACTTCAATTTTAGTAATACTGCTGTAATTTTAATATTTAAAAAAATCTTGATTTAATAACCTTTTGCAAATACTGTAGAGCCTGACAGCATTGTACAGTCACCAGTTAGTAGACACAGCAAAACAAGAGTATCTATTTAAATATATTGAGAAAGATAGATGTATTTACTGGCATTATCAGATTTTGCTGATATATACTCAGTAGACTGCCATTTGTTATGTTTCCTTGTGAGAACGTGCCAGCAATACCTTGCCTGTTTGCCTTACTTTGTAGCTTTTAAATGAGCAATGCTACGCATACTTGCTTCTTCACATGAGCTGAGCCTTGAGTTTTCAGAAGGATTAATATGTACTCTTTCAGCTTTCATGCCTTTGTGCTGTCTCAAGATTCATAAAGCAAGAGGGATTGATAGGTTCAGCATTTTGCTCATGCAACATGGAGAAATCATTTAGAAGCATGATTTATGGTGTTGCAGTGAAACAGTTCATAAAGGATAATGTCTTTCTACTTAGAATTCACATGCTATTACATAGGAAAAGCTTCGGCATTTGATGGAAAATTAAGCTGTGTTATCATCAATTAATAACAGGCTGTTTGAATGTGAGATAGAGGGAAACATCTCATCAAACATTTTATTTCTGGGAATGTTATCTTCCCTGTTAGTTAAACTTTACTCATGGAGGATGCCATTTGACAGTTAGCCATAGATTTGTGATTTTTGTGGAGGATGGCTGGAAGAGAAAATGAGAGAGACACTAACCTATATAGCATTTCCGTATGTGTAGAAGAGGTAATTTATTGAAGTATAAGCCTTTAGTTCTTCTGTCTTTGACATATTAAGATGACACAAAAGGGAAAGGTTGAGACAGGCTTACCTAGTTTATTCCCACTTCAATATTCAGCCGCAATAATAAGATTAGAATGTATTTTCTTGTATCAGCTGACCTGTTACTTTTCAATGCACACTAGAATGAAAGCTATTACAGTAGTCCCCAGATATTTGAATCTATTCCCATCCCCCTTTGATCCTACACATTTTTTATTACTGATTCTAATTTAAATCCCAACTCAGTTCTTCGCTCTCAGTTTATAAGCAATCAAATGAGATCCTAACCATCAGCTTGACTGGTCGTTGATTTTGGGAGCTACTCTGCCTGTGGCTACTGCTGCCTCCCTGGTGATCATGGGGAGAAAGCGAATACCTGCTGACACATTAATAACACAACCAATGCTCTCTGGGGAAAAATAAATTGTTATTTTTTCTTTTTTTTTTTTTTTGAAGATCACAAACGTATCTTAAAAACCAGTTGAGGTACATTACTGGCATGGGCTGTGGAAGGGAGTATCACCAGGCAGTAAGTCAGCTGAAGTGACATCTAAGAGGGATTTTTAAAAATTTGTAATGATGAAAAGTGTAAGTTCTTCATAAAATGTGTACAGAAGTATAATAACCAAGCTTTTGTGACGTAACTAAAACTTTGTGAAAGGTAATTGACACCAGTCATCGCATTAAGTGGCTGAACGAGACAAATGTCTGCTGCTAAATTAAGTACAATGAAAAGTCAGAATAAAACTTCCATTGTATCAAAGAGAAGATTAAACCTGCCTCATTTAGCATACTTCCCTTAACTATTAACTTCTCTGGATGCTGGCAGAACAAAGTATGGGACTGTGATATTCTGACTATCTATTGGCATCACATCGAAAAGATTTGGCAAAGATGCAGAGTAAACTTGTGTTTATTCTTAAATTGTCCCTATGAAGTTTAGGGGGAAATATTATGTGTGTTCTTAATATGACTGTATGCATATACTAAAATGTGTCAGAAACAAACAGAAAGAAGGTAGGTTGACCCTATTCTTTGAAGAATAATATTATAGCTTAATGAAGTACACAAAAATAAGAAATTTCAGCAGCTGTAAGATTCATGGCACTAAAATGAAGGAGATTACAAAGTGGATTATAATTTAGACAAGTATAAAGACTGCCTATAGTAGACAGAGCTAAATCCACAATGAAAGCAACATTGCAGTCCCTACTAGCCAGTAGCTGGGGCATTTACTCATGCCTGGTGGTGAAACTCAAGTGAATCAACCACCCTGATATTTGCTGGAAAGGCAACATATTTAGGCCCACACAGTCCAGGAGGTTCCTGCAGAGCATCGATGATAACTTTTTGACACAGCTGGTGGAGGACCCAATGAGAACAGTGTGCTGCTGGACCTCATACTAACAAACAAACAAGGACTGGTTGGGGACGTGAAGGTTGGGAGCAGCCTTGGCTGCAGTGACCATGAGATGGTGGAGTTCAGGATCCTGCATGGGGAAGAAGCAGGTCTTCAAAGACCTACTTGGAGGAATCCCATGGATTAGGGCTCTATAAGGTAGGGGGGTCTAAGAGAGCTTGTTAATATTCAAGCACCACCTCCTCCAAGTGCAAGATCGGTGCATCCCTATGAGTCAAGGCTATGAGTCAGTGGGTTGTAATCAGTGGCACAGAGTCTAGTTGGAGGCCTGTGACTAGTGGTGTTCCCCAAGGGTCAGTACTGGGTCCAGTATTGTTCAACATATTCATCAATGATCTGGATGAAGGGACAGAGTGTACCCTCAACAAGTTTGCCCAATCAAGCAAAGAAGGCAGGACACCAGCATGGATGAGCAAGGACCTTCTGGAAATCTCAAATGGAAGAAGGAAGTTTACAGAATATGGAAGAAAGGACTGAACACTTGGGAGAAATATAGGAATGTTGTCAGAGTAGGCAGGGATGCAAAGAGGAAGGCTAAGGCCCACTTGGAATTAAATCTGGCAAGGGATGTCAAGGACAACAGGAAGGGCTTCTTCAAGCATATCTGTAGCAGAACGAAGACTAGAGAAAATGTGGACCTTTCTGCTGAATGAGGCCAGTGACCTGGTGATGGAAGATAGAGGGAAGGTGGAGTTACGGAATTGCTTCTTCGCTTCAGTCTTTACTGCTAAGGCCAGACCTCATGATTCCCAGTCCCTGGAGGTAAGAGAGAAAGTCTGGAGAAAGGGAGACTTTCCCTTGGTCGAGGAGGATTGGGTTAGATATCACTTAGGCAAACTGGACACCCACAAATCCATGGGCCCCAATGGGATGCACCAACGAGTGCTGAGGGAGCTGTCAGATGTAATTGCTAGGCCACTCTCCATTAGCTTTGAAAAGGCGTGGAGAACAGGAGAGGTGCCCGAGGACTGGAGGAAAGCCAATGTCACTTCAGTCTTCAAAAAGCACAAGAAGGAAGACCCAGGAAACTACAGGCCAGTCAGCCTCACCTCCATCCCTGGTAAGGTGATGGAGCAGCTCATTCTGGATGTCATCTCTAAGCATGTGGAGGAGAAGGTGGGTATCAGGACAAGTCAACGTGGATTCCCCAAGGGGAAATTGTGCTTAATCAATCTCATAGTCTTCTATGAAGGTATAACTGGCTGGGTAGGTGAGAGGAGAACANAGCATGGATGAGCAAGGACCTTCTGGAAATCTCAAATGGAAGAAGGAAGTTTACAGAATATGGAAGAAAGGACTGAACACTTGGGAGAAATATAGGAATGTTGTCAGAGTAGGCAGGGATGCAAAGAGGAAGGCTAAGTCCCACTTGGAATTAAATCTGGCAAGGGATGTCAAGGACAACAGGAAGGGCTTCTTCAAGCATATCTGTAGCAGAACGAAGACTAGAGAAAATGTGGACCTTTCTGCTGAATGAGGCCAGTGACCTGGTGATGGAAGATAGAGGGAAGGTGGAGTTACGGAATTGCTTCTTCGCTTCAGTCTTTACTGCTAAGGCCAGACCTCATGATTCCCAGTCCCTGGAGGTAAGAGAGAAAGTCTGGAGAAAGGGAGACTTTCCCTTGGTCGAGGAGGATTGGGTTAGATATCACTTAGGCAAACTGGACACCCACAAATCCATGGGCCCCAATGGGATGCACCAACGAGTGCTGAGGGAGCTGTCAGATGTAATTGCTAGGCCACTCTCCATTAGCTTTGAAAAGGCGTGGAGAACAGGAGAGGTGCCCGAGGACTGGAGGAAAGCCAATGTCACTTCAGTCTTCAAAAAGCACAAGAAGGAAGACCCAGGAAACTACAGGCCAGTCAGCCTCACCTCCATCCCTGGTAAGGTGATGGAGCAGCTCATTCTGGATGTCATCTCTAAGCATGTGGAGGAGAAGGTGGGTATCAGGACAAGTCAGCGTGGATTCCCCAAGGGGAAATTGTGCTTAATCAATCTCATAGTCTTCTATGAAGGTATAACTGGCTGGGTAGGTGAGAGGAGAACAGTGGGTGTGATCTACTTTGACTTCAGCAAGGCTTT
>VZSC01002213.1:0-13118 GCA_013398225.1 Steatornis caripensis | reverse complement strand
TGCATTCCTGTACAACCTGCTCTGTATGAACCTGCTTTAGCAGCGGAGTTGGACTAGATGACCTCCAGAGTTCCCTTCCAACATCTAGCATTCTGTGATTCTGTGGGTTTGTGTACACTTACTTACCTGAGTAGGCAAACAAGGGCCATTTTGCCCTTTTCATAAAAGAACGCCTTAATTTTAGTTTTAAGTCGTGTCTTGTATGATGCCATTCATAGAAGTATCAGCTTTGTGTTATTTCTCAGTTAAAGAACCAACAAGTGAAAATCTAGTTTTGTGACAATTTTGGAGGTTCTCAAGTGTTCAATCCCATGTCAGTCGAACATATAAAATCTACTGAATACCTTTAAACTATATGCGAGTCTTTTTTGTCTCCTAATATCTATGATACTGATTTGATCTATAACTATTTTGTAGAGAGATTTTTAATTTTTGATTATTTTTAAGCACTGGGATGTGGATGCCTGTTTCACATATAATGCTGCTATCCGATGACTAAACCCTAGAGAAATTGATGTCTGGTATCTCAACTATTACTGAGATTAAAATAATACATTTAGAAGGTGTAATGTCCTTTTACAATGAGACATCTCTCAGTTTAACAATTTAGTTCTGCTGAAACAATATAATTTGTCAATGTTTACATTTCAGAGAAGACTGGCTTTGCTGAGATCCTTAAAGTTTATTGAACACTGACAGTATTTCCAAGAGTGGGTATGTCCCATGCAAAGAAAAGAAAAGGAAATACCTGAGAAATTTATGTACGTATCATACAAAATAATGACAGCTGTTTTGAGAACTGCAGGAGTTGCACAGGCAGCCTTTGGGGCATCCTTATAAGGATGAGTACGAAGGTAGGACAGCAGCTGTTTGACCTGCTGAGGTTCAAATCAGGCAGGGGGTACAGAAGGTTTTGGTAACATTATATTTGCTCAATAAAATTGTTTCTCACTCCTTCTTTGGAAGAAATGTAATTTTTAGTGTTTGGATCAGTTTTCCCAGAATTTTTCATAAGTGTGCGTTTAGCTAACCCTAAATGTGTATGGGTTGCTGTCTCCCTCTGAAATCCTTAATGAAAACATGAAATGAACTAGGACCTTAATAATGACCTTGTTGGTATTCTGCTGTGATTGTGTGCATAACACCTTCAAATCTAAACTGCTTAATAATTATTCATTATAATTCGTAACTGTATCCATCAAAGCCTGTGATTAGTGTTTCTTGGGGTTTTTAAATAGCTTTTATTCACAGAGAGCACAGAAAAGTAAGAGAACAACAAAACTAGAAGGAAAGTACTTGGCTGTGTGTTATTTTAGTTTTCTTTGTTGCTGCTACATTTTTTCTAAGCAAGTATGATAAATTCTGAGACACAAGAGCGTTCTAGTTGTAGCTCTTCCAAGCGTTGCCTCCATAGGTACTTCTTTGGGGGATATCTCTCCTCTTTCTTCCCTTTCCCTCTGCTTACCCATCCCTTCAACCAGAGTGGTAAGTACTGTCATATGCATGTCTCTTGTTACTGGTGACATAAGAAGAACAGCAAATCTTTTTATGTGGCAGAAGTCCTGCAGTTATAGCAAATTTTATGCTTGATCTTTGTATTAGTAACTCCTGTGATATTCAGTACTCTGCAAAGTGACTTACTGCTTTCAGTTACTTTCAGAGTTGCCTTGACTCCTGGGACAGCTGGATCTCAGCATCACTCAGGTCTTGTCTGTGCTACTAGGGGCACGTTGTACCAGAACTGTGAATTCCGTCAAACATAATAAGAGATGTGAAATGATCTAAATGTTCAGGAATTTGCAGCATTGAGATCAAATTTATAAGTCACTTTGAGATGAACAAGTTTAGGTAAATTGATGCTTAGTTAGGATCCCTGGGATGTGAGGGTCAGAGGAGATGAAGGGTCTGGCAGATGAAGGCAGTGCTCCGCCACCGTTGTGCCCGTGAACTTGAAAACCAAATCTCCTTTGAGAACCAATTGTAATTAACTCTCAGTTTTCTGGGTAATGGAGGATTTTGCTGGCAAGATAAAAGCTCAGATAATACAAACCTATGTAAATGGAGTTTAGAATACAGTGCAAAACCCATGTAGCCCACTGCCACGTGCATAAAATTTTACTGCTTTCAGTCCTGATTTGTGTTGGCTGTAACCTCAATGACTGAGAATGTCTACTTCCAAAGATATAAATATGAACAGATTTTCACTGTAGCAGGGTGGATTTAAGAGACATTCTATGATTTTTCAAACATGTGATATGGTGGCATCGCTGCATGTCAAAAATAATCCTGAAAGAATGCCGAGATTCCTGAAATTCCATATGGATAGAAGAAGAGGACACACCTGAGGAAACTCAAATAGGCAGTAGTAGCTTTGTATGTTCTGAAGGAAAGATAATCAATGCAGTTTTGTTGTATCCATGCGTACATAATTGAGAGGAGGATCTTGTCAGGAGCTTAAAGAAAGTTAAACTACTTGGAAACTCCAGTCCCATGCTTTAGGATACCGTTAGAGTCTTAAAGTTAAGAGCAAAACTTCTGTGTGTGGAAATGAACTAAGTGCTTAGCAAAATTCAAATGAAACCTCCTAGTCTTTCTTCAACAAAAACTGAAGCTGAACAATGCAATAAATTCAGGTGCCCTTTAAGCAAAGAATTAGTTTTCAAGCTCCTTCTTTTAGATACCATTGTGTTAAGGATTACTGAGCTTAAGCCTTGAATTACAAAATTAATCACTTATTAATTACTTCTGTGAAGCATGTTACATACAGTTCCTCCTGAAATCACGTAGCCTTAAGATAATAGATACTTATGCATCTCGTGATAAACCCTGGAGATGATAGTTTTCAGTCAATAGCAAGTTTCCTGAAATCATCAGCACTTGGTAGGAAAAACTGGAATTTAGTTTTGTAATTTAAAATGTACTGAAGATACAAACACAACTAACCTTTTGGTGTGAGGTTAGTTAGAGGTTATTCTACTAAAAATGTGCTTCTATCACTCTGTTATTTTCTTCCCCTGCAATTATTCTTTAGAAACCTTACTTATATGGGGAAATACACAGCTCATAACGCGATATGCCTAACACTGAGTCAGTGGAATTTTACAATAATGCACCTAATGTGTATTGCCATACCAACGTTTTTATATTAATATGGAGGAGCTTAAATCAAACCTACCCCTTTTAAGTTAAATTTTACGCTTATTACTAAAGCTTTTAAGGATTAATGTCTTCAAAAAATTAGGTCCTATATTTTTCAGCATTTGTCTTAACACCATCTTTGCTGACGTAATTTTACATAAAAGATGAATCCTCAGCAGAAGGGCAAAAACCAGATGATACAAGAGCTCTTGCTGTATTTTCAGGAATTCTGAATCTAGTATGTAGTTTTATCTGAAAAACACTGTGGCAGAGGGGAAGAAATTCAGAATATAAAAATATTTTATGTCATTCTTCTTAAATTTTTTACCATTTCATTTTGAAACTTAGTTTGGTACTATTGAGCGAATAGCACATTCAATGAAATGTTTAGGGAAGTGTTCTTTTTTCGATCATCCTGAAATAATGAGGATGAATAGGCACTTTGGATTGATGAGAAATTAAATCATCAATAATATTCATTACTGGCAGTTACTCTCGTCATACAAGTAATTGATATTTTCAGAAATCTTCGGGCTAATATGTTAGATTATCAAGAACACAACTCAGAAATGGTGGTAACTAACTTTATCACCTGTTCTTCCAATTTCTTTGGATGACTTCTCCAGATTTATTCTTGTGAGTTTTGTTTTGAAGGCTGCTAAATAGGGGAATTATAACTGATGTAGCTATGTCTGTCATATTTACTGTATGCTATCATGGATCTTTTATAAGTATTTCATTGCTGTATGCCATTTACAAGGACTACCTTGGATAAAATGGTCTTAATCTTAT
Organism: Steatornis caripensis; assembly: GCA_013398225.1. Classification (NCBI taxonomy): domain Eukaryota; kingdom Metazoa; phylum Chordata; class Aves; order Caprimulgiformes; family Steatornithidae; genus Steatornis; species Steatornis caripensis. The sequence goes on along the minus strand of VZSC01002213.1, from coordinate 9,188 downwards.
TTGATGTGTCTACTAATTTAGTGTTGTAGAGTTTACAAAGCCGTTGTCATAGATAACCTGTCTCTTTTAATTTACATACATATAGAATATGTTTTCTGTGGTTCTTCCACACATTATTTTAAATACTTGATGTTTAGAGCACAAGTAATCTCATTTCATCCATTGGTTCTTTATTTTTCAGGTGCCAAAGAAAATTTTAGAGTCTCCTAGGATTCATGGGCTCATTTATGTACACAGTTCACTACTGCACCCTTTTCTCAGTCTTACTTTCATTCGTAATTAATACAGTGAGTCGTTGTCACTGAAAATGCAGAGATAGAGTAGTAACAGATAACTAATTCTGCAGCTTTCATGCCATTAAACTATGTGTAACTAAGCAGTGCAGAGAGTTAGGGGTGGAGTAGAATCTGGCACACATTCAGGAAAATGCATTTCCTTTTTCAAAGTGAAACCTTGGGTGGCTTTGCTTGTACTATTGGTGAGAGGATCCGCCTAGTTGATGGGAGCACTGTAAGCCCTGCACCATCAGGGGAAGAGCTGGGGTGTGGAGGAAGTTGGTCTGGAGATTTGTCAATGCCTCGATCTAAACACACTATGAAAGAAGTGACACAGTACTTGAATAAGAAACAATGGTAACACTTTGCATTTTCCGCCAAATATCTCAAAACCCTTGCAGATGCCATTAGACTTGTAAGCAGTCATTAGTAAGAATAAGTAGTATTTAATAAATGCGGAACATGCAGTGAAAGAAGTAATCCTATTTTCTATTATTAATTCATTTTCTGAAGTTCTCAGTAAGGCCATGATAGTGTTTTTAGATAGGTTTTAACAGTATATGGCTCAAAAGAGGCTTGGTTAATGTTACATAGGAAGTCTGCTATAAAACTGGGAACAGAACCCAGATTTCCTGTTTTGTGGGTCTGTTGTAACAAAACAATTCTCCCTCCTTCATACAATGAACGATTTGGTCCTACGTTTGGTTTTGTTGTTTTTTTGGGACAGAGTAAGTGTGTTGCAACGCACAAGCACGTCTCTGAAGTAAAGTGCAAGACTTCAGTATGAATAAGGAATGGTTACACCTAGGCACCATCTGGCTCCTCCTTAGGTGGCCTCTGTCCAGGGTCTTGTAAGTCTGTTTTGTATAAAACGTGGTTGCTTTCACTGTGTATACGTCTAGGATGTAGGTATTCATGGCACTGCATCTCAGTTACTGATGTATCCCTTTTTCTGCAGTCAATGTTGCTGCACAAACGCTCACCCAGAATTCCACTGAAATAACAGTGCTCCTAGCACAGTCTTTTGGCCTGAGGCAACCACCCTTTCTGCTACCAGGGCTGCGTTATACAATATATCTCGGAAGTGCGTCTCAGTTGGGAGGTGATAATGACTTGCAGAAAGCTTCATTGCTTTAACTGTGCTAGTTTTCTTGAACTAATAGTGTGGCTTCATATGAATGACTAGTGCGCGTCTCATCGTTCTTGACCGATTCATTCCCTCCCACAGCTGGGGACTTGGATTGCCCAGCAGCTCCTGCCCTGGGACAGCCTGCTGCAGTCAGTGTTACAAACCATCAATGCAATCATATGCTCTCACAAATCAAAGGCAGTTCAAGAGCCATAATTGTCCATTTTTTCATTTAGGCATGTCATTCTGGTCTCAGAGGGATCAAAGTCCATCTGGCAGCTGCTGACTAGCCACGTCCTTTGGGGGTCAATTCTGAGGCTGATTCTGTGTAATATGGTCTTAGTGAACTGAATGGTGGGACATTTGCTGTGCTCTCAGCAGATGGTAGTGGGCAGGGCTGCTGTTCAGAGGTTCTTGGTAGGCTGCAGAAATGGGCTTGCAGGTACCGCATAAAGTCACACACAGTCAGGTGCAGAGTCTGCACATGAGATGGGATGATCCTGTGTACCAATACAGTTTGGGACTGTCAGGCTGGAATGCAGCCCATTTTGGGCTTACCAGTGCAATGCTCAAGGTGCTGGAACAGACGATGTATGAGTAAAAGCTGAGACGACTGGCCTTGAACAAATTCAGCTTTGAGCTGAAAGCTTTGAGAAGAAAATGATGAGAGTGAGCTCTTATTACTGTCCAGAGCTACCTAGTGGGAGACTGTGGAGAAGATGGAGTGAGACTTTTCTTTTAGATGCGTTGTTACAAGGTCAGAAGCACAAGTTGGTACATGAGAAATTTCTTCTAGATGTAAGACATTTATTTATTTATTTTTAGTCATGAGAGTGGTCAAACACTGGAACAAGTTGCCCAAAGCATCTGTGGAATCTCCATGTTTTTAGAGAGTGGAAACTCAGCTAGGTAAGAACATGAGCCCCCTGCTTTAAGAGGACCTGTTTGAGCAGGGAGTTGAACTAGATGACTTTCAGATGCCCCTTCCAACCTGAATGATTCTGTAATTCCTCCCAGGTTTTTTTAATCATATCTCATGAACAGTACCATACCGTTACAAGATTTGCAACAGGATGTTAGAAGCTACTAATCCTGAAAGTTATTGGTTTGGACCTTAAAGGTGAGTCTTATATGGTAACTGAGCAATTATGACCATAGACTACAGCTATATTGTCTCTAAGGAGTTGTTTTGGGTCTGTGTGGCTACATGGGCGGGTGGCCCCTGTCAGAAGATGCTCAAAGCTCCCCCAGCTCCAAGTCCGCCCCACTTCAGGCTGAGGCTGGGCCAGTTAGAGACAACAGATGGGCCTCTGCCATAACAGATTTAGGGAGGGGACAGGACAAAGAAATGGCTGATGAGACCTGCAGCAGAGGGAGGAGGGAGATGTGAGAGAAACACCTGTGCAGATAATGGGCATCAGTGAGGAAGGAAGGAGGGGGGCAGGCAGTCGGAACGGAGATTCCCCTGCACCCTGCGGGGAGAGAGCAGGTTGTGCCCCTGCAGCCCATGGAGAATCACCATGGAGCAGCCCATGAAGGACCACAGCAAGGCAGAGATGCAAGGCAGACTTGCAATCTGTGAAGGACCACAGAGGAGCAGAGGGACCTGCAGCCTGTGGAGAACCCCATGCCAGGGGAGGTGCCTGCACCCAAAGCAGACTGCAACCGTGTGGGCAGCCCATGCTCGGTCAGTGCGTTCCTGAGGGGCTGCACCGCGCAGGAAGGACTCACATCAGAGGGGTTCATGAGGGACTGTCTGCCATGGGAGGGACCCCGCGCTGGAGCAGGGGAAGCATGTGAGGAGCCCTCCCCACCTGAGGAGGAAGGAGCGGCAGAGACAATCTCTGGTGAACTGACTGCACCCCCCATTCCCCTAAAGAAATCGAGAGCGAAGTAGCTTGAGCCTGGGAAGGAGGGAGGAGTGGGGGAAGGTGTTTTGAAGATCTGTTTTCTCATCTCATTATCCTACTCTGTTTTCATGAATGACTGATTAAATTGAATATTTTTTCCCCAAGTTGTGAGTCTGTTTTCTGCCCGTGACCATAGCTGGTGAGTGAACCTTCCCTGTTCTTGTCTCGACCCACCAGGTTTCATTACATTTTCTCCTCATCCAGCTGGGGTGGAGGAGCAAGCGAGCAGCCACGGGGTTTTTTGTTGCTGGCTGGGCCTAAGCCACGACAGGATGTCATCCCCTCTGTGGTTGTTTTAAATAGCAGTCTATACAGCAAAGAAGTTGAAAAAACAAATTATTAATTCTATTGTAGAGCTTACTGATGGCAGATGACGCCAATCCCATTTACGCTCCTCTCTCCCTGATGTAATTTGGACTACATCATTGGTTTTCATTACTGGAGCTCCTATTTTTAGTTATGACAACTTTCCTGCAAGGTTTCTCATGCTGGTTTGATTCTTTCCTGTTGAGCTGATAAAATGACCTCAGTGCACCAAAGCACACCATTCTGTTCACCTCAGTGGATTTTCTTCCTGTCTCCTCCCGTTCATGCTTTTTGCTGCTGTCTTCTATAAATGACTAGCTCTGTGGTACTTACTCCAGGATGCTGGAGATTCACAGTTTCGTTTGTCATTTGTGTTCAACATACGTACAGCAGAGTACACTTCAAATCTTACAGTTTAACACTTGCACCTGCCACTTCCTAATGTTCTGATTATGAATCATATATTTAAGTCACTGCACATTTAGGTTTCTTCATGGTTTCAGAAATGTTTCATCTGTGTTATTGTAGCAGATTCAGCTCTGTCACAAGACAGGAAGCAAGAAACATTAAATGAGCGGGACAAAAGTAGCAGCTCCACTGAGGCAGCATTGCACTTTGTAGCAGAAGCTGCAATGAGATGGACTAACAGGCTGAGTTCATTCATCAAATAGCTGATAGGTTTACATCCCAAAAACCATAATTTTTAACCCATAGCTGAACTCCTCAGGGCATGAGAGATGTGTCTATAATAACTGTATATTCAGTATATTCACAGGTACCTGAATCCAAACAGAAAACCCATGTGTGAAAACATGTTCCAACTGTGCTCATGCAAGAGAGAAGGAAAAACTGAAAGCAACCAGTGGGAAAGTAAAGTCTTTTGAATGTTTCATGGTTTGCTTTTGACTTCCCCATACTTGGCAAAATTCAGTTCTCTTATTGAGCTATATTTAATATTGTCACAGTAAAATAAAACCAGGCTGAGGTTTAGTTAGGTATTCTTGGACTGTTGTTGTGGGCTTGTCTAGGCTGGGAGAATTATGTTTTATGCTGTTTGTTAATACAAGTTAACAAATACCATGTAGTGAAAAATTGTGCATTGATGTATAAAAACATGCTAGCTTGTGGGTAGTTAACCCTAGGATTGGCTAGAAGAAAATAGCACTAAAGCAAGAGTCATACCTAATGTGGTGACACACTTTTTAAGTACAACCAATATGTTCACCTAATAAGGGTAGAAAATGAAAGTAGAGAAACTGAAAGTCTGTTCATTGGAAATGCAGCACTGCCCCAGAACCGTGTATAGGATTAGGAGAAGGGTGTGTCCTTTCTTTGTTCTATTATGCAAACCAGACAATACATTCAGTAATTCAATCTAATCAGACTTTCACAATCAGGTGCTGGCATACAACTATAGCAAATATTTCCTGAATCCTCAGCCAGCCACATATATAGCAATTGGGAAAAAACATGCCATGGTAACCCCTTCATTGCCTACATTCCTCACATAGGAAGCAGCAATCCTGTGGACTCTTCAGGCACTTTGATCTGACACGCCATTGTGAATCCCCATGGGAGGAGAAAAATCGCTCCTTACTTCTCTGTCAAGGTTACTCCACAGCCTCCCAGGAGCAGCTCTGCTCACGCACTAACCAGAGTACAGCCTGGTGAAGGTCCACCCTAGGTCACCATCAGTGCCGTTTGAATGTTCCTTCTTAAGGTTCGTTGATAAAGGATCTTCCCCTGTGAGCCATAAGGATATTTATTAGACACTTGCAGGTTCCTGCCCTGTCTTACTGTCAGCTGGAAATCAGTCCTCCAAATTACAAGTAAATGAAGGGTTTTGGCAAGGGTATCTAAAAGTTTTCTGAGGATTCATGTGATTTTTCTACAACTGCTAGAAATATCAGGCAATAATGTAATATTACAGCTTTGCAAAGCGGGCTGTTAAAATGCCATGGTATGGGCAGACTCAAACTAATTAATTGATGAACATAAACACTCACGTTGTAGAAAGTGATAATATTAGAAAGATTTCAAAATGTATATGCAAAACTGTGAAGTGGAACAGCTTTGATTGGCTCACTTTTTAAGTGATTGAAGATGATATTCAGGAACACAAAGAAAATTCATGTTTCAGTGAATGACAGACTTTACTTCACCTTGCAAAAAATGGTCAGAATAGCAGAACAATCCCTGCACCAGAGTCTTTAAACAGTAGAAGTCAAAATCTTTCATGACTGTGACATGGAAAGATCCATTTCTAAAATCAAATTCTGGATGCCGCTATGTATGCATGCAAACTTAAAGTGGATTCAGCTTCCTAGGCAGGTCTTTATTACCCCCAAACCATGCAGAGATGTAAATTCACTACCATTCCCTAGTGCTGCTTTTCTTTTCCTGAGAGATTCCCAGTCCTAGCTGCTTCCCTCGACACTTCTTTGATGACGGGAGCCAGTTGAAGGGGAGAAACAGTATTCATGATCCTCTGCAATTAAAAACATCTCAGGTTTCAGACATTAAATCTAAAATTCCTGCAGCAAAGTGTGTGTGGGTGTGTAGCCTAGAGATTAAATGAAATAATTCTTGCCAGCTTCTGTTGAGTAAATTAAAGTAATAAATACATTTAATTAAATGATTATGTTCAAGGATATTAACTGCTTACAGAAACTGTATTAACAAAAGGAAGTTATATTCGTTATTGGAAATAGTTCTATATTTTCTTGTCACTCTCTGCAAAGAGCTAGCGAGAATAAGGACTGAGAAAAGATTTGGGGTGATATTTCCAGTCCTTGGCTGCTGGGAAAAATTCTCCAGTAACTTCAAAAGCATTTAATTAGAAAGTAATTTATGCCTTTTTTATTCTGGGTTGCATTTTTTCTTCATTTTCAGTTCCAAAAAGTTTCTGTGAGAATGAGCATCTAGTCTGTTTTCACTTCCTTAGCCATGGTACTAAAACTCTGAGAGACTGCCGCTTCAATGCAGCCTGAACTGGTGGTGGAGGACATCGTTTCACACTTGAGAACACTCGTTATGTAACTGTGCCTCTCTGCCTCTGGCAAGGTAGACCCACGAGGAATAAAACTATTCACATCCTGCAAATGGTTTTTATTCACTTAAATCTCCAGATCTGGTGGTTTAATAAGATAACTGGATTTAGGGTAAATTTGGCAAGCTGGAAAAGGATGAAAGTTGCACTGGAACAGGTATAATTTAGGTGTAGTATCCTGAAGCTTTCAGACAGTCAAGGTAAGAGTTCTTTGATTCAAAAATCAAAGACCTCTTCTTACAAGACCATCATGTACGAACAGTAGTTCAAGCAAAAGAGACTACCGTCTAGGTAAGATGGAGTGATTTTGTTGTGAAATACCATGTGTTTGCAAGTTCTGGCAGCTACTACCGGTACAAATCTTCTCACCATTTAATTTTTCCTGCATTTCTGTTAGGATCTTTAGCTTTCACACATGTGACCTTCCCATCTTTAATTCTTTTTTGACCCTTTATTTTGAAACTCTGTCCCTAAAATGTTCCTTAATTGTTTCATTAGGCTCACATTCATAATTTCAAGTGAAAACTTCTCACAATATATCTTAATTTTCTTGTTCTGGCAGACAGTCAAGGGCTGTGCTCCTCACTCATTAAGACCAGCACAAAACCTAGTACTAATCAGAAGGATCTAAAAAATCTTTTGAGACTGGGGCTACATAGACATCTTGACTCCTTGTTTTCATGAGAAGGAATTAAATTTCAGAACCTAGAGGGGTCTGTGGTGTGCAGGCCTGACTGGGGAAACAGCCTATGTGTACGAACCTAAATGTGGCCAACTATACCACTTTGCTCACAATTGAGGTCCCATCAAGGTTCTCCCCTGGTCATGTTTTGATTTTTTGGGGGGGTTTTGTTTGTTTGTTTGCTTGTGGGTTGTTTTTTTTTAATAAATATTTCTCTTTCAGGTTTACTGACTTGCTTTTCTCAAGATGTCTTTCTTAAATGTCCCTCTAAGGCAGTTATGGATAATTCAGGTGGGCTGGATCAGGACGATGCTCGGGTTTGGAAGTATTTTCAGTGACCTGGATGCACCTGTGCTAGAGTTTATTAGTGGAGATCAAGCAGTTTATTTCTGGCCATATTTTAGTTTACGAAGAAGAAGGGAATTAATAAATCTTTCTCCCAAAAATTACATTCACTCTTCTTTGGAGATGGAAGGTTCTAACAAAAAGGCTGAAGTCAATATGATTTTTTTCTTAACATGACCTGAACTGTGTGTGTTACCAGGTAAGGAGAATTGTACTTCGTTTCCTTGTCACTCCCAGATCACTGTTATGGATACAACAAACCCTGTAAGAGAGAATCGGATACGTTCCTGTAGATACGCATCCTGGAAATGAAATGATGTTACTTACTATTTAATTTACTAAAGCTGTACAAGAAATTATTATGTATCTAGAATAAAAGAGTTCTGTTTTATTTTACTTTTGATTGAATTGCAGAAATAATGTCATTTATGTTTCTATTTCATCCTACAAATTAAAAAAAAGATCAAAGAACTAACAGAATATTGACTGTCTGAGATTGAACTGAGATGTAAGTAGGAAAAACTGATAGGCTAAAGGAAGCAGCTTAAAGAGGTGGTGAATTACAGCCTTCCTTAGAAGGTTTATGTACATGTTGACAGAATTACACTAAAGGGATCTGTTTGGAATCCTATTTGTTTATGGGATGAAGCAAAAGAAAGGGTGGTTATGGTCAGGCTGACTACATATGGAGAATGTTTTCATTTTTCATTTTACAGTTGTCCCCTGTACCTTCTCAAGAGTGGTATGGAAGTGCACAGAGCATAAATTTTATTCATAGAAATGTATTGGAAGGAGAAAAAAAAGTGATTGAATTTCTGGATTTCCTCATGTGTGGGTACGTACAGCTACATTATTCTATTGATGCTCAGGACGTAGCTTCACTGTTCCCAATGCAGATTATACTGAAGAGACGCCAGTATTATTAATTATCATTGACATTATCAGTACTACTCCACATAGCACTGCAAAACCCTGTATACTTTTGCTTTGCCCTTCATCCCCTTCTTCCCTCTTCTTCACTCCTGATTGCTGCTGGAGCAGCGGCGTGGAGGAGGGAGTTGTGCGGCTGTATCCCCCTTTGTCTCCTCTTTGACCAATGCACTCCTATGCCTTCCTGAGAATATCCCGGAGCAGGGTGGATTGGAACCACAGCACATGTGGGGTTGCTGGGAGCCTGCAAATCCCACTATGGGACTGGGCAATGGAAGGGACTGTGCCAGGGTCAGAGGTCCCAAAACATAGAGTTATAATGGAGACAGTTTGTAGCTCTTATAATACCTACCTAATGTGGACAGAATGGAAGGGGCAGGTTGGAAGAGTAGAGGAAGGAAAGACCTTTGTTTCCACACACATCAGCTGTGAAAATGTACATAAAGTATCATATTAATTAAATCAGTTCAATTGATTTTAGTGAAGAGAATCAGTTTGATGCAAATCTGTATGAATATGACACATATACACAGGTGACACTGTTGTGGGTGTTTACTATAGG
>VZSC01002211.1:0-13878 GCA_013398225.1 Steatornis caripensis | reverse complement strand
TTTTTTTTTTTTTATATATAGCCAAAGAGTTAGGAAAAACTATTTTGGCTGGAACAAAACGTTCCCTTCAGTGCATAGGTTTTTCTTTCCCAACCGCTTGATTTTCAAACACACGCAGGGATTACGGTTACTTGTTTTATATTGCCAAACATACTGTTTCAAGTGCATGTATTGGTGACTGACTTTTGAGATCAGATTTATTACAGAGTTAAAAACAAGTGACATTAAAATGGAAATTGAGCTCATTCACCCCACTTTACGATCGTTGCAATAACAGTCTATTCGGGATCATTTCTTGGTTTATATTCAGTACAAGAACATTTTAATGAGTCTGTTGCTGTGGATTTGAGCGACTACATTGAGAGACGCCACTAAACCGCATCTTCCTCTCTTTGGCTTCACTACGTTAATTTTCTGTTGCTTTCCTTCAGCGTTCCTGTTGCATTTAGATATAGAAACGTTAAACCCACCCGACGGTGCTCGTGGAACCAAACAACCCTCTGTCTGTGCCTGGTAGGAGACTTGTGTTCCGTTAGCAAACCCCAGCATCACTCTTGCCTCCCTGCCNTTGCTTTCCTTCAGCGTTCCTGTTGCATTTAGATATAGAAACGTTAAACCCACCCGACGGTGCTCGTGGAACCAAACAACCCTCTGTCTGTGCCTGGTAGGAGACTTGTGTTCCGTTAGCAAACCCCAGCATCACTCTTGCCTCCCTGCCCCGGTGAAGTCAGCGCACTGATTTTCGAAGGAGCACGTCAATAATTAATCTTAAAAGGATGTATGCCTATCTCCGTCATGCTTTCCCTGCCACGTTTACTCCAACATATGTCTGCAGTCTACAGAGGCAACACAAACAGATCAGCCGTCCACATGACTGCACTTGGGAGCTAAAAATAACCTGCTGAAGTGAATACATTAAGTTCTGTATGCAAAGCACCTTGTGTGAAAGTGTCTGTTTGCACTGCTGATAAATGTGTGCTGAAATATCCGTGGCCTTGACGTCTCGTAGTCGCAGCACAGGGCTTTGGCAGCCAAAAATACCACCCACCACAGACGCTTACATAGCGGGCGTATTAATCTGTTTCAATTTTCCATTCTCTGCTGTTTTGAAGGTCAGGTGTTTGCCTACTATGCTTAAACAGCTTTCAGACTACAAAACAAAGAAGAGTTAAGAGTAGACAATTAGGGCTGAGAGAAGTGTCTCTGAGTAGTCATTCAAACCCAAGAGGAAATTTCAATTAGGTCATGCTTATTACTCCGTCATGTTTGCTTTCTGCTAATCTTCGAGCACTTAAGCACCGAGAACATGAAATAGTCTTCCTGCCCCTCCAAGTGTGAGCTAACGGGTGAGCGGGTGAGGAGCTGAAGCTCCGCGCACATCCGGAACCGGGCATTTCCCCGAGCCGGAGGAAGCACAGCTAACTTTCTCCTCTTGCTGTTAGTAATTAACAACAGCTACTGAATTTGTTTACGGAGAAGAAGAAATACTGAACTAGCAGCTGCAGTCGTTGCTGCTGACAGAAACCTGGAAGCACTCGAAAACTTCAGGGGTTGCCCGCAAGAGAGCAGCGGGGTTCCCTCAGGCGTCACGGGGAGCAGCCCGCGGCCCGGGCCCCCGTCAGAGCCCCCTCCCCGTGACGCCCCCGGCCACGCAGCTCGTCGGCGCGCACGAACCACGGCGCTGGCCTTTCTGTTTCCGGGCAAGAACTACCCTAACCACAAAGTAATTCTTTTACTTCAGCAGCTTTGGATAATCCACACTGTCAATATTTGCTGCTTTATCTAGTTTGATTACACCCTTTAATATTCTTCCAAAAGATCCACCAGTTTAAACAAAGTTCACGGAGGCCGAATGCTTTACAAGGTTCAGATTTTTTTTGTGCAAGTCCTTAAGCGTTTTCTCAGTTTTCTTAATATTTGGTTTCTTCTACAGTTATTGACTTAGCCCCAAGATGGCTGAGTATCCCCCGCACATTTACGATCATGCTCATGCATGTGCTCAGATTCATACACGTTCATTCACGACGGAAGTGCCTACATGCTCTCCGAGCACCGTTATTAATATCAAAGGTACTTGGCAAGAGAATAGACACCGGTAATGGGTCTCGTGTCTCCAGCAGCTGTAGTTCCTGAATTTATGATCTCCACAGTAGTATCCTCAAAACATTTCTGTAAAGCAAAGTAAATCATCAGCCTTACTTTATGGGAGGGAAGAGGCAGGAGGTTCGGTACGGGGACAGAGCGATGCTCACCTCCCTCCACTCTGAGCTAGCTTTATCTGGAAGCCCTGCATCTGCATAACACAGATCCATGCCGTGAAAATCAGCAAGGCTGAGCCCTCTGAGTAACAAACATCAGTAAAATTGCATCAAAACCAAAATAATCCACAGTAATTTTTGCTGCAAAACCAGACACAGCTTTGGGAGGGGGGGCTGCGAGCTTTTCACTAAAGATGCAAAGGACTGCCTGTACGGCCAAGAGAAACACAACTTGGTGCTTTCGTGTTGGCAGGAACTTATTCCCGAAAGGCCGTTTGTGCGATTCATCCCCCCCAGCGTGAGCGCGGAGCCAAGCCAAAGCCAGTGCAGAACCACCCTGCAAACACACGAGCTCCGTTGCCACAACACCGGTATGAGCCGGCGCGCCCCGTGGCAGCCGGAGCTGTGAGCAGAGCGAGCTGGAGGTGAACACAGCCGCTGTGCCACCCCCGAGGTGTGCCCACAGGGGAAAAACGGAGCCCCGTGACAGAGAAAGGGAGAGCCGGTGGGAAGAGGGGCACGGGCAGAGCAGAAGAACGGCCTGAATCGNGCTGGAGGTGAACACAGCCGCTGTGCCACCCCCGAGGTGTGCCCACAGGGGAAATACGGAGCCCCGTGACAGAGAAAGGGAGAGCCGGTGGGAAGAGGGGCACGGGCAGAGCAGAAGAACAGCCTGAATCGGTCTGACCGCCTTCTGGTTTGGAACATATTTGTATTTTGAAAATAATATTTATTTTGTATAGCACTGTTAAGGAGCAAGCGTGCTTCTTTCATAATGACAACCGACGGCATCGCTCCGTGGGAGGCGGGGATGAGCGTTGTTACCTTTGCTACTGAGACAGCTCTGTAGGGAACCCCTTCCCACTGGGGCACCTTGCTGCTCTGGACGTCCGACTGTAAACGAAAACAGCCCAGCCACCCGCCCGCGGCAAGGGCCGAGGGGAGCAGAGCACAGCGCACGCTACCCACGCCGGAGCAACGCACCGGCCGCTCCTCGGGGCTGGCCAAAGCGCCGCAGGGCTGCCACCCTGGCGCACGCGGACACGCGCCCCAGCTCGCCTTTCCTGAGGTTTTACTCCGAGGATCTTCTCTTTCAGGCTGTCAACAAATGTGACACGCAGACACAAACCAGCAAAGAGTGCTTTTGACGGCTCGCATTAAAAGAAAGATGAGGTAAAATGGATTGAAATAAAAGGGAACGAGGTGACAGAAGGGGCTTTATCTGATAGCAAGGGTTTTAAAGTGGGATGTCTGATAGCGTTCATTAATCATCATCTACAACAGGAAAAAGCTTTCGCTTGGTTCTGTTTTGTTTCTACTTATGCCCAACAATTCACGGGAAGATTGCTGTGAACCAGGCTACGCACTCGTACGCACCGAAGGGGAACTCGCCCCGCTCCAAAGCCTGGCTCCCCGTCACGAGGCAGCTGAGCCGCCCGGCACGGCCACGGCCACGGCCAGGCAGGTGTGGGGACGGCGCTCCTGCCACGGGGCCCTCGGCTCTCGCGGCGTCCTTAGGGCAGCTCGGATATCGCTGGACGCCTCTGTACCAGAAACCAGCTCAGACCAATTAACTCTGTTCAAAACGTTTGCACTCAAGAAGAGGGCTGCCGCGTTACAAAAAGCCAACCGAGCAAACCAGAAGTGGTTTTGGAGCAGGGATAACAGGTGCTGTCAGAGCCTGCCCCGTCCGCCTTTGGCTAACTTACTCCGAGACCTCTGTGCCGATCGACGGCTCCTGCCCGGGTACCGACGGGCACCCAGCACTCCCAGAGCCTGCGCGCAAAGCACACGGCGCACGGACGGGGTGCGGGTTTGCAACGTGTGTGAACACGACTCAGGCCACCGGTCTCTGCTGGCCCATGGCTGAGCTTCAGACCTGGCCCTCTGGGCCACGTACAGGCGCGACCTGGAAAAGGCCGGGTTCGTCGCTCTCCAGGGAAAGGGCTCGCCTCGTGACTGAAAAACGCTTTCTCCTCGCGTATCCGGAAGGACTCGCCTTAGCTTTAAGCTTCACGATACAAAAAGCTTAGCGCGGAGTTTTAGAACTCAAACACTCAACAAAAACGCCTCACACTAATTAGCCCAAACCCTACGGTGTGCTCACGCTGCAAAAGCCATCCTTCCCCACTTGTTTTGAAGTGGGAAAAGGCTGCTAAACGCGCCTGATGGCGTGGTGCGATCCTCGTCCTCGGGGCCCGTTTGTACCACGTTGTAGCTGCTGTATTTTCACGTGAGCGCTTTTAGGTTATGGCGATGGTAATTATGGCTTAGGGGAAGGTGCCGTTTGATTGGGTTTGGGCGTGCACAACCTTATATACGTGTATTTCTAAATAAGTGACGCTGGTTGTTACTCCCAGCATTTTTACGCAGACCTGGTGCCTCCCCACCACCACCGCGCACCGTTTGCACCAGGAACGGTGAACAGAGTTGATGGCGAGGGCAGGCGACACGAACGGAGGATTTCAAGGATTTCCCAGGCCCTGTCGCGGTGCCAGTCTGCCCCAGGACAGGGAGATCTGCCCCTGTCGCCGTCCCGCTCCCACCGCTGACCCTCGGAAACAGCAACAGCATTCGTGCCGCACTCCTTTAAGGGGGCCGCAGCCTCCTCCGCCGCCCCCGAGCGAGGGACAGCCGCTGCTGCTGCGGCACTGGCAGAAGTGGCCTAAGCCGATTCTCCAATTCGTCTAACTGGCATTTCCACAATAAGCTTTTCGCTAGGGAAAGACTTCACGTTAAATAGCTTTTCTTGTCCGATATTCCTTCTCGTTTTTCTTCCTTGTCTGTTACTAACATCTGTTGAACAAAATCGATAACAATAGGAGATCCATTACTGTCCTGCCAGGGGTGCCTCATCAAGCCAGATGCTTCAGAGCTTAAAATCAAAAACACTTTCATGTTCAAAAGGAAGGGAGTCAAACACTAAGCAGATAAGCTTTATCACTAAAAAATCAAATTTTTATGGATACCGCGCGGCACCAGCTTATTTAACTTACTGGTATGTTTCACACCTCTCCCCTTTGCGCGTCCCTCTCTGTTTGTTTTTCTGTTGTTCGTAGCCAGACCGTGTTGTCTTCTTGCATCACTCCGTCACCGCGTTAGCTGGCACCAGTTCAGCTTTACCCAGCGAGCATGTTCATCTTGACAATGCACCTGGGGTTTCGCTCATTCTTACTCTGGCTTTTAACAGACATGTCCCCGCGCACTCGATTTATTACCTTGTTTATACCAAAGAGCGAACTGAAGAGCTGCGTGCCCGAGTAAATCACCTCGGCTGCTTGAGCACAGGCTTTAAACCACTCTGCGCTCAACTACACGAAGATGTCTCAGTTTGCATCCCATAATACATAGCTACCCCGGAGAGGCAAGGCATTTATATGAGTTTATGTGCTTTTTATATTAGCAGGCCTTTAGGAGTTCCTTGAGTAGACGGACGAGCCAGGTGAGGAGGAGCACAGTGGTCCGAGGCTGTAACGATGAGTCAAGCTGAGAAGCCCCATCGGTGGCAGACGGGTCAAATACCGCCGCGCCAGAAACTGCAGCTCTTGGCTACCAGTACCCCTGGTTAACATAAATTTGAGTAGAACAAGTAAGTGCTTTAGACATAGAAAGAGTAAGTAATAAGGCAAGAAGGTTATCACAGATGTGTTAGTAAAACCGAACAAAACAAGGTACCGCAGTGATGGGGATAAAGACAAGCGATCCTGACGAGCCCCTGATAGCTCCTATACTTCTCCAAAGCCTCAGGAGTCTCTTGGTTACGCAAAATTAAACCAGAAATCTAAAAATCATTAACTTTACTTTTTTTCCCCCCTGGTATTTCCATTTTTGGTCCAATTAGCAACACCTCAGAAGCAAATTTCTCTCTCCTGGTATTTCAAACCCCTACAGGAGAGCTGCCCGCTTTCCAGCGGGGGAGGTAGCTCTGATGTGGGCAGAAGCCTGAAAACCCAAGGAGGCTGCAGAGATGAGGTCTCGCTGGAGTCAGACATTGCTGACGCCAGAGAGCAGCCATTTTCATCGCAGTCACGAGAGAGATGTCAAACTTAATTCCCACAGAGCCAGCTGCCCTCGCCAACGGGAGATCAAACCAGCGGGCAAGCTCAGGGATCAATGCGGTTATTAATGAGTATTGGAGGAAGAAAACTGTCTGAATAGATAAATATGCTGGGAAAATCGGAGCTGAACTATTTCAACAAGCAGCAGCAGCACGGGATTACAGGCGATCGAGCGTGTCAGCAAGCAACAGAACCAGCGGTTTGCTGGTATACTTAGGAAACCTCCAGGAACACCCTCTTCTGCTGCTCTGTCAATACTCAGACCCTCCTGGGGCCTCACCTCCGTGTTCTGTTAACACGCGGAGCAGGGAAGAAACGTGGCGCACGTTGGGAGGCACACGTGGGACGGACACAGCCGTGTTTGCTGGCACCTGCCCCCCAAATCACCGGCAAACTTTCTTCCTGACGCAGAATTGCATTTCTACAAAGTTGTCTCTTGGGGTGGGCACAAGTTGGCGTTCCTCATTTTTGGGCAGGGTAATGTACGTCCTAAAGCTCCCCTGTACCGAGACAGTGAAGCCGATCAAGACACCAGGATCTGACCAGACGCAAGAGCTGCGCCAGGAGAGATTTTAGGTTAACCGTTTCAACGCCGCTCCCTGCTCCGCTCCTCACGTGACGACGCGCCCAGGGCGCGGGGTGCCGAGTTACGACTACTTTTATTTAAGACCACAATCACTTTAACAAATGACCTTCAAAAGACTCTCTCTCCGTCCTAGCTGTTTGTTAACGATCACTCCATCATCCTCATCTCAGGCAACTGATCCAAGCTGGCAAATATTTGGGTTTATAATTACTTCAGTAAATTCCAGATTTCCCATCTCCTGCTCCAGCGAGGGTGCGGAGACTGACACCAGTGCAAGTTCATTTTCTCATTCAGTGTTTGCAGACAAGCTGTTGTCTTTACCCTGATCGAAAGACATGGCTACCAAGGCCTCGGGCTCGAAAGCACCCACCGCTTAGGTGCGTGCTGAAGTCCCGCTGCAGCCCAGTTAAACTCTGTCCTGAATTTTAGACCAGGCTCTCATTCAGAGCAGGCTGCAGAGGGAAAGAGAGGGCTTTTTGACAGGTTTTGAGCAATTTTACTGTTGCCACGAGGTGCTTCTTTCCTCCCCCATCCAGAGGATGAAGTGTTCCATTGCACTCCAAGGGGACGTCATTAATTCAGGTGTCTATGTTGTAAATGTGTATTCTGCTGATATGTTCTGCCTGTCATTCAGAGCAAAGCCTCTCCCATCTCACAGTTCTGCAGCACAACAGCTCTCACTGTCTGGAGCCAGTGCACCATTGAGGAAAATAATTATCCAAAAAGTAATTAAATTAATTGACCAGGGAAGCGATTCTGCGAGGCTGTGGGGATAATTAAAGCTAACATGTGTTTTGATGCATTTGTAGCGTAAACGCTCAGGGCCGCGCTGTTAGCTGGCCCTTTTAGCTCCACTCCTCCCCCAGCGCAGCCAGCCAGGCATCCCCCTCGCTGCCCAGCGGTGCAAACCGGAGTAATAAATATGTATAATGCACTTTTTTCTTAATGATATTGATGTGAATGGGACCCATGTTCTTGAGGCTCAAGAGGAATACGACTGAGATTTGCAAAATCATAAAAGCAGAAGAGAAGGTCGACGACGAACCGGTATTCTCCAAATGCCTCAAAACCGAACTCACTGAAGCTAGCAGGGAGGATGTCTGAAACCGGTAACAGGAAACGTTCTGGAACCGTCAGGTTTTAGTTCAGTTTTGAGAGCAGGTAATGAACTGGAAACTGCTGCCAGGGGAGGCTGTGATGCTGGAGCACGAAAAAGGAATTGGGTGCATTCATGGGCAACGGGTCTGTAAGCAGACACTAAAAGCAGCAGGCAGGGACGTACCCCTGAAGCCTGGAGGTTAAAGGGAAGAAATAGATTCTCCAGCTCACATACTTCTGTCCCTCGGTCTGTGCTGTCCCCTTGCTCTGCTCTGCACGGGCACACCTGGGAGCAGATGCGGCAGCCCTGTGCCAGGAGATGTCCCACAGCCCCCGGGTGCGCCCTGGCAAGGCGTCGTGGGGGGACGCCCGTGCCACCGCTTGGGGAGGTCACGAGGCTCGTGCTCTGACGGCTGCTAGGGCCTCAACGCCTGCTGAAAGCGAGTTTGCTTGTACGTGAACCTGGAACAAACAACATCATCTGGGCACCAGAGAGATGGACGGGCAGTCTTAATGAACTGTTTCTTGTGGCATATTCGTAATCATTTGGCTGATATTGCCGCAGTCCAGTACAAACCTCATTACATTTACTTGCCTCACAGGCATTTCTACCTCTTATAATCGGCCTCATTCCTGTCAGAGATAAATTGCTTAATGGGATAAGTTGATCCTATACGAATGGAGCTTGCTTCGAACTTGTGTTGATAAGCAGTGTAACGCTACGGCACCGGGCAGAAGGTTTCTCTGTTGTTTATCTGTGCAGCGATACGGCGCGAAATAAAAACGGGTGTCACTGCCTGCGGAGCTGCGTTCACCAGGCTGTACAGAGATTACAAAGTACTAGTCAAGTTAAATAAACAAACAAAAACTAGAACACTTAATAAAAGACCTAGTTCTTTGACGGCTGTATTTAATATCGGTGTGTTGCAGCTACCAAGACATCATTTTGAAAACTCAGTATTTTCCGCTAGACCAAACCCAAGCCCCACAGTTTAACTTACTGCTTTAAGCCGCCTCTCTGTACTCGTACCAGATCCTTTAGTTCACACTTTTGAGAAACAGCTGATAATAGTTCGCATGCCCTACGCCTGTCGTGACTGCACAGCCTCCTGACGTCCCTCTGCTTCAGCCCTCTCCTCTACAAACGCCGGAAATCCTCCCGTGCGGGGCAATACCTCGTCACCCTCCTTCAGCCGGGACAAGGTGCCGCAGAGCAGCTCTCCCATCCCACTGCTTCATCGTGCGGCCCCGTGTCTCGCTAACTTGCTTTTCATTACATGAGTCATCCCACTGCAATCAGACCAAGGGGACTCTTTAGGATTATGTCATGGTTGGAGAAACCAGAATCTAGCTCCGTAATTACAGCAACTATAATGCTTTAATGTTGATGTGGGTGTAATCTCTTAATTAACACATATTTTAAGAAGCACTTAATGCTTATGACAAAAAGCACTGAAACTTAATGCACTAACTCACTAACAGCATAACCTACTTTCTTCCAAATAAAGCAGGGAATTATTAGACATAAACGCATCATTCGCTAAGGAGTTGAAATTCTGTGTTAGCTTACCTACCAGCCGATTAGATGGGAGAGATTTACAAAACATGTTAGAGATTGTGGGTCCAGAAAACTAGTTCAACATGAGCAAAAAATCAGTTATTAAATTTTTCTCTGTGGTGCACCCAGAATAATTAATTAGTTGGTATGTAAATAAAATTTATTAAAAATTGGATCTCAACCAACCGATTCTAACATCGGACACGACACACGCAGTACCACCAAGCGTCCGGCTGCAGCGCTCGGCAGAGCCCGGGCTTCGGGCAGCGCTCAGAAGCTCGCAGAGCAAGGGCAGAGCCACCCGTGCGCCCACGCTCCCAAACCACGCGTTCTGGGATTTCCAGATTTTGGGCTTTCCCTTTCATGCTATGGCCCTAGAAATCGGTTCCCCGTAGTTTCTGGTTATTAACAGAATTGTTGCTGCTACTCTGGTCTTTTTAAACATAAAAAACTACGATTCTGTTGTAACATCAGAAAAGCTAAGGCTTGGGGAATTTTCTCACCAATGCCCGTGACGGAAGGGCATTGTTTCTTAACGAAGGGAGATGGTTCAAAGTTGCTTTCTGACACTACCTCCCTTTGACTGCCCCAACAGTTGCAATCATACATTTCGCGTTCTCCTAATGCACGCTCAAGAGTTACTTCTAGAAAAAGATAAGTAAATAACAGAGAAAAACCCCCAAAATCCGATTTCCTCAAGAGATCAGCCCCTGGGTTCAGGGCTGGTCCCTGAGCATGGAGCGACGCGGATCCGCTCGNAGAGTTACTTCTAGAAAAAGATAAGTAAATAACAGAGAAAAACCCCCAAAATCCGATTTCCTCAAGAGATCAGCCCCTGGGTTCAGGGCTGGTCCCTGAGCATGGAGCGACGCGGATCCACTCGCCCCGACTCGCTCTGCAGCGCCTGCACCCCCCGGCTGGTCTGACAATCATCACCTCTGCCAGACGTAAGTGCTAACAGACATTTCCAAAAGTCGCGTGGCTATTCAAAGACCCCGAAGTGGCTCTGAGGCCCGAAGCCCCGTTTTCAGAAGTGACATTATGAAACTCCAGTGGAGCTGCTCTTGCTCTAGGGGAGAATCCCATCAACTTCTTGCTTTAGCTAGTGTAAAAGCATACTGAATCACCCCTACAAATAGCTGACGTGCCTACGCAGCACAACATCTAAGACGTGTACTTAAACCCTTAGAGGTTTAGCTTTCAGAAGAAAGCTCTGACTTCTTTACCAGCTACCACCGACGTTTCCACAACAGCAACACAGTGCTGCTGGTGCTGCTCAAATTTCTAAAGCATTTCCAGATTTAGATATGAGAATATTTGTGTAAATTCTATGTACAAGTCTCATATGTGTCTGAGTATGGGCTGTTACTCAAAAGTCCTGTCAACACCATCCTTCTTCTATTAAAAAAACCAAAAACCCACAACCAACTTATTTTCCAAGAAAGCGTCAAACTTCTCTGCTTGAGAGATTTGAGGGATTGTGGAACTATAGACACCGAATGCCAAAAGGATCTACACAGTAACTGAAACGAGTGCTTAAAGGTACATATTGCACGTAGGTCAGATTCTGTGTGCGCTTTCCTGCTTGTTATTTGCTACTTTTAATACCCGTTCTTGTCATCCCTGCTTCCGCTGAAGTACAGGCCGATATTTCCAGAGGTTTTTAAGCACCAGTCGTGCACCAGGAGAGAACTCCCTCGTGCTGCCAAAGTTTCAGGTGTTCCTCTCCTATGTAATGCACTGTTTTGAACATTTACTGCGCTATTTTCCAGCCTCTATTTTTAGATTCCTTTAACCACATTGGGTTTCTGTCTTTGGGAAAGGACTGCGATCACATTAAAACGTTAAAACGCCGCACATTATCTTGAGTCTGTCATAACTCACAAAGATACATCAAAGAGAAGTGTCAAAATGTTAATTTCGGGGATAAGATTCGTAATTTATCTATTATGTCCTCTTTTTGTTTTGCCAATTGCTGTAGACTCAGATTCATCTCCCACTTTTGAAGGGAACTGATGTTTGACTTTTTTTCAAGATCTGCCTTATTATACTCTGTGCAAAGCAAGTCTGAGTTTCGCAACTGTGTATATTGTGTCAAACGTTTCTCCTTTAACATGGCCAATTAATTTTCCACATCTCTGCTTTTGAAACTGCCTTGAAAATTGCACACGTTTTCTATGAGCTAAGTTGTGACAATTTGTTAAATGCAAGTAACAAATAACGTCTTCAACACGAACTAAGCTAAATCTTAAAGCAGCTTGCTTGAGCAAGACAACATAGAAGTTCTCCCTGCCGCTTTCTTTCAAACACTCGCTTCAGAAAACACGAGTATCTGGACCTGTTGGGGGACACAGTTTTCTTAAAAAAAAAAAAAAAAGGTGAGGGCTAGGGAAGAGACAAGGGCAACCCAGGATGGAGCTCCATGTACAGACGGCATCGGGCTACAAACTGCCCGAAGAGCGGTGAAGAACCCTGCCCTGCCCGAGCACCTCGTAATAACACCACAAATCCGAATGTTGCTGCTCCCAGCACAGAGCTGGCGTCTCCATCGAGCGCCGGTGCACGGAGACCCCTGTGACGGCCNGAGGGCTAGGGAAGAGACAAGGGCAACCCAGGATGGAGCTCCATGTACAGACGGCATCGGGCTACAAACTGCCCGAAGAGCGGTGAAGAACCCTGCCCTGCCCAAGCACCTCGTAATAACACCACAAATCCGAATGCTGCTGCTCCCAGCGCAGAGCTGGCGTCTCCATCGAGCGCCGGTGCACGGAGACCCCTGTGACGGCCGTGTTTCCTGGCAGCCTGCCGGGACGTCCCACGCGGACCCCGGCTTAGCCTCTGGGCCCAGCTGCTTTCAGCCTGACGCTGCTCGGCAGCATTTGTCAACTTCTTACGTTCCCAAATGGCTTTGGAGGTGGAAATACAGCAAGCATTAAGACTGCCAGCTTCATGGAAATGACAAAAGGCGATTCAGGATTAGGATAAACGAGTGTTAGCATCTGAAAGACCTGAATAAAATGCACTTGCTTCTTTAACTGCAGCAAAATTAAGTGCCCGCCCTATTCTTGATGTCTTGCTCCATTCCCTAGAGCATTTTCCCATGGAATGCTCCAGTCCCAATGGTTCCTGACACGGAAGACTCGGTGGTACCAAGAGGAGGAACTGCGCAAATCCAGTGTCTCGTGAATAGGAACGCAGGATGCCGAGAGCTCTAGGGTAGAAAGAGCCCAGAAAAGCAAAGACGGCTTTCCTCACAGTTAGCAGAAGTGTCTTACTCTGCTGAAAGTTGAAACAACCAAAAAGAAAGAGCTTACATAAAAAGATCTTGCATATCTAGAATAGCTGCAACATCGGGAGGAAACTAGTGCAAGAGACGTGCTATTGTTGCCCAGGACTGAAGTATTTTTGTCCATACACCAGAGCTAAGCACCAGCTTCCATACATTAAAACCTGAGACATACCCACACGAAGGATCTAGTGATCTGCCCACACCGTTTCATTTGTCACCGCAGCAGGGGAAAAGAAAAAACCAAACCACGCAGCAAAACCACAGCAAGACCCTTTCTCCCTCTAGCTCTCGGTTTCTGTGCTGGCTTGGCGTACTCCTGCCTGGCGTAAGCTGAAGTGACCATGGGGCTTTGCCTCAGCTCGGACTCCAATTCTGTACCCAATACATCAATTTCTTGCAAGGGATGTTTATGTGAAAGAACAAACACCGACGCCTGCGAGCATCACCTTTGGGAACAGTGCCAGTATAACACAGCGAGCACCGGACAGCCCCGAAGCCGCTACAGCAAACCCCTCCAGGGTCCCAGCCAGCAAAAGCACTAGGTTAGGTCAGGAAGGTTTCTCTGGTTTTAGTGCCCCACCTCCCCAGCAGCTGCTCCCAGGTCTCCCACCACCATGCAGCAGACAGGCGCCCAGGGAAGGCGCTGCGCTTGGGGACNGTGCCAGTATAACACAGCGAGCCCCGGACAGCCCCGAAGCCGCTACAGCAAACCCCTCCAGGGTCCCAGCCAGCAAAAGCACTAGGTTAGGTCAGGAAGGTTTCTCTGGTTTTAGTGCCCCACCTCCCCAGCAGCTGGTCCCAGGTCTCCCACCACCGTGCAGCAGACAGGCGCCCAGGGAAGGCGTCGTGCTTGGGGATGGGACGGGACGGTGGCCGTGGCAGCCCCTCCCGGGCGCAGGGACGTGCCACTCACCCCACCAGGGTGGCGAGAGGGACCGAGCCGCCTTTCCCCAGGACCCCTCCCCCGTCGGGGCTTGGGAGCTCCCCCAAGCCCCTTCTCCACTTCCAGGAGGAATAAACTGCGGAGGGGA
>VZSC01002210.1:0-54886 GCA_013398225.1 Steatornis caripensis | reverse complement strand
GCCCCCTCCGTCGAAAGCGCGAGGCCGTCTCGCCACGGCCCCCGCCCCGCACCCCCAGAGTGACTCCTGGTTAAAGGAGCGAGGCGGCCCGCTCTTCCTAAAACCGCTTTGTGGCCTCGGTCCTCGTGGCCGCGCCGCCGCCGGACACGCGCCGTTCCGCTCCGCTTGTCTGTGGAGCTGTGTTCTCCGGCCCCGGCAAGGGCTGCCGCTGCGGCGGCGTTCTGGGCACAGCCCGTCGTGCGCCCGCTTGGCGGACCTGAGCATGCCAAGCACGATTAATAAAGCTGTAAATCGTTTCAGACTGGCATATCTCAAGGAGATTTGTTAAGTCACGCCCCTGCTGGGAGGGCGAGAGTCTGCTTTCCAGGGCTCTGTTGCTGGTAGGGATGGGTGTCCTTTGCCAGAGCTCTGAAGCTTTTGCACCTTTTGGTTAAGAAATAAATAAATGTAGGATTTAGTGGATTTGTCAACATCCTAGGGAAGCCGCTTGTTCGAGAGGGGTTTGGGAGGCTTCCCTATGGTGTGCTGCTTCAGCAGCAAGGAACCGGGAAGGAGCACTGCTGGCTCCTGGAAAACGGATCGATTTAGTCCTGCTATGATTTGTGTCCTGCTGCTGGTTCCACTGGGAGTACAGTACAGGCATCTCAGCTACAGAGATCAGATTTATTTATATTCACACTTGGGTATTAACAGTGTGCTGCCCACATACCCTCCTACGGCGTGACCGCTTCCTCTCTGTTTCCTGTCCAGATTAAGAACTCAACTTCTTGCTGATATTCAAGAGAAAATGGTAAAACACATCAAAACAGAGCTCCTAATTCTTCCCTGCCTGCCTTTGCTTCTCCAGTTGTCTGCAAATAATGCCATCTTCGTGATCACACTGGCCCTGCAGGCGGCCTGCTGTGCCTTTGACCACGGCCTTTTCCTGTTGGTCTGGGCACTTCAGCAGTGTCTGAATCTCGTGTCTGAATCAGCCACACAGATTACATTCCCTGCTGAGCTCTCATCATGACTCTACCAAATTCTCCCTCTCTGGGCTTGACAGCTCTCTTTAGACTTCTCTGTTATGCATTCAAAGCATTCGGGAGAGAATTTCCTCTTCTTGTGTAGCTCTGCTCTCCTCTGCCTTCCCCTTCCTTTCCAGTACACACTCATTGTCTTGCTGTCTACAGGCCCTACCCAGGTTTGGCAGGAACCGTGGGTGCACCCTGTGGGTACAATGTGCCACCCTTAGAGGCAAGTGTGTGATGGAGGAATTTGCAGATATACCCAATCTGTGCCTTCCCAAACATGTGCATTGTAATAGATTGGCCACAATNGCTGGCAAGAACCCGTTCAGTTCCAAATGTTGGGTTAAACCCCAGCTGGCAACTAAACACCACACAGCCGCTCACTCGCTCCCCTCCTGGTGGGATAGCAGACAGAATCAGAACATTAAAAGTGAGAAAACTCGTGGGTTGAGATAAAGACAGTTCAATAGGTAAAGCAAAAGCCATGCATGCAAGCAAAGCAAAACAAGGAATTCATTCGCTGCTTCCCATGGGCAGGTGGGTGTTCAGCCATCCCCAGGGAAGCAGGGCTCCATCACACGTAACAATTACTTGGGAAGACAAACATCATCACTCCGAACGTCCCCCGCTTCCGCCTTCTTCGCCCAGGTTTGTATGCTGAGTGTGACGCCATATGGTGTGGGATATCCCTGTACTCAGTTGGGGTCAGCTGTCCCTGCTGTGTCCCCTCCCAGCCTCTTGTGCACCCCCAGCCACCTCGTTGCTGGGGTGGTGTGAGAGGCAGAAGAGGCCTTGGCTCTGTGTAACAGCCGCTCAGCAGTAACGAAAACACCTGTGCATTATCAGCACTGTTTTCAGCGCAAATCCAAAACACAGCCCCATACCAGCTACTATGAAGAAAATTAACTATATCTCAGCCAAACCCAGCACAATATCAAACTAAGCATCCTCCCAGGCAATCACTTCTCAATTTATAGCATGCCACTGGGATGGGAAGAAATCATCCCCATCCTAGAACTAAAAATCATGGCAAACTCCTTTGTTGAGAATACCCAGGCAATTCTTGTAAATGAACTGTACCAGTAAGGAAGATGTACAGCCCAAGGCTGGCAAGCATCTCCAGTCTGAGTATGAACTGGAAGGTGTCAGAATCTGGATCAAAACAAAAATCAGCCAACTATGTCGCTAGGAGGTTTCTCGGGATGCTAGAAGCAGCTTAGCATCAGTCCTCCCCACCATTCTCATCAGTGGTCAATCGTCACTACTTCAGAAGAAAACTATCATTTCCTGTTACTGCTAGACTCCCCAGTATATCCATGTCTCTCTTGTACTGACTCTGTTGAGATGTTGACTCAGAAGGTCTTGAGCAATGCCAGCTCTCAGCACCTGTGTCTCAAGCACGTTCACACTGGGTGTTGGGTGTAGAAAGAGTTCCCAGTAGAAGTTTCCAAAGCTCGCAAGGCCTCCTTCGCAAACCCATGCTGTCCTTCTCTACTTCCCTTCTGACAGCAGTTGGGCTGCCGGTTCAGTGTAGCCGTCGCTTATCCCACTTCTCACCTTGTACTCTCGCTATTCGCCCTTTTCAGTTTGTGCTCTTGCTATCCACCTGCTTGTGTCCTGAGAGGGAGCTCTTCAGAGCGACACACATTCTGACAATTAGTATGTCAGTGTAATCACAGCCTCTTGCATTGGCAACAATTAGAATACCCATGAACTTTGTGATTAATCACCTCTTCCACCAACAGCTGTTCTTAAGACATCCTGCATCAGGTTAGGAAATTGAAATTGTTGCGTTTTCACTGCTCTCCACTCTGTTGTAAATTTGGTTATTTTGAGCAGCTGGAGATAGGGGTTGCAACTTCACATTTCTTGTCTTCTGAATGTAGCTTCGGGTTTCCTGTTTCACAGGCGTTGAGCTCCGTCGCTCAACAGCCTGATCGAAACATCTTGTCATACGCACTCTTTGCTTTGGCATGGAGGGAAGCAGATCAGAAACTTCTGCAGCCGAAGCGAGTGAGGAAATAATTTATACTTCTATCAAATTCTCTCAGACTCCTCCGCTGAGGGCCAAAGCTGGACGGGAAGGGAGAGGTAAGAAAGCTGGATGAGGTAGGTCAACAAAAGATTTCATTTCGAGAAAAAGCAAGTTCTAACGAAAACACTCTGAACTGGCCGCTGGCTTTGTGTACCAGGTCATGGTGCTGTTGCTTTTGTTCTGAAGTTATCATGAGTATTTTACTGTGATAAAAGCTGATGGGTCAGAGACCCAGCATTGTTCCCTTCCCTCTCTCCATCAGACCCCTTTTGGTGTTTGCTCCTGGGAATTCACCCAGGCATCATTTTCTCCAGAAGTTTGCAGCTTTAAAGTTGTCTGCTTGTCAGCATTAAGAGATCGTCAGCAATAGTTCTTTGAAGGTCAGGCGAGATGTGAGTACAGATAAATTAGAGGCGTATGCTAATCAGAGATCAGAGACAGAGGAGGCATATGAGATCATCCATTCTCTCTCCCATGGGGCTCTGCAGGATTCTTTTGTGATACATTTTTTCCTGTGTTTTCTCTGTTCTAGTTTTACGTACCTTCCAGTGAGCAAATGTTCAACTTTTGCCTTGAGATGGTTCTGCAGGGCATTTTACTACCAGGAAGATTTTCTTAGTGCTTTCCTTAAATTTTGTCTTCCCTTGTTTCTGTTCAGTTCCCCCTGTTTAGGCCTTGCAGATGTCACCCTGAGCAATTTCTCTGGCTGCTTAGTTGAGAAGTGCCTCCTTTGAGAGTGAGGTTTTGCATTGATGATCATTCTTTACAAGCGTCTCCTTCCCATGAGCCGATTGCTTTTCCTCTAAATGCCCATCTGCTTTAGATGAGTTGTGTTGCATTGGCTGCAACCCTAATGGTTGACCTCAGCTTTTTTCAGAGCTGTTACAGCAGAGAGGGCTCTCTCTCAGGATACGAGATTTCTGTGCCCTGATCAGAAAAACTGCATACATCTGTGATTGTTACTGCCTCCTGGTCACTTGCTGCACCATGGAAACAAAGCCAGCCCAGAAACCTCCGAGTTCTGTCACATCAGAAAACATGGGGACATCCCTTCATTCCCTTCTATTTGTGTTCACTTCCACTCTGTTGGAGGTGGAGATTACCCAATGTCCTCTTGAGATGTTTGCAGTTTTCTTTTTAATACTCCTCCTCTTCAAATTCCTTCACGTACTCTCATATTTTTGAGCTGAAGTCAGATAGCCTAAAATAAGGAATCTGATCTTTGAAGACAATTTCTGTGCATATTATTTGATTATTTTCCTCTATTCTGCATGTGAGTAGTTCTTAAGGAGTGCAGTTTTAAGTACCTTCCTTTAGAAGATCTTTATTTTCAAGTCTGTTCCTGCCTCCACCACTTCTGAGATATGTGCTCTCAGGTATTTCATCTGTTTTCAAATGCACACCTTTGCTACCAAGTAATCTCTGTGACGCAGTATCACTGGTACATCAAGGTGTATAGATCAGTCCTCTGGCCAAACCAGCTGGATATGGCTCTCGTGGACTCCTTGAAAATGAAGAATTGTCCTAGCTATGTTCCTTCTGTTTGGCTTCCAGAGAGCCTTAGATAAGCCACACTACCAGAATGTCAGTCTAGCAGTCACTTAAGACAGTGTTAACCTGTGTGGCACGCTTGTAACAGCGATAACCAAGTCTGTGCTGTAGCCAAGGACAGGATCCTCATTTCCCAAATCCTCTTCCCTGGCCCTCCGTAGTCATGCTGCTCCCATACTGACGCAGGCAGGAGCTGATGGGAGCTATTTGGGACAGCGCAGTGACATTCTTCAGATTGTCCTAGAAGACTTGAATTATATAATGCTAACAGCTTTCAATTTTTAAACTGAATCTGGACTCCCAAACCTGAAAATATTGCATCACGTTGCCTGCAGATGAATGCAGCATACCACAGTCATTTCTCCAGAGCACTGACAGACCTAACTGGGTGTTTTGTATACTAGAAAGTTATAATATTGGATATTTATGTTAAATGTCCACTGGTCCACTTCTCCCTCCCCTTGGGAAGATTCTTCCACAGCTCCTCAGACAACTACATGGAAATATTTCTGGATGCTCCATTTGGATTTCAAACTCATTGCAGGTACTTCTTCCTTCCTCTTCTACAAGAGCTTCACATGTACTCCAGGGGCTAAGGATCAAGCACAAACCCCTGAATCTGTTTTAAACAGGAGGAACTGCAGGGATTCCCTTTTGCAAGGGGTAAGATTCCTGATTTCTGAAATTTTTTATTCCACTTCCCTGGGTTGATCACTGCAGTTCAAGTGAGGCTCAAATTCACCTTGAATGCTTCAGATATGACTTGCCCTCTTGACTCACTTTTTTCCTCCCAAAATTATCTAATGGCATACTTTTTCATTTTTAAGAACTGAAGTGAACTCTCCCACTGCCCTGGTTGGTCGTGGAGGTGCCCTGGGATTTTGTTTTAATGCTGAGTTGAGTCAGTTCATTTTTTCTGCAGTTGGTTTGAAACAATAGAGGGTGAACTGCTCTATTCATTGCCAGGATGCACCAGCTCGGATGCCCCGATGCCCCGTGCTGACATGTAAGGATTAACTGTTTCACTGACTGTCATCCCAGCTGCCTTGTCCTGGAAGTAGTTTTCCCTAAAATCCAGAACAGTGATCTGGAGGATGCAGGAGATAGCTTTGAGAGGCAAGAGAGGAAGGAAAACAGAAGTGCAAATCATCAGAAATGTGGTCTCAGAACAAAGAATTATGTTTCAACAGATATTTATCCCCCTTTACTTAGTTTTCAGTTGTAATCTACAGAGAAGAAGCTCCACCCTATCCCTGAACCTCTGGCTGACTCCATTCTCTTGGGGTGTAATCTGATGGCAAAACCCAGGTCACCAGAGATACAAAGCTGACCTTACTAGAGGAATAGAGAGCAGACAGAGAGAACAGCTACCCATTTCAAGTTCTTCAGTTCTCCTATTGTCCTCTTGCATCTTTGAAGCTGAGGAGGAGGTTGTAACTGATAAGTCTTTCTGTATTTTGCAACTGAAAAGAGATGGGGTTTGATTCTTTAGTAATGTTTAAAAAAATAAATAAATGTTGCTATTTTTTAACTGTAAGTTAAAGGGCAGCTAGAAGATTCTGCAAGCTTCAGGAAGCATGACAAAACCTTTACCTTAAGAAAGACCTTCCTACTGGAAGAATGATGCTTACAACAAAGCTCTCTCATGCTCTCCCTTGTGACCTTAGAAACGTTTTTTATTAACAAAACCTGCAGTTCTTAATACATTGCTGTCAACCAGAAACTCTTCTTAAAACTGGCGAGCCTGCAGACTGCTCTAAGATAAAAATAAATTGGTTTTTATTAATTTATTTATCTGGTCTACTTTCTGTATTTGGACAAAGCTTCCAATGCTTAAAGGATGCATTCTTGTTTTTAAGCAAAGCCCCTTCCCCTTCTGTTTTAGTGCTGGCTTTCTTAGTCTTTCCCACAATATTCTTGATACGTGATGTGCATTTGTTTTCAGCCTCCACTGAGAGATTCTAAAAAAGTTTCCCTACTGCTTACAAATATTTTATTCTTCTAGTTGTCCCTTTTAATTTATCTCTGACAAGCTTCTTCATTTTCCTGTAGTTTCCCATTTTGAAATTATTATACCACGGTGCCTTTTGTTGTTATTGTTGTTGGGTTTTGGCTCTGTTGAATCTCAGAGCATTTGTGTTCACTGCAGCAGAGAAGCTGCTGGATGGAGCCACGGTGATCTGGGTGGCCTCAGCACAGCTCAGGGCAGTCACGAGCTGCTTCGTTTCCTGGCTTGCCGCTCTGCGAGGTGCCTATTGATGATGCCTAGGCATTCAGCCTCAGCATCATGCCCTGACATGGCATTTGCGTAATTTAAAGTGATTAATTTACGCTTATCATCACCGTGTTTCCCTCACAGTGGCTCTGAGTTTTTTCCAGTTTGTGAGTGCTGTCGCCATCCTTCTCTGGCAGTCAATAATATAATTCCAACCTGATGCATTTAGTAGTATTTGCCTGGTCTGTGGGGATGCTGTTACTGTTACTTTTTGATGCAGTTAGTTATCTAATCTAATTTGACTATAATTTTACTTGAGCAGAGAACAGTCCCCTCTGTCTTCCCTGTGTATTTTGTATCCTATTGCTATGACATCCTGCTCACAGCCCTTCTTCTACCATGTTTTCATTGTATTTATTTGCTGTGGTAGTGTATTTGGCTAAAGCTAGCCTTCACCTCCCTCCATCTTACTCCTTAGACACCTATCCTTTTTAGGGAGTACAGCTATGTTTCTTTGGGTGTTGTGGATTTGGGTTTGCTGGATTTGGGTAGAAGACTCTGGAGCACCACAAGAGCAAGAAGTGGTACATAAGCTTAAGGGAGAAGCACAGGGAAATCCTGAGTTCCTCACCATCAGTAACCTTTAGCGGCGCATTTAGTGCTTCTTAGAACGTCCTATTGTCTATGCAGCTGTCACACTGAGGTTAATAAAACAAGCAAACCAAATCCTCCTGGAGCTCATTCGTGGCAGTAAGTGTCATCCTCTCCTCAACACGGGAGAGAGGAGATTTTAGTGCTGAGATTTCCAATAGCTTGTGTAAAAAGACTGCCTCTCAGCTCCAGGAGACAACAACGGGAAAGCAAAGTGTAGCCTGGAGGTTAACATGTTGTGCTGTACCTGACCAGATGTCTACATGGCAGCCCTGCCCCACCCTTTGAAAGGAAGCTGTGCTGGTCTATGGGTGGAGGCTGCCCAAGGAGTCACCCTCTGCCACTGGCAGCAAGTGAACAGCGAGCGCTGGCGGTGAAAGTGTGGAGGGGGATGTCAAGGTCTGCAAGGCTGACCCTCCTGTCTGGCCACCCTGCCACGGGAGAGGCAGATGAGAGCGTTGGACTGACTTGGGAGCGTCCCGGGAAGACATAACACAACTGCATGTCTAAGCCTGCGAACAGGATGCTGAGGTTAAACCTGTTGCTGTTGCTGAGAGAGCTGAGGGAAAGGCCTTGGGTTTCTTTTTGCATTTAAGCTGGAACATGGTGGCTGTGGCAGAGCAGCTCTGTGTTTCCACCCCAAACTTCAATGCTGAGGCGGGAGCAGGCTTGCGGGGAGGCTCCTGCCAGTGCAAAGTGCCAAATGGTGCCTGGGGGGCTCCAGCTGACTTGGGGCAGGTGCTTCCTCTACTGGGGTCAGGCACCACTAGGGCTGGACCAGCCAGCTCTCTGGCCCCACCAGGGGCAGACCTGTGGCTGACCTGGGGACAGGTACACCTCCTGGGAAGCTCAGGCAGGGACTGACAGACCTGGGCTGAGCCAAAATGGGGCCCTGGGCCAGTGGACAGGGGCACTGGGAGGTCCTGGGGAGCCTGGGCAGGGAGAGTGATGGCAGCGATGTGCAGAGTGTAGACAGACAGGGATGATTTAAATTGTTCAGTTCCTTATGGAAATGCCCAGGACACAAGCAAACTCCATAAAACCAGTGTGAGTTTTCACGTGGCTCCCATTCACTGTGGTTTCTTTTCTCTTTTACAGGTCCCTGTCTATGGCCAGCAGTTGTGCCGGGCTTGGCTATAGGCTTTGGGATACTGAACATCATCCTAGCGATTGCTTTGATTTGGAAAATGAGTAAGTGCACAAAGAGGTACTGAGGGTGAGCAACTAACAGCAAGGGACCCTAGACTCTTCTAAGCACAGGCATTCAGATACTGAACTCCTTTATATGGGCTTAAATCAGAAGCTGTTCTAGGTTTCTACCAGCCTTAAGTATCTGCTGCTTATCCAGAATATTTTGAAGAATATATTCGTTGTGCAGACCCCAGGCAACCCATTTTAGATCCTGTGGCAAAGAGCAGTGAAACATATTGAAAGGTTTTTGTAGACTTGTCTGCTGTAATTTAACGGTAAACTATAGAACAAATATGCAAGGTCTATAACACTTTTGCACGCCTGCAGAAGGTGCTAGAACATGTGGGAGAGCCTACTGTTTGCTGCTTAAAATCCGTTCACCTAATGTGTGACATGGTCACACTGTACTCACAGAATGATGTTACTTTTCCCCTTACTTTTTGCACACCCAGTATGTCATCTGCTTTCAGAGAGCCAATTTTGATTCCCGGGTATCTGAGTAGTTCAGAAGAAACCTGGGCGGGGTGACGGTTGCAGCAGCATCAGAGTGCATGTGCTCTTGATTTGGAAACTGCACAGAGGGTCTGAAGTTCAGTGTTCATGCATTCTTATTTTTAGATGCTTATCCTGACTTGTGTTTTCTGCATTGCAACTACCCAGAAGAGTTGCTTTTCAGCAGGTCGTTGCTGACAAGTGCCTTTGTGTTTATGGTTAATGGTAGAGAAAACTGGTATCGTGATTCCTTTACAGGTGACTCCCACCCTCGCTGCCCGGAGCAGTGGGTAGCCTACAGAGGGAGCTGCTACTCCTTCTCCAAGCAGAGGAAGGACTGGCGTTCCAGCCAGCAATCCTGCCGGGCACAGGGAGCTCATCTCCTGGTGATAAGCGACACCAGCGAAATGGTAATGGTTTTCTTATTCTTTGAGGATCTTCCATTTCCTTGCAGATACATCAGTGACTGACATCCAAGCAGGGCTATCACTCTAGCAATATATTGACTTTAAAGGAGGGGAAGAATTTATGACTGTGACTATAGCTATAGTGCACTTCCAGTTTCAATATGCACCTTAAAAGTTCCCAACAGGTGAAGAAGCAAACGGGAGAAAGGAGAGGTGAGGGTCACTGTCAGCTACTCAGAACCATCCTAGGAAGGATGTTAGGAGACAGCCTTCTCCACTGCCTCTCTCCACCTGCTGTCCTAGCCCCAAGAAGGCTGATATGAATGATTACAGGAGAAGAATGGGGCACTGTGCAGTCTCTGTACTCATTGCCTACAAACCAATATGTCCCCACTTTTCAGAAATGCTTCCTTCGCAAAAGCAATGCCTCTCCACTATGCAACCACTCCAGGTCCTCCTACTCTGTGACCCTTGCCACTCCCTGTCTTCATGCACGGGTATTTCTTGCTCAGTCTGTTTTCAATGCTTACTTCCTCTCTCTGCCAAAAAACCTCAGCTGTGCTGGTGAAATCAGAAACCATCTGTTGCACTGTTCATTTTCCAGCAGGTGATCACTGGGGGCAGGGGCGCATATGACCTCTAAAGAAATGGGTAGAGCTCATCACTAAGGAGGTGAGGCATGTCTGCCTAAGTAGAGCAGAAGTGCTTGATCTGGTTTTGCGTGAGCCAGGACTTATTAGCTCAGGTCCAATAAACGTGGACAGCTTCCAGTCCCTGGACAGAAGTTGCATTGTATGATGTTCTGTGGGGGCTAACAAAGCCAGGTCTCTGCTCGACTGGGAGTACATACCAGGCTCTCGCACTTTCTTAGGCAAATCCTGATTCCTTGGGAAATACTCATCTTCCCCAGATTACCCATTTCTCTGCATGAAGAAAGCCTCCCTGGTCCAACTGCTTTCTTACTACTGTCTCTGCTACTGGAGTGCTACCTATTATCCCTGCTCAGAGTTCCCCACATAGGCAAGATTTTCCCAGCTATCCATTTATACGTGCCCAATGCTGCAAAGGCTGTGACCATTCAACCTCACTTTGCCATGGAAGCACAGTTACCTCCAAACCATCAGCAAAACTCAGGCGTTCCTCAAGCTACTCCTATTCCCACCATTTTACCAAGCCAGCTTTGTTAATGCTTCTGTGTGAAGACATCTGCTCTGAAGCTTTGTTTATGGCAGCAGGAGATAACGATGGTGCCCAGTCATACCACTGAAATGTTGCTGTTGTTGGGTTTCATTGCAAATGTGGACAACACAACTTCTCTCTCTTGTCTTTGTCTTTTTTTTTGGGGGGGGGCGGGGATGGGCGGGTGGAATTTACTTCAGGGCTGAGTTTCTATTTCAGGCTTCACTTTTTAACAGTAAACAGAAGTTAAAGGTTAGGCAAAAGGAAATGAACACCGAAAACATGTAGGAGGAAAGCTTGTATAAAATTTAATGAGCTTAGAGTACCAGGCTCTTTACACAGATCTGTTGGTGCCTGCGCTTCCTCTCCTGACCTGATTTTACCTTTAATTGTTAATACTTTGTATTAGCTACCTGTATGGTAGAGCGTTAATACTAATAACATGTGTTCCTACATAAATGTCTGTGTAGGAAACTCCAGGAGGCTGGGGTGCAGTTGGTTCACTTATGTTGCCCAGAGAAATGTCCTTTGAAGAATCTGCCCAGGATCTTTGAAAGCACGCTTGCTTCCTTGTGAGCGTACACGTGGCTATTATTCCAGGCATGATCTGCAGGGCTGATCTTCCTGATTAAAAGGCGTGGGGAAGCAGTATTGTCAGCCACTTAAAGAACAGTCAGGCGAGGGCATGTATCTTGCTCTCTGTCCTTGTTCTTACCTCTGTTTTTAGGCTGGCTGTCCTTGGTCACTTTGTAATTTGTCACCATTTCTAGGACCTGTTCAAGAGTATTCAAACAGGATGCTTCTGGATTGGACTGAGTAACAGCACAGGATCTGGCTGGATTTGGGAAGATGGCTCTGTATTCAATGGCACCAAGTGAGTTTAATTCTGTTTTAAAAACTACAGTGCTAATTCTGGTTGTGTGGTGTTCCACAACACCAGTTCCTGCACCAGATCTCAGCAGCTTTCTTCCTGGGCAGATTTTCTTCTTACTGTCACCTGTATGGCACTGAACTCAAAAGGGTTTACTTTTTACTGCCCTACAACTTGTAAAGGGGCGTACCTGTGAGAAGCAGGGCTAACGTTAGTATCTCACTCTCTACTTCCCTCCAGCTTCTCAGACCAAGAATTCCTTGCCTACACTGCCCACACAGTTGCTCAGTCAGAAAAGCATATGGTCCATCTTGGGTTTACTGGGTTTAGCCACCTTGCACTCATTCTGGCAAGTGCTGGTGTCATTGGGTACGAGGACCCAGCCCTTTGGTGTTTCACTGGTGCCAACCCAAGTCAGTACCTTAATTTTGACTCCATATTCACTTGAACGAAACTCAGCATTCTGCATGAGGGAAAACATTATTACTAGGTCCAGTGACTTTGCCTGGCCCTTTCCTTTTTATGGCAGTTAACACAATAATTTAGTCTCTAACACTTCTCCAGCAAGGAAACTCACCCAAGATCTCACTGTCAGTAGGTCAGTACTCTAAACACTTCACGTAGTTCCCTTCTTAAATCCGTCTTTCTGTTCTTACAAACTCCTTGGAGGTGATCATCTTTCCATTAATCTCTCAGCGCTGCCGTTGAATGCTGGAGGATATCACTGTCACTGCAGGACATCGTGTCTATGATTCATTCTGATTTGGGTTCCACAATAGCAAAATTACTTAGATATGTCATCTCCAGGTAGATAGGTTTTTTGGTGTACGTTTTGTTTTCTAACACCTGCCCTTTGGAGGCTGGGTTCTTTCACTTCCTCTGGGCTCCACCCTTCAAAATCAGATGTTTTTTTCTTTCTTGCCTCCAGGAGACAATCTCAGCATTTTCTCTCAGTCTCACTTTTGTTCTGTGTCTCTTGCAGGGTCCTCTCTAACAGCCCTGTGCAACACTGTGGTGTCCTGATGAAAGATCACTTTCAGGCCTCCAGCTGTGAATTTTCTGCCCCATGGATATGTGAGAAATCTCTTAGGTAAATCCCATGTGCTTTTTCATCTCATAACCATCTCATCAGTCGTACAAGTGGATCACTGTCCTGCAAACTAAAGCTTTACACAAGACCAAGGACTTGCCCTTTCCACACTCCCGCAAAGGTCCTTTGCAGCGACAGGCTTGTTGCTCATAAGGGTGAGTTATCTTCAGTGGTAGATCCATTCCCAGATTACTGCTGTTTGTGACTGGATGAGACCTAGGACATACTCCCTGCCCTGGCCTTTGCCTTATTTGTTCTATAAGGGCAAATGAAAGTTTTGTCACAACAGATGCTGGGTCTTCAGGTCCCCAAGGGTGAGCTGGTCATTTTCTTCCATTCCTGAGCATCAGATTTCATTTTCATTCCCTATATCTCTGTTGTCTGATGCCAGCAGGGCCAGAGATAATGAATCCTGCTGTTCACTGCCAGTAACATATAAAGAGGCTTCTCCCAGTGGCAGACTCTCCTTTTCCATGCCAGTGCTATGAGTGAGAGAAAAGAGGATGAAATGAGACTATAGCTTCTGTAAATCCAGCAGTGAAAATAAACTTCCAGTACTACACTGAACCAAAAGTGTGTAACCATGTCATTGCTTCTCTCTGTTGGAAGGAGCCAGCTGCATGCCATGATTCATAGGCCAATTTCAACCAAACTAGTCAAGAGGCTGTACTTCTGGAGTCAAAGGAATACAGTTAATTGCGTGTTATTATTGCATAAACTAAGAATGTGTTTCCCTCTCCACCTCTGCAATTTCATACTGCAGAGAGAGGAAGCAGTGGACAATTCCCCTACTACAAGGAGCTTTTAGTTCAAATACAGCAGAGACAGGCTAAGAGCGTGAACAGCACAAAGCCCCAGTGAACATTAAGGGTGGGACAGCAGGTTGCATTTCTGCACACCTGGAAAACACTTTTTTCCACCCAGACATTTCATCCCAATAAAGGAGGACAAATTTTATTAATTCCCAGTGTATCCTGTTTATCCTAATACATTTCTATTATATTTCAATTTACTGTTATCAATTTATCCTTGGTCTGGAATTGCAGTTTATAGGTGAATGCAGTCAGAGCAGTAACTGACAGGACTGCCTGGTGGCGGGTGTTCCCTGTGCAAAATGTCTGCTGCTGCAGTCTGAGAGTTTGAATGTACACATCCAGTACATCGGTGCATAGTAGTGGGAATATGCCACTGAGCCTGTACGAATGGTCTCTGAAGCACACGCAGCAGCTGTGTCCTGCTCTGAACATCCACCTCACTATGAGTATATGAGACAGTGCACAGGAGTGTTTCTGTGAGCATTTCCCATATAGCAAGTTGCAAGCCTTGGCACGCAGCAAGTTAGTGGTAGATGTTCTGAGGTGTGTGTTTTGTTCTGGGAGAGACAGTCTGGAGAAATGGGCTAACAGGAGCCTTGTGAAGTTCAACAAGGAGAAGGTCAAAGTCCTGCACCTGGGATGGAGCAACCCCATGCACCAGTACATACTGGGGGTATGTACTCAGATGGAAAGAAGCTTTGCAGTAAAAGACCTGGAGGTCCCGGTGGACACCAGGTTGAACATGAGCCAGCAATGTGCCCTTGTTGCAAAGGACACAAATGGTATCCTGGGCTGCATTAGACAAAGTATTGCCAGCAGGTCGAGGGAGGTGATCCTTTCGCTCTACTTAGCACTGGTGAGGCCACACCTGGAGTGCTGTGTCCAGTCCAAGAGGGACAGTACAAGTACAAGAGGGACATGGGCATACTGAAGGGAGTCCAACAAAGGGCCACATGATGATGATGAAAGAACTGGAGGATCTCGTATATAAGGAAAGGCTAGGACATCTGGGACAGTTTATCCTAGAAAAGAGAAGGCTGAGGGAGATCTTATTAATGTCTATATAATATATATTAATATATATAACGCACCTAAAGGGAGGGTGCAAAGAGAACAGAGCCAGGCTCTTTTCAGTGGTGCCCAGTGACAGGACCAGATGCAATGGGCACAAACTGAAACACAGGCTTTTTTCTCTGAACATCAGGAAACACTTTTTTACTGTGAGGGTGACTGAGCACTGGCATAGGTTGCCCAGAGAGGTTGTGGAGTCTCCATCCTTGGAGATATTCAACAGCTGCCTGGACATGATCCTTGGCAACTGGCCGTAGGTGGCCTTGGTTGAGCAGGGGAGTTGGACAAGATGACCTCCAGAGGTCCCTTCCAACCTTTGATTTTGTGAGAGAACTGCTAAAGGCATGTTGCGCAGCAGGAGGTGGGTGGGTAAGAAGGATAGGTCTGGGGACATGAGGTTGGGACCAGTGTGAGAGAGAGAGAGAAATTAACAGATAGTGAAAGCAAAAATCGAGGCAGCATGGTGCATGGCAGCGAAGGGCTAGGGAGAAACTAATTGATCCAAGCACCAGAGGTTTCCTCTGAAAATGCTAGATCATGAGGGGTTTGAGGGTTCATGAGGAGGGTTACAAATAAGTTGAAAGTGGTTGTTATTGGGATCGATGCTGCTGTGCCATATGTACGTTGGTGCTACAAAAACCTATGAAATCACAGAGAAAACAGAAACAAGATCTTGTTTCCAAAAATGAAAACGGCTGGTTCCTCCCAGCAATTTTCTTTTCTAATAATTGAAATTGTCCTTGCATCACCTGGTGGAAAGAAGCAGATGAATGCAGTTTTGACCAATCCACTGGCAATGAAACAGCAAATTCCTCAGGCTGCTATTTACAGAATGCCTTCAATTGCATATCCCTGGTACGTGAGGCTTGACATTCATAGAGTATGAATGAGAATTCATAGAGATTCACATGAAGGAATCAGGGCAGATGAAGACAAAAACACAGACCTTAGCCTACCCACTGAAGTGGATGCCTATTGAGTTTCATATAGAGAGCTGAGCTCTGGGTTCACTGAGCTCTGGGAATGGGTAGGTCTGTTTTTCAATAACTCTGCCTGCTACAGTCAGACCTGGGGAAACTGAGGAAACCACAGTATTTTAAGCAGTGTACTAGGAGCTAAAAACTTTCAGTTTTCATCTCAGATTGTCTGGGTTACTTTGGGTGAGTCATTTTGTCTGTGCCAGAGTCCATTCAACCATGGAAGATGCTGCCCTCAACTCCTAGAAAGTTGCCAGGCCCTATGAAATAATGCTGGAGACTTCACCTGCTTTGTCGAAATGGTGGTAGCATCTACAGAAGGAAACTGAAACCTAGCAGTTACTTTACCAGAGAACCCCAGTGAAGAAACAGCTTCTCATGTTATCATGATGCCTGTAGGTGAGGTGAGCATGTCTCTGAGCTTGCCTAGTTTACCTTGTGAGTAGTGCAACAGCTTTGCCTCCCCTAGTTTTTTACAGCTCAGTGCACGCTAGACTATTTTACTTCTTAGCTCTTGAAACATGGCCTCTCAAAACCCCAAAGAGATGCTCAGAAAATGTGAAATAAATAAATACATTAGGTTGCCTCAAAAGTTGACCATTCTTTGAAGGGAAGGGGTTTTCATCTGCGGATTTTACTTTTAACAATGCACATGGGTCCTCTCTGAGTTCAAGTTTTTGCAATACTAAAGGGTTTTGCAGCAAGTATATTCATTTCCTTGAAAAGCGGTTGAACAAATATCTTTGGCAGAGCTTTTAATCTGCTGCCTAGAGCATGTTGATATAGCTAATTGATATATACTAATTTTCTTGGAAGTAAGTTCTTGGATGAACTCTGTAAGCAGTGATAAATGAATGCTGGAGGAGCATGGCTAGCAGATCAAGGTAAGTTACCATCCTCTTTCTTCATGGCATTTCTGAGACCGCACTTGGACGACGTCTGGTCTGCTGATCCCCAGTTCAAGAGGAAGATGGAGAAACTGGAGAGGGTGCAGTGGAGGACAGAGTACAGAGCACATGACCCATAGGAAATGACAGGGGGAGCTGAGTGTGTTTAGTTTGACCAAGAGCAGGTTGGAGTGGTTAAATAGCTGCCTACAAATACTTGAAAGGCAATTACAAGGATGTTGGGAATGACCTTTCTTGGTATGGGCAGAAGATATAACATGGGGCAATGGCTGCAACTGCAGCTTGGAGAGTTCGTATGGGACATGGTGAAAGACTTTTTCATCAGAGATTAGTGCAACACTGGAACAGGTCACCAGAGAAACAGTAGGTTCTCCATCCTTGGAGGTTTTCAAGATTTGACTTAACAAAGTCATGGCAGCAATCCTGCTTTAACTGAAGATTAACCAGATAACTTCGGGAGCTGTCTTCCAACCAGCACTTCTGTATGCTATCAATGAATGCAGCAGGATTCTTAGTTCAGCATCAGAATACTTCATGCTCGTTTTGCACAACTGAGGCACCTCTCCATTTGAGCTATGCCAAATGACAGAACTTCATATTCACTGAGAAAAATCCAGGAAAGATATCCCTAAAACACATTGTCCTCATGGATAGGCCAATGCCTTGCAGGAGTTTTCTTGAGGAGTTTATAGGTAACCACTTAAAATCTAGTCAAAAAACTCTAGAAATCCTGTTGGCCTTCTCAGTTGTAGTCACAGCAGATAGAAATGGCACGCGAGAGAGGTAAAACTCATTGTGACAGCCTTGTCTGTGAGATTAGGCTGCTGCAGCCCAAAGTTGCTCCTGGGAATGGGATGGAGCCCAAGCAGCTTGAGGGCAGTTTTTAAAAGTCAATTCGGTATCTGAGCATGTTCATTGGTACCAACCAGGATTCTCAAGCCTTTAAAATCTTGGCCTCCCTCAACTGACTGAAAGCATTTCTCTTAATTTCTCTTTTGGCTACACAGCACATTTTTGACCAACGTCCTAATGATCGGGAGCTGGCATGTGAGCGATGTGAGCTGTTTGGCTATTTGTCACAAGGGTAGCCCTAGTTTCCTCTGCTGTGCGCAATTCTGCACCTCTTTCCTGTAAGGTTTGTGTTCAATCAGTCCAGCTCCCAACCCGTTTGAACCAATGTAAAATGTCACCTTCATAAAGGCTTTGACCACCCCATGTACAAATCCTATTCTCTGCAGGTGAGTCAGATCTTCCTGGGTTGCATTTCTTTTGGGCAGGCAAAGCAACCTTTAGGCATGAGGTGGAGAAGGCAAAGCACAAGCCTGGGCTGTCTTTTGTGCAGTCCCCAAGAAGATTGGACGTGCACTGCTATCCTCTCCTTTCCCATGCAGGTCACTGCAGGGCAGAATGAGGCCTGTAATGAAGGTTTGTTATCTCATTGCGCTTGGATTTCTTAACTCCAAAGTTCCTGAGCTTACCAAACTTCTCATGATGATAGTGAGAGAGGGAAAGGACAGACAAATAATGATTTTATCCTGCATCCTTTTTAATCTGAAAATTTTGCTTTAGAACTTCTAACATAGATCTCCATTCTTTGGAGTTTGGATTAGGACTGCAAGTAAGACAGGTATTCTACTGCCACTTCAAATGGTAATAATTACCAGAGCTATTGATCCTCCTGCTGCAGACCAAGGTAACTATAGTAAAGACAATGGTCAGAAAGAAATTTCCCTTGCTGATACAACATTGCCCATCACAGTGCATTACACGGATCTTCACATAATGAAACCAGGAAGGACTCCATCAAACAGTGATAATTTCATCTAGATGTGCCAATAACTTGACCTGGGACAAGAACCAGTACAGGCAAAGCAAGACCCAGGCCATGTCTCTTCTGCTGTGTGAGGGCTGCTGCTCTGGGGAACTGGTTAATGTTTTACATGCTGTTAATGGGTCGAACTTTTGGAAGCTTTCCATCATGTCACTGTCCCTGTTTCTGCCAGGGTGAAGGTCATATTATCTTAGATGACTTGATTGTCCAGGCACTCCCTGGCCCCTTTTCCCGGCATTAGCCCTGGTGTGACCAGGAATGGAGAGCACAAGAGAGCAGGGTGGGCGGAGGAGGAATTTGTTCAGGGTTTACATTACCCGTTTTCAGATCCTTCCCATAAAGGGGGTTAGGCATACCCACTCTTGTTTCCCAAACGCTAGCTCAATCTCTTGCTTCCAGTTTGAAGGAAATCAAACTGCTTCTGCTACTCCAGCAGCCTCCATGACCAGTGCCGTGGCCAGCTCCACACCACGAGCCCTGCCAGAAATGAAAGCTTTCCCCCTATCCTCTGCTGTTAGTCCTTCTTTAACTACTTTCTTTAACTACTACCTTTTCTCCATTGCCTGCTGCCTTGCCCCAAACGAGAGACAGCTCCAATCTGCTGGGCATCCTCCCCTCCCTCTCCCCGCCAGTGTCTGGCCTTCTGCCCGGACTCAGAGCTTCTAGTTCCAGCTCCTCCTCACCAGCTCTCCCCATTTCCGGATGGGCCCTGGCCCCCAGCCGTTATCTCCTCCAGCCCCTGACCTGTTTACAGAGATGAGTATAAAGGGGTTGACTCGGAGAGTGGAGGGGTGGTTCAAGCAGCACCAGACCAGACTCGGTGCCTGCTTGACTCATCAGGTCCTGCTCTGCACCATGGGGAAGGGCGGGCTGCTCATCAAACCAAGAATCTTCCTCCTTCTCCTCTTCTTCATTCCTGGAGACACCTCACCCACCACAGAGCCGTAAGCTATGCAGGGGGATCTCTGGGCATGCAGGAGACCTGGGTTGTATTCTTGTGTCTGTTGCTTTGTCTCTTATCTTCTGCCTGTTTTCTTTTACCCAGGAATAAAGACACCAGGTCTGGGTAAAGTGTCTTCTAAAAACAGCAACTCTAGTGCTTCAGGGGGACACAAACCAGCCTGTTAAACTGAGACATCAGTAAAACTTCAGGGGGAAAAAAAAGAATAAGAAAAGAAAAAAAGAAGAAAAAAGAGGGAAAGGTCTATGAGAATACCTTTTGCTGCTTCAGGGAACTGACAGCATTTCACCTAACACAAAATTAGTTCATTACTTAAAA
This sequence comes from Steatornis caripensis, assembly GCA_013398225.1. NCBI lineage: Eukaryota > Metazoa > Chordata > Aves > Caprimulgiformes > Steatornithidae > Steatornis > Steatornis caripensis. The sequence goes on along the minus strand of VZSC01002210.1, from coordinate 35,313 downwards.
GGCAACTTTTTATAAATCTTTATAGTTCAGTTTTTCTTAAGAGGCAGACCATTTTGAAAAAAACAATTAAAAGTTCCATTTTGGGTTGACTACCCTACTCCCAGATTGAAATGTCCAGCAGATGGGAGTGGTTTTTTGATTGATAATGAGAGAAAAAAGGAACAAATAACAGATCTGGCACAATCAGATATGGCTTTACTTTTTAAGTCAAATTTTTCAGCTCAGCCAATGGCACGAAAATTCCCATCTTACCCAGGGTTATGTGGCACTGTAAGACTGTGACTGTTCAGGTCTACGAGCATATATTGTGCTGCATCCCTTCTTCACCCTCTTTTTCCCTGTTTGTATGTAAAGGGAGTGTGTGTTTTGTGCACGTGTGTACATCTGTGGCAGGAGCAGCACATGAGGGGTTCTGACATCCCAGAGACTTTTCCCTTGGGCTTTTTACCAATGTCTTTTCCTCCCCAGCCAAGCAAGACTTGCATCACATGCAGGGTAAGCAGACAGCAGGGTTGGAACCTGAGAGGCCGGAGCTTTCTCCCTGCAGAACAGCTGATGGGCATGAAGGTGTCAGAGCCTCCTCTATGCTAAGGGCAATGCCCTACCTTACTGCTCAGGTTTCGAGGGCTCTTCTTCCAGCTGCTGTCTGCTCTGGGCATGCCTGTCAGAGGCCAGTCCTCGCCCCCCCAAAAGCGAGCACTGTTGCCATTAGGCGGATCAGGTTTGATTCCCAGATGCAGTGTTGGGCACTGGAACGCCACCGGCAAGTTGCTCCGCTGGGAGGGAGGATTAGCAAGATGAGCAGGAAGGAGGATGAGGGGGCTGAGCAGGGACACACCGCTTGGGCTGAGACAGAGAGCCTTGCCTCCCTGAAAAACTGAAATTTGCTCCACTCTTTTTACTTACTGTCTGGCACCACTCTGTGGCAGGTTTGGGTCTCTGCGAGGAATGGGAACATTGCTAGAGACGGTTTGCAGCGTGTTGTCAGTGGCGTTTATTCACTAGGTACCTGCACTTGTGTGGCTGCTGAATCCTACTGACAATCGACTTTTCCCCACTGGCATTATTCAGAGTCCCAGGAGGAAATGCTGCTATTGTGACAGAACTTGGAAAAAAGTATCTCTTCCAAACTTTTGCATTGAGGATTTCCTGTGGTATTTTACTTGTGACACCGGCCTCTCTGCTTTCCCCTACTGTTACAGACATGCTGGAAATCTCACTACACTCCTAGAAAATCCACCTCTCTCCCTGTACAGTGAAGGCTGTAGTCACCAGATAATTGGTTTGTTTGCTCTTTCTGTACAGCTCCTGTTACCTATTCCTGCTGCTCTGACCCATCCTTCTCCCTTGTTCCTAGGCAGTATATGGTGCTACTGCCCTTTCTGATACACACTGATTCTCCTGAGAAGGTCTGTGTTCAGCTGACCCACCTGAATGAGTCTGTGACACTGAGTGCCACGCTCGAGTATCAAGGGGAAAACAGGAGCTTGATTGATCACGTGGTGTCAGAGAAGGACATGTTCACCTGCATCCCTTTCTCTGTGAGTATCTCATCCTTGTGGGCTGATACCTAGTGCCAGGGATAAACTGTGAGGACACTGAGTAGTAATGAATGGAGTAACACTGTGTAGGTATTCACTTCCCTCTTGGCCAAAGGAAATTCATAGATTAGTGTAATTGATAGCCCCAGGGACTATAACAAGTCATGGGCTATTAGGAAAGACGGTAATCTGGCTCAGAGCACAGGTTACGTTTTTGACTTGAAAGTCGAAGAACTGGCCTTCAGGACACTGGACAGGTTGGCATCTGTGTCTGGGTTTGTCGGATACAGGCTGAAGTCCTTCTGCAAGGCCTAGGGACATTATCTGAAAGAGGAGGGAGATTATTCTATTGCCCCTGTGAATGCCAAAAGGAAAAGGACAGAAAGATTATGGTCAGGGCAGTAAGAATTTTTTAAAGTTGGGTGGCAGAGCTGGCAGGTTTTTTTGCCGCACAATACTTGCACAATCATTGCACAGCAGTAGGAATGAGTAGGCATGTCAGACAAGTAAAGATCAGTCTCTTGTTCCTCATTATAGTCTCCCTGACCTCTGTGTTGGGTCCATCAGGATTATATTAGATCTCTTATTTCATAAAGACCAGTTCAGGAAGCCTTTAAATGTGATCTGTAATGTAGTTACCTTCTTACCCTCCAGCTCCCAAAATCAAGTAGCCAGTCACCAGTCACGTTTATCACTGTGATGGTGAAGGGGGCAACACTGCAGTTCAGAAACCGCAAGTCGGTGCTGGTCAAGAATTCTGAGAGCTTGGTCTTCGTCCAGACAGACAAACCCATCTACAAGCCTGGACAGACAGGTACTGGGGAAGGGATGGAGATTTGCGTTTGAAGCAAAAACTCATACTAAAACTGTTGGACTATGCTGGCCAGATATTTATTGCTTTCAGTGGGGTTCAGAGCAGCCATCTCATGGCTGAGGCATATATTTTTAATGCCCCATGTAGGAACAACTTGGGAACCTTAAAATGCATGCACATACTTGGGGTACCTGCACACACTCCTTCGATCACCCAGGGCTCTGTCTTTGTGGTCTATGCAGTTAGGGTCTGCATTAAAATCAGAGAAAGACTGCGTATTTGACCTATACAGAACAGGGCCAAAATTCAGATTAAGTCATGAAATGGGTTTCAAAGCGGCAACTGATTTTGGTTAATGAAGACAGTGAACTATATAAGCCATTTATTTCTTCTGCAGCATTGATCTCCTAAACTTGGCCTGGACAGAAACTAATGTCCTAAAAGAGACATTGAATTCTCTATCCATCCAGAGCCAAGACAAACTTGCAGCCAAGTGCTGGAATAAGTTGCTTGCATTCATCCTTCCTAAGAAGTCAGTCTAGTTATAACAAAATTAGAAGACTCATGTGAATCCCAATGTAAAAATGTATTCTTGCGATGTAGGCAGAGGCAACTTAAATTTAACTTTGGTCCCCATTAATGAGATTCTGATGCCCATGATTAGTCAGGTGTTCATACTACCATGGATTTGCTCTTAACATCCTCTTATTCATGTAATTTCTTACATGAGTAACTTTCTAGCATGACTTAGCTTTCTAGTGAATGGAATTTCTTAAAGAGAACAGCTCTGTTCTCTGTTGTACCATTTGTTTTGGCAACTGATCNACAAAATTAGAAGACTCATGTGAATCCCAATGTAAAAATGTATTCTTGCGATGTAGGCAGAGGCAACTTAAATTTAACTTTGGTCCCCATTAATGAGATTCTGATGCCCATGATTAGTCAGGTGTTCATACTACCATGGATTTGCTCTTAACATCCTCTTATTCATGTAATTTCTTACATGAGTAACTTTCTAGCATGACTTAGCTTTCTAGTGAATGGAATTTCTTTAGAAGAGAACAGCTCTGTTCTCTGTTGTACCATATGTTTTTGCAACTGATGTTTTTCTGGTTGGTGACTGCACTGTGGAACCTCACTGTCTGCCTTTCTCCATCAGTCCTGTTCAGAATTGTTTCTCTGGATAAAGACTTCCGTCCCTTGAATGAGGTGGTAAGTATGATACTTTCCTTACTTCCCTTTCATTAGTTATTTGGCCTTAAGTCACCTATATGGGGAAAGGGAGGAAAGAAGTGTCTTTTGGGGAGAGCTCTCAGCACACTGAGATAGTTGTGCAATTCCTGGTTTACCCCAGATCTTGTTAACAGGGTCTGTTCTTCAACTTTATGCATAAGGCTCCCTTCTGCATTCTTGGAAATGTTTGACAAACTGCAAATGAACAGTACTTCTGTAAACACCTCAGCAGTGAGCAAATCTGCATTATTACAGTGTACACTTGCTCTTATTAGTGTTGCAGATCATACAGAGCTAGTAATTTCAGCTTACTTTTCTGCCCGAGACAAAGGTTTGCCCCTGCTCTTGATGTAGCTCAAAATGCTCCATTGCTCCGTACCAGGGTCTTTCTTCCTTATCCCATTGGGTGATCAGCTTGTTCCCTGAAACGTGATCATAGCCCTGGTCATTTGACCTGTGTTGCTTGCACTCTGTTTAAATGTGCATTCTAAACATACTCTTTCCTTTCTTCTTTTTCTAGTTTCCACTCGTGTATATCGAGGTATGTACCATCAATTCATGTTCACATCTATTGCACCTCAACCTGGGCAGCATAACTATCAGTTGCCTCAAGATGATTCTTGTCTATTTTATTTATTAAGCACATCCATAACATTAATTTGAATATAGAGAGCTTTAACTCATATGGTAGCCACTATCTACTCTGCGCCCCAGGTTACAGCTCCTTCTATTGTCCAGGCGTGTGCTCCTTGTACAACTCTGCTAGCGCCCCTGACTCCTACCCTGCAGCCTCCTGAAACACTGGGGCTGGGCCTCCCCTCACTGCTTTTGCTAGTGCTTTTTAGTTGTCGTTGCAGACTCCCAGTATTCTCACAATCTCCTTGTGGTCTCATTATCTATAGGACCCAAAGAAAAACCGTCTGTACCAGTGGACAAATGCAGAGTTAAAGGGGGGGCTAATCCAGCTCTTCTTCAACCTCACCTCTGAACCTATGCAAGGGACCTACACAGTGGTGGCACAGAAAGCCTCTGGGAAGGCAATTTGGCATCCTTTCTCTGTGGAGGAGTATGGTAACTTGCTGCAGTTTCAAGTTCCTAACAGCTAGTCTCATGGGACATGAAAGCTTAATTGAACAGGGTGGTAGATCTGACTAAGATGTCCAGCATGGCTGGAAGAATGTCTCTCTGTCCTCTCCCTCCCAAGCATCATCCCTTTCTGAGGAGCGAAGACTGAAGGACATGAGCGACCTGTCACCACTCCTCCCTAAGCCCCAGACCATGCAGTGCAGATCTTCTGACTGCCCACCTCAGCAAGGCTGCGATGAGGAGGAACAAGGCTGCTTGGATCGGTCTGTCCACAAGCCTCACCTCCTTTCAGAGGATGTAAGGCTACAGCCTCATCCCCAGTTGGCTGCATACCTGTTAGGTGTCATGCTATGAGTCTTCATCTCCCTTGCCTAAGGCCCAAAGTCCTGACCTTCTAGTGTAGTCTGGGGTTGTCTCTAAAGTCAGATCTTGCTTGTCCTCCCTCACAAGCTAAGCCTGTAGCTCACATTACGCTTTAGTGCCTTAACATCTCTCTGGTACTCTATGCCAGTTCCATCTGCTTGGCTAGAAATGGTATCCCAGTACACACCTGCACATGGTCACAACCAACACAGCCTCCCACCCCAGTGAGCCAACTGCAGCCCCTGTTATATGGTCTGACATGGTCTGGCTTATGCAGCAGAGATGAGTCCCGGAAGATAAATCTGGAAGCCCTTTGACCTCTTTCAATTGCATGACTGCCCTGTGCCCTGAATCCCTCCGAGTTCTCCCAAGACAGTCACCATCCATTTCCCCTCCTGCAGCTGGGTTTGGATATGATGTCACCCTGTGCTAAGTCACCAGGCAAGCTATGGGATCTTCCTGTTTTGCAAATTGGAATGACCTACATGCTTTGGAAATGTAGAGACCAGGCGGCAGTCCCAGATCTGTAGGTTTGTGGGAGACCTCTGTTGATTTAACTCTCTATTTCACCGTATCCTACTGCTGTGGGACTGATAACCTGTGTGTTATCTAAGAAGCTGCTGCATCTTAATAGCTGGTATAATAATCCTGTCTTCATACCTGGCACAATGGTTGACAATGCCTGTGGTTTTCACTGACTTAAGTGGGATGTGCAGGTGATAGAAACCTCTAAAATCCGACCATTTAGATGCAAAAGTCTTTCAGGACATTTGCAAGAATAGCCTTTGAGCAGCCTTCGTGTCTCATTCTTATGTTATTCCCCACGACATAGACTGTTTTCCTTTGGTTCTGCTGCAGTGCTGCCAAAATTTGAAGTAACAGTGAAAATGCCCAAGGTGATTACCATTCTTGATGAGAAGCTGACGGTGACAGTTTGTGGTCTGTGAGTGTCATTCTTTCAAGTCCTTCTTTGTTTCAGGTTTTTTTTCAACTACTGCTGAAAGTGTAGCTGGGAGACTGAGATATGGTATTTCATTGTATCTCTCAATCTTTTTGGGTTCCCAGGACCAAATAGACTATGTCCACCATTAGACAAAAGGCAACAATTATTGCTTGGGGCACTTTGTATGTAACATAGATATACATAACATGTATATATATAACATGTATATATACATAACATGTATAAACATATTTTTCTTCTGGTTTTTGGGAGAGGTTTTTTGCATTTTTTTGAGTCATAGAGGATTTAAGACCAGGTGCAGTGCTACAGAAGAGGGCTTCATTTTAATTTACCTGGGAATGATGTTTTAAGTGTGGCTTCTGCTTGTCATTGCTGAGAGAAAACTGTAAGTGATGCAGCTGCCCTCTTTCCTTTGGGCCACATGATTTGACTCTGCACGACTTGTTCCGCACATCCTGCAGGGAGAACCACAACTTGGGCTGAAGAGCAAGCCAAAAGACCCAGAGCACATGCATAGAGAAGCCAGTTCCATCAGAATTTGGTGGTGAGGTAGATACTTGCAACGTGTTCTCCAAGGCGAGGGGTACTCTCAACTAAATCAGCATTAGAGTAAATGATTTCTGCAGAGTTGTGTGTTATCCCAAGGTGTGCAATCAGAAGTATATGATTCAATGCTCCTGCCCCCATTGCCAAGCTTGATCCTAAAATGTTACCAAATTTCTTTCTGCTTTTTATTTCCTGTGATGACCTTGCTGTATTCTGGAGGCAGCTCTAGGGAAGAGTCTTGGCTCCGCTGGAGGTGAGCTAGTAAGCTTTCTCCATCCCTCTTACATTCCTAATGGCTCTGTTTTTCTTTCTATCCTCTCTGCTGTTAGATACACATTTGGGAAGCCTGTTCCTGGCCTTGTGAGCTTCCGTGTCTGCCGGAATTTTGAACACCCAGCCACTGCCTGCTATGGCGAAGAGGCTAAGGCAGTGTGTGATGAGTTCTCTGGACAGGTGAGTCATGATTACTCTTGAGAGTTGAGTGATAAGAGCAAGTGTGGTCTATTAATCATGGATTGCTCTGACAGAGTATGTACAAACACGAGTGTGCAGAGAGACTTCATGTATTTTAAGTAAGCCTGAAGCAGGAGAGAAGATTGGGTGCAAGATGAAATGTGAGAGGTAAAAATAGGCGGGAGGTCTGTGCAGTATGAAAGATGTGTGTAAAGATAAGAAACTGATCAAGAAGGAAGAGATGAAAGAAACAAAAAAAAAGGTCAGAGGGAATGTAGAGTACAGGCGAGAAGTGAGATAGAAAAGGCATGAGCGATGCAAGCAGAGTTGGGATTAACTTACACTAGAGACAGTGTGTGGAATCAGAAGTTGGTGTTAGAAGCAGAAAAGTAGCAGAAACCAGGGGAGGGGTGATGCAGAAAGGAATATGGATTTAGCAGCAGTGGTTAAGACAGACAGAAAAAAGTGTATCACTTTTTTCAGTCTTCAGACTGCCAAGTATACAAGAGCAAAACTGAATTGTGTCTGGAGCATGGACAGGTGCAATAGTGCTAGCTTAATTGACAGAAGCTGGGGTTAATAATAATTGTGGAAATACACCAGGACAAGAAAGCAAGAAGAAGACATGGTTATGGTCCTCGGTGTCTGCTACAATATGATCCCCATAAGTGCCTCTGCCACTGCTGTTGTTATCCCCGCTAAAAGAAAATACGAACACTGTGATTCTAACATCTGTTCCAAGCATCTCTTCCCTTTTCTGTGGAGATCTGCCTTGTACATGGGGATGCTGAAGGGAGGTGGCAAGCTTTTGAAATATTTTTCCAGCTGTCATCTTCTTTCTACACATACATAGACTTTGGTTTATGTGTCACTTGTACAACTTGTGCATTTGAAGTCAGTAGTTATATTCTAACATGCATGATCCCTGTCAAACAATTCCTGTGTGGCATACACTTGAATAATTCTCTATGCTTCTGTATCAAGTATTTAGAATTTGAAACTTCACACACACATACATAAAAATCTTCTAGGTTGCAAACTCTTTGTCCTGATGTTGCTGCAAATACCTCAAAATGCTTCTTGCCAAGTTATTTATGTGCTTTTCCAGTTTTGATGAAAACAACAAAGGGAATGATCTGTGGGATTATGGGTTTCTTTTCCAGGTCAGGTTAAAACACTGTGATGGATTCGTTAAGTTGGATAAACATTATATAGATGATAATCTAAGGGTGATATTTGTTTTCCTCCAACAGACAGACAACTATGGTTGCATTTCTGAAGTGGTAAAGACCAAGTTATTCCAGCTCAAGAGAAATGGATATCAGAATAAAATCTATGTGGAGGCTAAGATTAAAGAGGAGGAGACAGGTATGAATCATCTGGATTGAAGAGCTTTGTAATAAGCCCAGGAGAGACCAGCAGAGGGGTCTTCTAAGTAGGGGTGAGGGAGAAAAGCAGACTCTCGCTTTTGTGGAATCCTAAAGTTTTCCTACCCAGAGGCCAGGAGCATCAACAAAATTGCTTCTTCAGCAGAGGAGAGTTATCCTGGAGTAAAAGTAATACTGCTCAGACAGAGGCAAATTAATTCTTCATACTTCTTCCTGCAGGAGTGGAGTTGACTGGAACCAGTTTCTCTGAGATCACAAGCACCATCAGCACAATCATCTTTGAGCATTCAGACTCCCACTACAAACCTGGAATCCCCTTCTTTGGGCAGGTAGAGAAACCATGAGAATGGAATGCCAGGAATGCCAAACAATCATGCTACTGAACCTCCTGGACAGATACCTGCCCACCTCTACAAAGATGCTGGACCTCAGTGCTGCTAATCCCTGTGGGCCTCCTCTCCTCTTCAGGCTCTCTAACTGGGGAACAATAGCTGAGAGCACAGCCCTCATTCTGCCTACCCCTTTGTTCTTGCGCTCTGCCTCTCCAGTCAAGTGAAATTCTGCTTTTCCAGTCTCCTTTTTAATAGGAGGCATAAGGGGTGTGAGTGCATGGCAATCTCCATGTCCACTGCTTTGACCCAGAGGTGGGGATGAAAAAGGGCCAAAAAAATAAGATTCAGAAAGTTTGCAACTCTCTCTGAAAGAGATAGATGATGCACATACAAAGCGCGGTGCAGGCTTCGCTGTCTGATGTGAGCCCAACATTCTTGGCTTGGTGGTCTATCAGTCTGTTCAGGTGACAGGTATTCCTCTCTTTCTATACTGTACTGTTTTTACTCCTTCAGGTGAAACTAGTGGACGGGTCTGGTGCTCCAATTCCCAATGAAATGGTGAGAATTTCTTTACAAGGAGGCCAGGAAGACAACTACACAACAAATGAAGAGGGCAGGGCACAGTTTGCCCTGAACACTTCCATGTTGTACTTCAATTCTGTTGGAATTAGGGTGAGTCCTGCGGGCAGAGGAGGTGATGAAGTGACCCACAGGGCTGGAAGGGGAGTACCTCTGAAATTTCTACTATATATGCAAAAGCTTCTTGTTCCTGGTTGTTTATGCCAACCTTGACATCAGTGTGGTGGAAATAGGCATACAACAAACCAAGTTGCCATGCTACAATTGCACTTTGCTTGTAAGTATTTGATTTCTGCTTGGAAATGGCAATATAGGGTTAGAAGGAACATCAAGAGATCACAACAGTTCATTCTGCTCCAAGGGATCACCAGCACCACCTAGACAAATCTGTTTCAAGGGTGGGTCTAACTCTGATGGTGAAATGCCACAAGTGCTTCACTGTCTTCAGTTAAATGATTTCCCAAGTGTCATCTAAATACCGTTTTAGGTTTTCAATTCTCAGGTGGAGACTTTTCCTCCTTTTCTGTAGCATCCTTAGCTTGATCTTGGCACTAGCAATCTCTAAACTGAATAGCACTATATCTTCTCCAGCACCAATAATAGAAGAAAAATGAAATTCAGCTTTTCTTCTCATCTCTTTAAACTAGCAGGATGTTAGAGAGGGCAAGGTATTAGGGTAAAGAGCCCTTGAGGTCATACTGATAGTAAACAAACAACTGATATGATTCAGCTTGTTTGAGACAAACTCCAGCTTCTCTGGGAGTGAGATCATTCCCAATGATTTCCTAAGGATACCACCACCCTATATTGCATCTTCCAAACTCATGGGGTTTTTTTGTAGACTACTTTGTTTCTTAAATAGAAAAATACCAAACCTTTAATACTAGGCCATTAATTTTGGCTCCAGTTCATCCACCTGTGTTTGAGGATCTATATGTGTATTTTCTCCTTTTCCAGGCAATTCATAAAGTACGCCCCTACTGCTATGACCGTTCCTGGGTTGTTCCATATTATCAAGAAGGCTATCTCCAACTAAAGCGCTTTTACTCTCCTAGTAATAGCTTCCTCAAAATTGAGCCCAAGTCCAAGACATTAAGCTGTGGCTCCTCCACAGAGGTCCGGGTGCACTATATCCTTACTCCAGGGGCCGTAGGAGAGCAGAATAAAATCGTCTTTTACTACCTGGTAAGTTTGCACCTGCTATACAGTGAGGTTGTCATTGGTAATTGTAGGGGGACTGGAGATAGAACTTGTGGTTTGTGGCAGCAGACTTAAACATTTTGCCATCATCCTTCATATGTTCTTTTCCCACAAAAATGAGGGTCTGGGTTAGGAGCAGAAGAGTAAGGATGTTCCAGGGCCCCTTGGGTGAGCACTGGGATTCTGCTACAGGGAGACAGAGAGCAGTTGAGCAGGGTGTGAGCAGCAAACATACAGCCTAATAGGTCTCCTCTCATGTTCCCTCTCTTTAAGGTTTGACTCATGCATAATCTCAATCACATCAGGGTTTATTCTTCCATTCAGGTGATGGCCAAGGGAGTCATTAAGCAAGCAGGTACCCACATTCTGGATTTGAACCAGGAAAGTGGTGAGTTCCTTTCCCCTGCCAAATTGTTGCTGTCCTGGGAGGTTAGGCAACTGTGGGAAGACATACAGGCTGCTTCCATGTAAATGCAGGGATCCACATCTCCATGTCCCCTAAGATATGGGAAGTTTGAGCTTTCTTTTCTCTGCCTTTATTTAGGCTTTGCATAGATTTTCTTTAATCCCTTGTGCCAGCTGTCTTTTTTTCTGACACTGCTTTCTGGGGAGAGTTCTCCTCTCCTAGGAGACATAGACTGATGGTGTGTTTTTAGAAGCTGAACCAAAATTCAGCATGCTTATGCACTGGAAAACAGGACATGAAAGAGGCCTTTTCAGTCAGACAGTGACAGTTATGCATCTCTGTGAGCACCAATTCATCCCACTTGGAGGTCTGGAGTTTCATCATGGCTAGAATGAAATTTATCATGAAGTCAAACCTAGAATTTTGGCTGCTCCCAAAGCAGGTTTCCTGTACCTTAACTTTTTGCTCTTGTTTTGTTTGCAAGTCAATGGGACCTTCTTGCTACAGCTGCCTGTACAAGCTGATATTGCTCCAGTGGCCCAAATGCTTGTCTACACCACTGCCCCCAGTGGGGAGGTGATCGCCGATTCAACCAAATTCAATGTAGAAAATTGTTTCAGCAATAAGGTAAGTGTCCACTGCTGGAGGGAGCAGCCATCAAACTGCAGCATTGCCAAGCTCCTTTATTTAGATTTAGCCTGGCTAAGCTCTTTTATTTAGATTTACTAACACTAGACAAGCCATCTATCAATTGTTCTAGGTAGCTTCACTTCTTACTAGTTTATGCTAGCTTGGAGGAGATCAACTGTTGGAAAAAAGGTGCTAGCAGAGACTACACTGTTAAAACCCCTTTTAGCAACTAGTTGCAGCCACTGATCTCACAGATTTTCCTGAGTAAGAAAAAGGGAGGCCACATGTCTTATGTATACTGCAACCCACATATTTCACTCCATTTCCCATAAACTCGTTCCAGAAATGAGGTGGCTGCTTTTGTGGTCAGAGAGCAAAAATAAAACACATGCAGCCTCAATCCATTGGGGGAAGCTAATAATTGTTAAATCTTCCAATTCCCACACATATCATCCTGACATTTTAATTTCTGTTGTATGTAAAGGAGATGAACCTTGCCTGAACCTGCTGAGCAATGCACAGTGGTGATTCAATAGCAATGGTGAGACTGAAACAGTGCAGAAAAATGAAGCCTTCTTTCTGTGAGCATGTGGACCATTGTTCTCTTATAGCCCCACATATTCCTTATGCAGAAGAGCAGATTGTTGTACAAGCAGCCCTAAGAAAAGAGCAACCTCAAAATTTCCCTCAGGACTTCAGAATAGCAGACAGGGCACTGCTAAAGGCAGTCTCTTGTCCAGCTAAAACCCAAGCTAAATGAGTTTTTGAGACTGGTGTCCCTGTAGGAGCTTGGTCACCTGAATTTTCTTCGTATATTAAAGGTCATACTATGCACTGCATTAAGGTCTGGGTGCAAGCCAAGTGCAAAGTGATTTATGTGCTTAGATACTGCTTCCCTCTCTGAAAGCATCTTGAATTCAAAGCTGTTGTCAGACCGGACAGGACAGACTTTGGGCTATCTCTATGCTAGACATTTTTTCTAGTAGAAAGTTTGCTGCAGCCTTTGCTCTGCCATTCCCTGAAGAATATTGGTTTTTGCAAGATTATGTGTCCACTCTGGGAGAGGTGAGGGATGTCAGCAGAAGGCGTGCTTGGGAATGAGGGAGACTGGCAGCTGATGCTGCTTTGTCAGGCACTATGTTTACTCTGAGGATGCTTTGATCATTGCATGTTAGAGGAGGGTTTGTACTACAGAGGAGAGGGAAGATTTATGCAGGTCAGCCATCTTACTACAAAATCATGTGAGGTGATGATGACAACAATTTCTGCTAGCAAGAGCTTCCAGGGCAGATTTTGGCAGGGGGTTGTTAGAGTTGTGAGTTAGGTTTTGGGGAAGGTACGTAAGTCTGGCAGGCCTTAACCAACAGATCTTCAAAATCATTATCAGCCAGTAGGTATTGCAATATTGCTCCAGGACATCACTGCTCCTCATACTACCAAAGAATCTGTTAAGTAAGGNGCAGGGGGTTGTTAGAGTTGTGAGTTAGGTTTTGGGGAAGGTACGTAAGTCTGGCAGGCCTTAACCAACAGATCTTCAAAATCATTATCAGCCAGTAGGTATTGCAATATTGCTCCAGGACATCACTGCTCCTCATACTACCAAAGAATCTGTTAATTAAGGTCTTTGCAAGCCTGGTTTCTCTCCACATACAGTATGTGGGTGCAGTACAGAGACTGGACCTGGTTCACGACCATGCTCAGGTGCCTGAATGGATCTAGCTACTATGTGGGATTATCTCATCACATTCACAGTGTCCATAAAACCCAAATCTGCCTTAAAAGTTTTTTATGAGTAATTGTGATGCTTGAGGTTGCCAAGAACTGTTAGTGTTGATTCCTCTGGCACTGCAGGAATGAAACCCAGCACTGCAGTAGCACAGAGGAGGGACAGGGTGTGTGCGTTTGCAGGCGTATGTGGGCTTTGTAAGGTTAGAACTGATGCAGTCAATTGGAGGGAAAAGTCCTGCAAGGGTACGGTGTCTGTAACATAGTTTTTCCTGTGGCACAGGTGGACTTGCGCTTCTCTCCTTCTGAAGGCTTGCCTTCTTCTGATGCTCACCTGCTGTTCAGAGCCTCCCCGAACTCCCTCTGCGCTGTTCGTGCTGTGGACAAGAGCGTTCTCCTCATGAAGCCAGCAGCTGACCTGTCACCCAGCTCTGTAAGAGATTAGTCTGTGGAGCAACTTGGAGTCTGTGGAGCAAGTGCAGCCCAGTGCTGGGGTGGAAATAGTGAACAGTCCCTCTTGGTAGTGCTGACACAGGAAATCTAGCCTGTGCTGTTTCTTGTCTTCCTCCAGTGGACAAACAGATGAGAACTAGGCAGCAGCTGTTTTGTGGGGGTTTTGTGCAACTGGAGGAATGGCAGTTAGGAAGCTCTTTTAAGGATGCTGCTTCTCTTGGCCAGAGCCAAATACTGTTGTGTATTTTATGATAATTTTTCAGTTATTCTCTCCAGCCATGGATTAATTTTCTTGGAGTAGCATCTGGAAGTGTCAGAGAGTTTATTCCCCTCATGCCAAGCAGCAAACGACAATCTCTGAGTAGGGGCAAAGTACTGCAGATGGGCTGGCCAGTGTAATTTTTTATATTTTTGAGCCATAATAACCAAAGTAACATACTGTCCATCAAAAAAGAGGCAGTATCTCCAAATTTGGATCTCTTTTTTGACTCCCATTGCTCCCGCCACAGGGAGGACCATGGCAATGTGGATGTATGTGCAGGTGATGTGACTGTTATGGTGCTTGTATCCATCAGTTGTGTTTTGTGACAGTGGACACTGAAAACATCAAATACCCTGGCTCTTTCTGCCTAGGTGTATAGCTTGCTGCCAGTGAGGGAATTGCATAACTATCGCCACGGTCCAGACATGCTCTTGGAGGAGCCCCTGGAGAATTGCCTCCCCTTGAATAAGATAGTTCTGAATGGGATTACCTATTCTCCAGTAGTGGAGATGAACGAAGAGGACGCTTACAGCATCCTAAAGGTATAGCCCTCTTGCATGGTTAGTGGGTGGAGTGGGAGGACTGAGAATGCTTAAGCCTTCTGTGGCATGATGCAACGTAACAAGGGAAGGGTTTGTGAATCTGAATGATCTGACACTAATTTATATCCAGAGGCAAGTTCAGTGAGAGTCATAAGCTTCCCCTGTCTTGTCAGCTTTGGTCCTGACTCGGTGGAAAATTAATCAGTCTCAAAGTTTTCTTCTTACAGGAAAAGCTTTGGTTTTGACTTGAAATGAAGTTCTAGCGGGAGGTAAATAATTCTGTGCCATTACAGTTACCCCATATAAATCAAAACCTCCTTGAGCTGCATCATAGCCACAGACATTTCCTTCCAGAGAGAAAACTCTGTATCTACTCCCTGGCTCATCCTGACTCCTAGGCTGAAACTGGACTGGAACCAGTGCCCTAGAAACAGAGGGTACTTTGGTCTCTTTGAGTCACCCGGGCCCAAGGTTGGGGGATCATCTCAAGGTCCAATCCATAGACATTTACAGCTTTTCCTTTTGAGGCAGTAAAATAGCAATGTCAGGTCTGCTGTGTAAACCTCAACAGGAAGTAATAAAAAAACATGTTGGGTTTCTCTCCCATAGGAAATGGGTTTAAAGGTCTTCACAAACACCAAGGTGAGGAAACCTTGGTATTGCAGTGCTGAGAATTACATGCCTGTAGGATCCCACGTTGCATCGGCTTCAGTCATGCCTGAAGCACCTGTGCAAGCAATGAGGACAAGCGGTAAAGGAACTGGGTCTTGTTATCACTTCTGTTCTGAACAGAGTTCCTGTCTGTATTTTGGGGTGAATACTTAAACAAGAGCTGAGGTTGTGGACTGAACCCTTGGAGGTAGTACTGGAGTGGTGCGTTCACAGATGTCAGCTTCTACATGAATGTTGGGCTTATCTCTGTTGCTTGGTTGTGAAGGTCTACAGACAAGCTTTGGTAACTCCACATTAGAAGTCAGCAGATCCAGGTAGTTTTCAAAGACTGGCAGAGCAGAGGATATTATTCTGCTGCTGAATTCTCGGTTCACTAGGCTTTTACAGTAGCCTTCTTTTGCCAGATATTGCTTAAGTGTTCTCCAGTACTATTTTCAGTCTGTGCTCATTGACTCATGTAGTTTTATTGACTCAAGCAGATGAAGTGGATGATAAAATTTTCAGTGACAAGCTGGTAGACTTTGGGGGCTTGGAACGGTAACATATATGTGGCAGCAGTCCAGTCTGAAATAGACTCACCCTATTTCTAAGGGCTATCTCAGATCTAATACTGTAGCTGTTTGGATGACGGAATTGGCCATATCATCCTCCAGAGTCTCATATTAAGGGAAATATCCTAGAACATCTAAGTTATTCTAGCTGGATAAATGATTCAGAGAATTTTGCCTTGGCAAAAGAGCCTGTGCTTTTGTACATGTCCAGTTTTAAGACAATTTCAAATTCTGACACAAGTTGCTAAGATGGAGGATAGATGCTTTTCAATTATTGTAAACTGAAATAGGCAGCAGTAAGAAGACTGAAATACCATGATAGACAAATACAAGCAAACCACCTGTCACTCTTGCTAGGAGCTATGTGATACAGCTTTGATTGATAGCATATTTCACTTGTGCCTGGAGACCTTCTCAGACTCTGGAGGTGCCTGTTGCATGGATAGCATGGATACTTGCTAGCTACAATTTTTATCTGAATGTTGAAGTTAATCTAGCTAAAGACAAGACGACGAAAACTAGAATTTAGTTAAGAACTTTTCTTCTTTATCTGTTTGGGTGAATTTCTCTTTCAGTTTGTGAAAGCCAAGCAAACCAAGTCCTACCTACCCCATCTTTGTTTCCCAGTTGTTCAAAACAAAAGAATAACAAAGGCTTATTTTTTACCAAATTTCATTCCAAACTCAGAATATTGTCCTGGGAATAATTTTTGTATGTGAAAATTTTGTTTGAGTCAAAAAGTCTATTTTTCCCCCTCCCAAATTCCAGCTGCATGTTTTTAGTTTGAGCGTCTTTAGCCTAGTTCTTGAAGAGGTCATAGATTTGGCAGGGAGGTGATTTTCTGAGTCACAATGACCCTACAAAAAAAAACACTGCAGCAGAGGAATGTTCCATTGCTAGCTAGCCTGATAGGATGGAGAAGAATGTCATGTTAAAACTGTACGTGAAAGGGAAAAGACTGCATGTACAGAAGGTCATAAATATCTCTTTGCCCTAACATCCTTGTTTTAACCTTTTGAAGTGCTGCCCCATAAACTTTGAGGGTTGCTGGAGACCAGCAGGAAGTAATGGAAGGCTAGCTCTTGCTAATAAGCCCTGACCCTGAAACTTCACTGCTTCTGGTACCAGTGCTTACTACAGCCACAGCAAACATCTGCTGCCAGCACAGTTTCTGATTGCCACATAGATTACCGCTTTCTCAGACCGAAGCCTGATGCTAATGTAGATCTTTGTTTGGAATTATCAGTAGTTGATTTCTTTTCCATCTCACCACATTCAGGCTTTCGGACAGATAGAATTTATGCCATGGCAAGCACTCCTGAAGAGCTGACGGAGACAGTCCGAAAGTATTTCCCAGAAACTTGGATTTGGAGTTTAGTATCTATAAGGTGAGCACCTTGGGCTAGTTCCTTCCTTTTTAATAAAACTGTTTTTATCAGGTGAAAACATGAATCCCCACATGTTTGCCAAGCTTTTTCAATGTGAAAAAGTCCTTCATTGTTTGCAGAGATTGCTTGGCAATCCTCTGAGGTGGAATTACTTTTAGCCATGGTTAAATTTGTCCAAGGACTGGTCGTGGGTCTGGAAGAAGATGTGGGGTGACAAACAGTAACAGTAGCAAACATACTGTGCCCCATCATTCACACAGGCAGTACTGTTCAGTAGGCCGAAAGGGGTACAGATAGTCACCAAAATGCTATAAAAACAACCCCTCTGTCCTTGCTGTCTGTGCTTCACCAGCTCTGAAGGAAATGCTAATCTAGATGTGACCATCCCTGACACCATCACCGAGTGGAAAGCCAGTGCATTCTGTACTTCGGCAGACACGGGCTTTGGCCTGTCCCCAACAGTGTCCCTCAGAGCCTTCCAGCCCTTCTTTGTAGAGCTCACCCTGCCCTACTCTGTGGTGCGTGGTGAGTCCTTCACGCTGAAAGCCACCGTTTTCAACTACCTGACCGCCTGCATCAGGGTAAGGAAGGTTTAAATCCTTCTCTGTACTTGTGTACTTTCTTGTACACTCTTGCCTTCACCTAGCCTTCTTACCTTATGTCTGAGTAGCACTAGAACCTTCACCCCTGAAATTCTTATTTTATTCCTCCTGTATACTCCAAATGCAGAACTCACAACTCCAGCTCCCTGCTCTTTTGCTGCTGAAGAAATAGATATTGCTATGTCTTCCTAGCTCCCTGCCTCTCACGATCACCCTTTCCTGATTGCGCGTCTCTCTACAACTGGCAGGTCAGTGTGACTCTGGCTCAGTCTACTCATTTCCTGGCTGCTCCAGTGAAAAAGGAGGAAGAATCTCATTGTCTCTGTGAAAATGGGAGGAAAACCGTGGCTTGGCTGGTGACTCCCAAATCTCTAGGTAAAGGTTTCAGGGTGCTCAAGACTGGAGGGAGGATTTCTCTTTGTTGTTCTCCCCATTCAATATGGAGTGTTAGGGTAACACAGTTTCCTGGGAAACACTGCAGATGAGTGTTTGTCTCATCTGGCATTATTTGGGAGGCAGACAGACTCACAAAGTCTAAGATTCTGCCCGGCATCACTTGGAATACCATCAAGCCTTACAGCCCTTAGACAACATCTTCTGAAGCCACAGACATTGCTGGCCAGCAGGGATGCTCTCTCAGCTCCCAGAGGTTAGACGATTGCCCCATGGGATCATCATACTTTGTTTTCACTGTTGTTGTTATATGCTGTGGTAGCAGCTGTGCTGTGCATGCAGGGTTAGCAGTGCACTGGACTGCAGTGGGGCTGGTAAGTCCCACCACTGTGGTGTCCTAAATTCTGGAAAAGAGTCACCAAAATAGAGTCACCTTTTAATGACAGCTCATTTGCTCCAGGATGGCTTCTGATATAGATAGCTATGCTCCTGCGGAAAAGAAGCAGGGCCCATGTGTGATAGAAAATCCCTATCCATGAACTGGCAAGTTGAATCTCCTGGAAGTGGCAGTGACTCCCATCAACTGGCTCTGCCCAGCAGGACTGGCTGACTCCTGTTTCCTCCAGGGCAACTGGAGTTCTCGGTGAGCACTGAGGCCCTGCAGAACCAGCAGCCCTGTGAGAACGCCATTGTGGAGACCCCTGAGAAAGGGCGGAAGGACACAGTCATCAGACATCTGCTGGTGGAGGTATGTGGGCTGTGGAAAGGGGAGGACTGAGCCTTCCCACAGGCTCTAGCGTACACTGTGACGCAATTGGACAGGGTGATAGATAATGTCATTTAGGCACCCTTTTCCATGAAATGTTGGACCACATGATCTTTTGAGGTCCCTTCCAACCTGAGCTGGTCTATGATTCTATGAGATCACTATGTAGTATGGCAATATGATGCTCTTACATCATCTTTATACTTTGGCAGGGCTGCATAAAGACTACAGCGTAATAACACAGTGTCTCCTAGTACTCTAAACTTCTCCTATCCCCTACTGTAGCAAGACTCCTACTCCAATGCATCCTTCCCTCTGTCTCCTACCTGTCATCTCCTGTTTCAGCACACCCTCTTTACAGCTTCTCTCCTCCTTTTGAGAGCCCCAGTAGGTTTGTCAGTCAGCACACGCTGCCTCGCTGCTAGTTGAGTGGCCAAGCAAATGGCCTCTTAAGCTGAGGGTTGTGCAGTTCTGGTTTGCTACCATAGTCTGGCACTAGGATGAAAATGGAGGATTCACCAGCATCTATGGGAATTCAATGCCTGTAGAGAAGTCCCCTCAAAACTCTAGATATTATAAAAGTCCATGAAAATGTGTTAAAATTTTACAGCTTATCCATTTCCTGTGACAAGAAGAGTTGCTGATGCCATGAGGTATAGGAAATATTATGTAGCAGTATTGCAAATCCTCTGCAGGAAAGTGCTACTTTGTTATACTGGGTGTGGTAATCTGGCAGGTAGATTCTATGTTCATAGCTGTTCTCTGTATCATAAAAAATCCTAATTCTTGCCTACAGTGTTGTGTGGTACCAGTAGTATCACCACATATTACAGTGCACAACATCTTCCCTTTCTATTATCAACAGACACAATTTTTTTCTCCTAAAGCATCTGCAGCATTATGATAAATAGCACTGTAGACATCTCTTCACGACAGCCCTCTAGAGCAACTGTGAGCTTTTGTTAACAAAAGCACTTGCTGGAATGCTGCAGTCCTCTTCTTACAAGGATGTTAAGTGTTGCTTGCTGCATACAATAGTTGCAGGTCATCCATGTGATAGACCTGCAATGTGTCTGTTTCTTTTTCCTGTCCTTCCTCTACGTACACCACCACCAATCATGTTTCTTGTACTTGCTTAAACTATTATTTCAGGGATTGTTTGTGACTACCTCTCCTTTTACCCAGTTCACTTGCTTTTCTTTTCATATACCCCACCATCCTTGTGAAGGATTCCTCTGTCTGTACTTCCTGTCTCACTAATTTCTCACCTCTCTTGTTTTCCTTCATCCCACCCAAGCCTGAAGGAGTTGAAAAGGAAACAGCCCAGAACTCTGTGCTCTGTGTAAAAGGTAAAGCCCTCTCTCCTCACCCTCTCCATTTGTTCCTGTGGGGTTTGGTGGATCGGACGCGGCTGGATGAGGAAATAGCCTCTACCATATTTCAGATAGGCTGATATTTTTAAGTAATCAAAACATGCCCCATCAGCTGGGAGCCTGAGACCTAAGACAGAAGAAAGCTCTAGAGAACGGCCCATCCTGCCTAAGCACCAGGGTATGAGCTAGGACGGATTTAGCATGACTGCATCCCTGTTCTCATGTGTGCTGACACTGGAGTTACAAGTGCTATCTCCTGTTTTCTAGGGTGCCCGGGAAAAAAGCTATAGAGATGCAATCTACAGTGCCTAACAGTGGCTGGGTGTGGCTTAATGCAGAGATTGCCTTATAGCCAGGGAAAAATGAAGAAGAGGCTGAAGTCAGGGCATTTTTAATAGGAAGTGTTCCTGTTGTTTCACTGAAGCCCCCTCCCCTTCCATTAGCCATTTTTTGGGACTGCACTGAAGATGTTTGGGTCTTGTTTCTCTCTCAGGAGTGCCTGTGAAAGAGAAGTTTTCACTGTTGCTCCCCTCAAACGTGGTACAAGATTCAGGCAGAGCATATTTCTCAGTGCTGGGTGAGTGAGCAGCCTGGGAGAAGAACAATGTGCCGTTTTCACCACTCTGTGTTGGCTTCTTACGTCACAGATTCTTATCCTGCCTCCTAGCACACCTCACTCCTGTCTTTCATCCCTTCTGTCTTGAACACTTTCTATTCCAGTTGTGCTCTTCCTTTTCCCCTTTCTGCGTGCCCTTTTGTTGAGGGGTTTCTCACAGTGCCCCATCCTTTCTCTCATTTCCCTGTTTTCTTTTTCTCTGCTGTTCAATGTTTCATTCCAGGATGTTTTTCAATTCAGATTTTCTTTTGTTCTTCCCTGTCATCTCCTGCTTCTCTTGTTCAGTAGCTACCTCTGATTCTGACAGCCAGCCTTGAGTTTTGTTAATATCCCTCTGGTATCTCCTGCTATCCAGGTGACATCATGGGCACTGCCATGCAGAACCTGCACCAGCTTCTCCAGATGCCATTCGGTTGTGGGGAGCAGAACATGGTCCTTTTTGCACCCAACATCTATGTCCTGGACTATCTGAACAAGACAGGGCAGTTGAGTGAGGAGGTCAAATCCAAGGCTGTCGGATACTTAGTGAGCGGTGAGCTGTGACACAACTTTTGCTTCTGCTTTGGCTTTTTACCAGATCCTGCCTGGGATGGTTCTGTCAAATGCTGGTCAGATGTGGAAAGAGAGCTTCTCTCATGCACAGATGGTCTCTGCTGTATGCTAGAGAAGGCCCTTCACTGCTTTTTTCCTTTATTATTTTCTGTTGCTTAAGCATTAGGGTACCTGAGCATTGCACCCACTTTTCTCTTCCTGAATGGGTTGCAATGCAGTGCAGGTGACCTGCTACAGTGACTTGCCCATTGTCATTGATATGCCTTGTCTTCCTTCTGAAGAAAGACAGGTGTTGCTTCTTCTCATGCTGCCAAGTAGTGCATGGATGTGGGGATGTACCAGTCCTTCTTATTGCTAGGATAGGACTGACGTACTCCTCTCTCCTTTNGACCTGCTACAGTGACTTGCCCATTGTCATTGATATGCCTTGTCTTCCTTCTGAAGAAAGACAGGTGTTGCTTCTTCTCATGCTGCCAAGTAGTGCATGGATGTGGGGATGTACCAGTCCTTCTTATTGCTAGGATAGGACTGACCTACTCCTCTCTCCTTTGCCTTTGCTGATACAGCTGTTTTTCTGTCCCCCTATCCCTCAGCAGACCTTCTCTGGCATCTGAATCTTTCTTTAACTCTCCATTGCAGGTTACCAGAGGCAGCTGAACTACAAGCACCCAGATGGTTCTTACAGTACCTTTGGACCACGTTATGGCCAACCAGGGAACACATGGTGAGATTTCATTGTCACCTATGCCTCCCTGATATGCTCCTCTTTCTCAACTACATATTTATAGTAAATGCCGCATGACAGTAAATAGGAAATGCTGTTGTGAGCCAGCAGGCTTTCGAGAGCTGGTGTGGTCTCTGTGCTGCCTCCTACTTGATGAAATAGGCTGCAGCAGCCAGTTATGTAGCTGAGGCACATCCTCCCACCAGCAGCTCTAAGGACCATGACAGACAAGAGGGAAATAGGGATAAATTGGAGAAGGGAGCAAGGATTTCACATCCTAACTGAGGAAGACTGAAGAGTTGCAGTGGCAGTGCTTCTAGACTACCATCTACTGAGAAGGCTTCTGGGAAAGGTGTTTCCATATAAGTGGAAAGGATGATAATCCAAGAGTAGTGCTGTATAGTTTTTTTTTTTTCAAGAGCGTTTTGTTACTAAACAAAGACAGCCTGGAGGAGTGCATGTGTTGCCAGCGTGACTTAACTGCAAAGCTTTGAGTTGCTGCAGCATATCATTGCCATGAGTTTTCAACTTTAGATAAGGGTAAGAATGGATGATTTAATCACCTTCAGTTTGCTTTTAGTTTCCAAACCAGTACTTCGCTCTTGACAGCATATTGGCTCCTCACCACAAGCCTGCTTCTTGTCCATAACTGCTTGTAACAACTCTAGCAAATTTTAACAAGGGAAACCCATAAGGCATGGATTTCTAGTGCAAGAGTCCTGCCAGCAAATCATGAGCTAGCAGGGATTTAATTATTCTTCCTTGTCGTTACGAGTATTACTCTTACGCAGATGTTAAGCAATTAACATGCAATTCCCTACTTTTTCCAAAGAGATTTGTTTAGACACAGACCAACAATCACTGTCCTTCAAACTGTAGCCTCAACACAAAGGGATCACAGGGTTTTATGAGCCAAGAGAGGGATAAGAAATCAAGGTGGGAAACAGTTTTTTGACAGATTTTTTGAGATGAAGGTGTAATATACATGTGGTCTAACTAATTGGCCTACAGTTCCCCAGGTCTTCTTGCCTCTCTCCAGACAGATGATGTGCATATGGGCCCAGTCACATGAGATGGGCAACAGGCTTGCTCAGGCCTTTTCACTGCTTTTTCTCCCTTTCAGGCTCACAGCCTTTGTCCTCAAGTCCTTTGCCCAGGCCCGGCCTCACATCTTCATACATGAGAAGCACATCCAAGATGCTTTGGTCTGGCTGTCCTACAAACAGAAGGAGAATGGCTGTTTCCACAGTTCTGGGACACTCCTGAACAACGCCATGAAGGTAACATGTCTGCTTTGTTGTTTTTTTGTGAGGCTAGAACTTGACCATAAGTAAGATGGGTCCAGTTAAGCTTCTTGAGCATAGAGACATATGCGAAATTTCCACGTCAATTGCAACAATTAGGGAGCCAGAGGCCATTCTGTATGATCACCGCAGTAGGAAGGAGAATGAAGGCTAACGTGCCTTTCGTAAGTAGTGTTGATACCTCCACATCAGCAGCACTGGGGAGGATGCAAGCTAAGGGTCTACAATGCGGAATAAAGTATTTCTACTGGAATGGGAGAAAAGACTGAAGAAGCTGGGTGGAGTCAGCATCTACCTTTGTGTTTCCCTGCAGGGTGGAGTGGACAACGAGGTCTCGCTGACAGCCTACATCACTATTGCATTGCTGGAGATTCCTCTGCCTGTAACTGTATGTAGCTGCACCCTAACATGAGTCAGTAATGTTGTGTCAGTCCATGATGATATAGTACTGCCCAGAATTTGCTGCAGGTTGGAAAAAGGACTCAGTTGTTGAGCCCTGTGATATAAGAATTATATGCTGTCAATTTTGGCATTTCTGAGAAACATTATATCCTACTTATTCCTGGACCTCATTCTGGCAGACATCTCTTCAAAGTTCAGTGGAATGATTTGTAAGGCAAAACCCTCATTTCACTCCAGACTTCTAATCAATGGTTATCTCTTATCAGCACTCAGTGGTGCGTAACGCTCTGTTCTGCCTGGAAACAGCAGCACATGAGACAGAAAACCACGTGTACACCAAGGCACTGCTGGCGTACGCCTTTGCCCTGGCAGGGAAGGAGGAGAAGCGGAAGGCATTGCTTAACTCCCTTGAAACGGAAGCTGTGAAAAAGGGTGAGTGCTCCAGCTGGGACACCTCTTTCTTCCAGCTCACTGGCCTTACATCTTCCCTTGAAAAAATGGCTTTTACTGGTGGGGCAATGGCTGCAGGAAATGGCTTCTGTGGGTGGGGAGATGTGGAGGGAGAGGAAAAACTTGCGCAAAGGGGTTGCCTTTTTGAGAACTCCCTCTCGGCGCCCAGTCCTGCTTCTCTGCTCCGAGGGAGTTCATCAGGAAGCACCACGCACCATCCCCATCAATGTGAACTAAAGGGTAGCTCTGCTAGCGTCTCTCCTCAGTCCGCCCGCTCCTCCTGCCACACCTGGCACTGCTTAGCAAAGGCTTAGCAATGTTTATGGCCGCTCCGTCCGTCCAGTGCACGCGCTCAACATTAAACAGAGCTGACTTTGCACAGCACAAGCTACAATAAATCAGAGAAGAGCTGGATGTGCTGAGAGAGAATGCGAACATACAGGTCATTTCGGAGGCCATAGCATAAGCTCCGAGTCTTCCGGGAAATCACATAATGGCTTGGAAGCATTCTGGGAAAGTCAGGCTGGACCATGGGGTGCCCAAGTGCTGGGCAGCAGGGTTGTGAAGGAAGCATCCCAGCACCTTTTGCCTTTTCTGCCTGCAGGTGACTGTCAAGCCGTGGTCACGTTCTTTGTGTCATTGCGCCTCGCAGAGCTTGTCACTACGCAACCCCTGCATCTCTACTCAAAAAGGGAAGGAGTGTCATCCTTCTTAGGTCCCTGGTTCCTCGAGGTGCCCAAGCCCATAAATGTCTGTGTGAATCTGGTGTCTAGGACACAGTGGTATCCAGGCCTGAGGACTGGGCCACAGCAGTCTCAGACTAGCTGTAAACCTGCAGCAAGCGTAAACCTAACCCTTCCCACTTCATGCTGCATGACAGGTGCATCCTGGAGGTTCTGTTCCCCCAACTAGACCAGCGGCAGATCAAGAACTCCCTTGCAATAACTACTAACAATTGCTTGATGTCTCCATGCTCCCTGCCTCCTGTGTAGATGGGTCTGTTCACTGGCAGCGGCCTGGGAAAGAGCCAGAGGTTGATCTCCCGTACTATCGCTACCGAGCTCCCTCTGCTGAAGTGGAGATGACAGCCTACGTGCTCCTTGCTCACCTCACCACGCAGCCGGCACCTTCCCAGGAGGAGCTGTCATTCGCATCCCTTATTGCAAAGTGGATCAGCGGTCAGCAGAATCCCAACGGAGGCTTCTCCTCCACCCAGGTGAGCTGCTTCCCCCCCGTGACCTCACACATCAGTGTCAGAAGATGGGAAGTGTCAGAGACCCAGGTGGGAGCACAGTAAGGGTCAGCAGGGGAGGGACTGTACCCCTGCAGTATAACCGTGCAGTGCCTGCCGTGGTGGCCGAGTTCCCAAAAGGCTAGAGGCTAGCATGTCAGGTAGTCCCTCCGGGAATGACAGCTATTTTGGTTAATGACCTGGTTTTCTCGACACAGCGGGGCAGAACGGTAAGGACACGATACGGTAAGGTCTGTGCCGCTGCAGAGGGTGCCCACTGCAATTTGGTTGTGCCTGTGAAGTTGCTGCTTCACCGTGTGGCGAGCGAGTGAAGGTACCGCAGAGCTCCACGCCAGGGAGCCCAGGGAACTCAGGGAACATGCAACTGCTGTGCAGAGCACACAGGAAGGGAATGGAAGCATGCAAAGCTGCTCTTTCCCCCTGTCCTTTGTCCTTGAAAGTGGAGAAAGTGAAGAAGGGAGGGGAGGGTGCCTTCCGACAGCAAAGGGCAGGCTGTGGGAGGGCAGGCTGTGGAAAGGCTAACTATCCTGCTGGGTGCTGGGACTGGTCTCCTGCAGGACACGGTGGTGGCTCTCCAAGCCCTGTCCCTGTATGGAGCTGTCACCTATGCCAAGAGCGGAGCAGCTTCCAAAGTGACCCTGCGGTCTGAAGGGGACTTCCAGCAAGACTTCCAAGTGGATCCCACAAACCGGCTGCTGCTCCAGCGTGTGGCCCTGCCCCAGGTGCCAGGGGAGTACAGCACAGAGGTGTCTGGTGAAGGATGCGTCTACCTGCAGGTGAGGGTGACGGGGGCAGGTGGCACCCTGGGAGGGGAGCCCCTTGCCAGGCAGGAGCCCGGGAGAGGGCAGAAGGGACAGGGGAGAGGGGAGGAGTGCGAGGGAAGGCTCTGGGAGAGGGAAGAGGAGAAGAAGAGTAGAGCTGTGTGGAAGAGAAGTGGGAGGGAAGGATCTGCAATGAGGACGAGCTGTGAGAATGGGAGAGATGGGAGGCAGGACGGGGAGAGGATGGTCTCTCTCACGTGTTGAGCACGCAAGCACACACGCTCACACAGAGCTGCTGGCTCTGCCCTAGACAAGCCTGAGGTACAACGTGCAGCCCACGCAGGAGGATGCGCCCTTCATGCTCCATGTTTACACCATCCCAGAGACGTGTGTGGACTCCAAGGCTCACAAGGTCTTTGACATAGGCATAAATGTCAGGTGAGTCTGCGTTTGAGCCCGGGCCTTCCTGAGGAGCCACAGAAGCTGGAGGTCTGGTGAGCCAGTGGGCCTGGAAGGCCTGAAGGGGCAGAGTATCACCAGAAAGGTGGGCAGGAAGCAGCTGGGCTGGGAGGAGAGGCTGTGGAGGAAGGACATGTCCTGCAGTGTTGGAGCTCTGTGGACAGCACTGGGCCGGTCCAGTGGGAGGCTACACAGATGACTAGGAGGCCCTGGCATAGCTGGAGAAGAAGGTGCTGGACTACCAGGATGTGGCGGGGTGCCAAGTGTTATGGAAAAGGTGGAAGTGATCCCAGCTTTGACTTGAGGTGTACTGAATGTTTGTTGCTTCGTTCCTTAGTTACACTGGGGAGCGCAATGCCTCCAACATGGTGATTGTTGATGTGAAGATGCTGTCGGGATTCATCCCTGTGAAGTCCTCCGTGAGGAAGGTAGCAGTCTGTTTGTCAAACAGGCAACATCCAGCTGTTTATCTTCAAGACACCTACTAAATATTTGTAGCACAGTAGAGACCTTCAGGGTTTGAATCAGCTTGATCTTGCCATTGTCATCTGCACATTTGCTGTGTCCAGTGTTCTCTTTTCCTACCTGGCTCAAGGCCAGCACAAGGGGAGAAAACTTAATGAATCTAGGAAAAATAGACTAAGTAATTTTTTCTTTGGACTGGTGAATGGCACCTTTATTATCACTGTGTCCCAAGAGCTCCCTAAAAGCATTGTCTGTGCATAGGATTCAAAAGTTCTGTTGCTCCTGTTTGCCCTCTGTTGATCTAATAACATCTTATAGCATTGTCATATTTTAGGTATTAAATCACTGTTTGAGATGCAGAGCGGATGCATGGTCTGGTAAATAAAGGTGATCATAAGATACTGCAGAACTAGCAATCCAGAAGGAATGTATTTTCAGTGAATTGTTCCATCACTCTACCTGGACGAGGGCTCAGACCCTGCTGGAGCCAGGCTGTACTTCATCAGCCAGGCCGGTGAAGGGAAGGCTTGGGATAATGATACCTAGTGGCACACCAAGAAGGCAGTTCCATGATGCAGACTTAATTTCCTGCATACCCCAGTGTTTCATTGAAAGTACATCCCATCAATAGGTCTGTGCACGGGGCACAGGGACACCACCCTCAGCACAGTAACATCTTGGTCCTGTTTCTTCAGCTGGAAGGCCACCCTGTTATTGAGCGCACAGAGCTGAGCACCAACCATATCCTAGTGTATGTGGAAAAGGTGAGTATCCGTCTGAGGTGAGGATCGGTCAGAAACACAGGCATTGGGATATTTAACCACACAGGGCAAAAGACCCGGGACTCAAAACTACCACAGCTCTACCAAGAATAGGACTGAATCCCACACTGAATTTTGCCGAACTTTCAGACTTACTTGTACTTTGCCCACAGCCCTCAGCAGCCTTTCCTCTGCCCCAAGCACAGATGAGGCCCTGACCTCCACATCAGCCAGAGGCTGTCCCAGTGTGGGTGGGTTTCCCCTTGCCCCTCAGCCAGGCCTGCAGCCCCCACACCCCTCAGGGCCTGGGCCGGGCTGACAGGGGAGAGCAAGGGAGTCTGGGGGCAGTGTGGACGCACAGGGAAGCCCAGGGCAGTGCAGAGCCACCCCTGAGCCTCCAATGCTTCCCTTCCCCAGCTGAGCAGCGAGACCCTCAGCTTCTCCTTCACGGTGGAGCGGGACATCCCCGTGCAGAGCCTGAAGCCAGCTCAGGTGAAGGTCTATGACTACTATGAGACAGGTAAGTGCGGGGCTGGGGGTGCCCATGGGAGCGAGGGTGGGCAGGCAGACAGATGGAGGGGCACGGGAGCTGTGGGGACCTGTGGCTGCCCCTGGCCTCGGCCCTTTCCCGCCTCCACGCTGCCTGAGCTCTCTGAGCGCAGAGGGGCCCGGAGGGATGGAGGCCACCACCCTGCCCTCGAGGCTGCTTCCCTCCCTGCCCCTGCTCCTGCNGTTTGTGTCACATTGTACAAACAGGATTGAAATTGCCTTGAAACTGAACACCACAATCAGCCTTTGCATCTCTGGCCTTTTCAGTGCCATGTTTCCCATGCTGCAGTCACAGAAGGGTGCTGAGGAATTGTCTCCCAAACGTCTTGGTGAAATGTTGATGTTATTCACATGTCTTTCATGGGAACCTTTCAGGCTCTGCCTGGGGTTATTTTTTCCCTTCCTTTGGGAAACCCAGGTGCTGAGAGAGAATGTGTACCGGGATAGCTCATGTATCTCCAGGATATCTCTGCCTCTCCTCTTCTCTCTGTAGCATGGATATCTTGAACATGTCCAGCCTCTCCCATTCTATTATTTGTCTGCATCTGGGCATTTTTATGTAAAGCAGTTTCCCAGATTTTAACAGGGCTTGAACTCACATAGCCACCAGAACACAGAGAAGATGTCCAGGGCTCTGGACACTGCTTCACCAGGATACTTATCTTGCTCTGTCCTGTCCCACCTCCAGCCAAGGCTGAACAGGGAAATGCCTGAAGAGCACATCTTGTCTGAGTGTTGCTGGATCAGATCATGTGTCTCTGCCCCTTGAAGATCTTCTTGTTGAGGGGGCCTATTGAAATGTTAGAGGAGGACACATCAACACCAAAAAGGAAGTAACACTAAAAATAAATTAAGTCTTGATTCTCATCAGATGCTTCTGGCCTTAATTTTTGTTACTGTGTCTTGTCTCTCCTCCTATCCATAGCTTAGACTGTGTAATGGCCCAAGATTTTAAATGCAGAGCCATCTATGGCAAGGTGGTGTTTCGCAACTCCTAAGGAATACCAGGAGGCAGACAGCTTTCGGCAGTGGGGAGGTTTGCCTCCATACTTGCCAGTTCTCCAGGAGGAGAGGAAATTCCACCTGATCCATTACACACTGGAAGCTTGGCTCCCTGCCTCTAAAAGTGGGTGTTTACTGCAAGATAATCCTTGGACATAAACCTGTGATCACATATCACCCTTGATCCCACTGTCAAATCACTGGTACGAAGTGGAAGGACAGTGTGAACCTGTCTGACCTCATCTTTTAGTAGGCCACATAGAAGTGAAGGGAAGACCTGTTGACTTTCCCATTCTAGCAGTGAAGACATTGTCTACTAGTTTCTAAATAGTTGAAGTGAAATTAGAGGTGAACTGGGAACTTAACAGTGTCATTAGTCAGAATTTCAACCAAGAACAACCTTATGAGACAAACCCCTTGCATTTTTTATGAGAACGTTACTCTCTCCTCCTCAGTGGAGGCCTGTAGATCTATTTTGGGGGTTTTTGAGTAATTTTAATACAGGGGTTTTTTTCTCCCTCAGAACTAGGCTTACAGTGCTTCAGCAGAATTCAGAGGGGAGGCCCTGGATTCCCATCTCGTAGTCTGGGTAAATTGCATATCAGTTTTTCCAAAGGATCACATTTTCTCTAGTCTAGATCTCTCCCAGGGACGCAGAGGCAATCAGCCTTAGTTCAGTAGGTCATATAGCGCCCTGTGTATTTTATTTACATGGTTCTGTGTGCAGAGGTGCCTTTGACCCTGCCAACATAAGCTCAAGCAAACACACCTATAGAATCCCGTCACAAAAGTTTTTTTATGTACACAGACCCAGTTTGTCAGAAACGTAAATCACCAATGCATTAAAGAACTTGTTTCAGTGAGACTGAAGCTCTTTGCATTGTCATCGGTCCACGTGGGTGCCTCAAGACCCTCCTTCTCCCTCATGAGCCAGAATTCCTCACTGTGTGAGGAAAGCAGTTTGCTCTGGCACCTTTTATAGCTGCCCCCCTGCTATGGGGTCATGAGAGACTGACTGTACTGGAGATAGACAGTCCCAGCTAAGCCTTTTAGGGGCAACCAGATTCAAAAGCACCAGTTCTGCAACTTTGTGCATACGGACACAGGTCTACAGATACAGACCTTCCTTTATAGCTGGCTGTAGATAGACAGCAACAGCTCCTTCATTTTCATTTCCTTTCTGGTGAGTACTCTACCATAGTTATGGTGTTGGATCTTTTCTGCCTCAAATGAAACAAAGTGATCATCATGAGAATTTAATTTAAAAGTCTGTAAAATCACTGGAGTATCTTCCATTCACAAAATTTGGATAATGGCTTACTAGCATGGAAAGAGTTAACACTCGGTTTTGCTGCTGCCTGGTTTTAAATTAGACAACACCCAACTCTTGCTCATGAGCAGCCACATCACTTGTCATTTGGAACTTCCTAGCTAGCCGTATCTCTAAAGTGGTTTCACATCTCTCTGTTTGACTAGGCTGTGAATCATCAAAGTCACACACTTGCAGGTCCTGCGTGGCATACTGTGTAGGAAACTTTAGCAAGGCTACCTTAATGAAGTACAGGAATGTCTGAACAATGAATTTGTGTTCCCATGGAGCAGGGATTGCATGCTTCAAAGGCAAATCACAATGGTCTAAAATGAAAAAGTTTCATTTAGCAATCAAAAACTATGTTGCTTTGGAAAAGTAGTTGCCTCATGGTAGGAAATTAGATGGTTTTACTATTTCTAAATAAAAACAATTAGTATTCATGCTTGATTAGAAATCTTGTTCAGATTTCACTGAAGCCAGTTAATTCCATAGACTTGTCTGAATATGAGAAGTCAAAAAGGTCTTGAGTGAGTAAACGCCAAACACCACAGGAGACAAAGTGACATAATATTAATATCTAGCAAAATAGATGAAGAACTTTATTTGTTCTCAGTAACACTGTTTGGATAGGCACACTAAAAAAAATGGAACAACTAGCTGTGCGTACTTTGGATACACAATAAGCCATGATACCTAACAATGAGCATTTCATGAGAATAAACGGTCACATAAGAAGATCTTTCTGCCATTCAAAAGTTAAAACCAGAAATAAGTGGGACAAAAAGAAGAAAAGGGGAGCATTCCTGGAGATATCTAACTGTAAGAGAACTATGGACAGTTTCACCAAAGCAATTATGATTTAAATAAATGTGACATGTAAACTAGACTTAGGTAGGTAGGTTACTGGCAAATGCCATTAGCTTGTAGGCCAAGCTGCTTGCCAAAAGAATGTTTACCCACAACTCCTTGGGGACCTCCCAGAAGCAGCAGGCACAGAATATGGTAGTTTCTACAAGAAGGCCCAAGCTTCAAGTGGAGAAAAGGTCATTATAACTTAGCAGCTGAAGGCATAATGCATGCACACATCCCTCCCACACCTCCATGCATGCTCTAATTTTAGAAGAGGGCAGGCTGTGTATCTCCTCCACCTCTTCTACAAACAAGAAACAATCCTGGAAGAGGTGCCTATGGGACACATCAGAGACATTGAATTCATTGTAACAGCTGATCATCCAGGCTGCCTGCTGGTGGGAGATATGGATAAGCACCTGCAGAGACCAGTCCAATCAGGTTATGGTTTCTAAGCCAGGGGAGAAAAATTGTTCTCAAGAAGTATCTGTCCTTCTCCATTGATTAGACAGGATCTCAGATGGCAAGTTCAGAGTACGTAACACTGAGAGGTCTACGTTAGAAAGGCTTACCCCAACTTAAATCATTCTGTCCTCTTTTTTTTTTTCTACTCACTTGTCAGTCACATTGCCCTGCATACAGGCATGGCTGGATGGGATGTTCTTCAACCTAAGAAGCCAGGGAAATCAAAGCTGTGACTGGAGGCTGAGCAGGAAAAAAACAGAATTGGGAATAAACTGTTCAAAAATCATTGGTGAGTACAGTTAATTTATTTGCAAGTTCATTTCCCATTTCTTGCAGGCAGTATTCATTTGTCACTTCATCCTTTCCACAGATGGTGGTGGTGGTGGTAGTGAGGCAGGCAGGTTCCGGCAACTGGGAGTATTCTTCATGCGTTGCCCTGGTCTACTTGCTCTGCAAGGATGAAAGAAGATGGGAGGGTACTTGAGTCAGAGATGTGCCCGTTCCCTCTCTCTGGCCAAGAGACAGAAAGCCTAAGATGTGGGTTTGGGAAGCCAGGTTGTGTGAGAAGCACAATACAGGAGAGTGAGTTGCTGTTTGACCAGAGCTGAGGGTTATCCATAGCATTCAACACTCATGTCACCTTCAAAGCCATGTGAGGTTGACAGAGGCCTGAGACTCTTTCTGACTCACTGGGAGAGATAAGCAGAATGGAATTTGTCACAGCGGGATGGACACAGAGCACAATGCAAAAAGGCAGCAAGGATGTTCACTGCAGCAATAAGACATGCTCTTAAAGTGTATTTATTTCTCTGTAGAGAGTGGAAGGAAACTGCTGTACCAGTACTATCCACGGCAGGGAAGGAAGCTTTCTGCTTTGCAACTGCCTTTTAGTCAGTGCAGACCACTTTAGACACCTAGACCACTGGGTGGACTTCTTAACTAGCAACTTGCCATCATCCTTTTCAAGCAAGGTAAAATTTCTGCCTTTTAACGGACATGGGGAAAAGTAGCCTAAAATCTAAAGCCTCCCCACTGGTCTCAGACTTGGTAACACACCACACCAATATACCCTTTGGAAATGCTTTACTCTCCACTCAGAGTCTATGTTAGGACTTAAGCACCTTTTCTCCATGAAG
The DNA here is from genome assembly GCA_013398225.1 of Steatornis caripensis. Lineage (NCBI taxonomy): Eukaryota > Metazoa > Chordata > Aves > Caprimulgiformes > Steatornithidae > Steatornis > Steatornis caripensis. The sequence goes on along the minus strand of VZSC01002210.1, from coordinate 1,992 downwards.
GGGGGCTGTAGGCCCAGAATCAGCAGAACACAGCTGTACCTACAAACACAGCTCAGGTTAGCAAGCAGTATGGAGTAAAAGCACGGGAACTCAGGCTCTTTTCCAAGACACTAGACAAGAACACAAACGGAGATAAATTTCACTATTTACCACCAGCAAGAGACAAAGCTTTTGCCTTTCCCAAGTCCAAATCACTTTTTCTCTGCTCTCACATGCCACAGTCAGGCCCTGTGAAAAACCACTTCCCAGGGTCTCAATGTTTTCCAGAAGCCTCCATATTCCAAACACCTGAAAATGGGCAACTGATGGGAAGCCAGACCTGCTAGTCTTCATATTGGAAGACTCCATGTAAGACAGAAGAAGAATCACTGATCAGGGCCTTACACAGAAGCTGCTACATTACCTGTGCTCCTAAGCCAAACATATGTGGCCTTGCACTGCAGACAACCCCCCAAAGATCATAGACTCTCTGTCCTGCTAGCTCAGACTCCAAATCAAGACTGAGGGCTGGCTGCCTAGGGTCATGCCTCCTGAGAGACACCTCTCCTGCTTGGGCAGTGGGTAGTTGAGCAGGAAGCAGCAGCTGTTGCTCCAGATAGTAGCTACAAAAGCAAACATGCCATCTCCTGTGATCCAAGGAGAATTGCTTAAAAGCATGCTGCAATGAGCCACCACCACTGCAGGCTTTGCCCCATACAGTTGTTAAGCAGGCTAGGGTGCCATATTGGAGAACTGTGCCCCCCACACACAGACAAGTGATGTGGCTGTGTGTACAGGTGGGGTCTACCACCAGGACAGTTTTCTTTCACCGTACAAAGAGGAAAGCCCAAATTCCTATAAGAGCAAAAACCTTACCTCTTCAACAGCAAGGATTGGGAGGGATTCCTATGTAATGAGGACTTCCTACTGCAGGTATGGCTCCACGCTCAGAGTAGGAAGTGAGGGGATAAGAGCAGCATCACATTACAGCTGGTATGCCGGGCTTGGGCAGGAGGTTCTGGAGCACGGCATGAAATCAGGGTAGGTCAGACCATGACATGTTGCTTTATGGGGTATCTTTTGGTAGCCTTGATTTTCTCTATTGCTCTAGACAGCGCTTTTGGGGAGGAGTGTCCTGGGTGGTTTGAAAGAGCCAAGTCCCCTCAGCATGATCCCACAGCTACACTAGCTGGAGTTCTTAGGAAGGACCAGAGGACACCTCAAATCTGAGACAAGAATGATACAAGAAACTTCAATTAAAAAAAAAAGTTCAAGGCGCAGTAAGAGAATAGGGATACAACCTTCATTCAAGCCAGGAGAACCTGGCTATGGAAACCACTGTAAGAATTCAGGGATGGTGGATTTTGAATGAGCCAATAACGTTGTGCCTGACATGCTCTCAGTTTTGTACAGAAAATCTGTGTCCATGAATTGGGCCAATCCCATCCAAATTACCCATCAAGCAGAAACAGACAAGTGCTGTCTGGAAGACCAAAAATATAATAAAGAAGATGTACAGAACTGGCAAGAAGGTAAGGGCTCTCAATATCCTACCTGTGGTGCAGGGAGCACTGTACTGCTCTGTGGCAAACTCATCTGGAAAACAAGGAAGGGAGAGAGTAGGGTGTCAGAGCCCCTCANCTGTGTCCATGAATTGGGCCAATCCCATCCAAATTACCCATCAAGCAGAAACAGACAAGTGCTGTCTGGAAGACCAAAAATATAATAAAGAAGATGTACAGAACTGGCAAGAAGGTAAGGGCTCTCAATATCCTACCTGTGGTGCAGGGAGCACTGTACTGCTCTGTGGCAAACTCATCTGGAAAACAAGGAAGGGAGAGAGCAGGGTGTCAGAGCCCCTCAGCCTCTGGGGCCTGCCAGCAGATCTCCATCCCAGTGTGCCCAAGGGCTGCTCAGGCACCTTCTCGAAGCACGTTGGAGTAGAGGAGACACACACGACTCTGCTGCTGCCACCCTGGCACAGCAGCTGGGACAGCAGAGGCACAAGGAGCA